>CABEEJ010000726.1:0-129323 GCA_901482245.1 Timema douglasi | reverse complement strand
GGGGAAAGGGTGTTGCCAGTGCTTGATCTGAAGAAGGATGAGTGATGGACTACAAGGGAAAACACAATGGGGAAAAAAATACGTCGAGAAAGGCGTATCGTGGCAATACACATAGCTGTACTGCTGAATTGGGTTTTCGATGGCATTAATTAAGGCTGACTAGTAAAGTGATTGATTAATTTGGTGAAGTATGCATTGTTTCGTGTAAGAGTTAATACTTTTTAATAACAGATGGATTTTTGGACGCTTTAATGTGTCTGAAAACCCTACTTACACAATGTTTGTATTATTTAGTTGATTTAATTATGATTGGCACTTTGAAGAAAAACAACTAAATTAGTATGGATCTATTATTATACTTGGATATAGTTTGATACTGTATGCACACTTTGCTTAAGTGTGTAGTGCATTCCAACTAATTAAAACAGTTTTAAACTCTGAAATAATACAAATTAGAGTAAGAATGTATATATTATTTAATTACATATATTATAAATTAACTAAAATAAAGATTTGAAACTCTATTCCAATTAGTTAAATTTGAAAGATCTCCCCACTAACCAATTATCCATTCAATTCGGGCAAATATTAATATAATCCTTTAAGATACACCTTTGCATTTTGATAGCTTATACCTTAAAGAACAATGTTTGTCATCAAATAAATTCGTAACAATTTTCTTTAATCAATAATATACACCTATAAAGAGGATAGTTTAATATATATTTAGAAATGTACAACATTGAACTTAGAGCTGCCCAATTGTGTGGCACCTTCAAAACAATCCACCAATGTAATATTGGTATAATCATTCTGTCATATGGGAGTGATTGCAGTGAAAGAGAAACTCCCAAAAAACAAGGGTACAGTTTGGTTTAAAGTTGTTTTAAGGAAGTTATTCAATCTTACCCTTGTCAGGACTGAGAATTTCAAGGTAAAATTTTAAGATAATAAGTTAACCATGGATGTTGATAACTGCAAGTTATAGGCGATAATCTTAAGATTATAATATCTTAACCGTTAAGTTAACAAAATATTAACTTTTTATTGTATTTTTCTATTATATTAAAATCATTTATTACCCAAGGCACCATTTTTTTTAAACTGCCTAAAATTGAATTTAAAACTGTGCATTTTTTCAAGAACTGCACAGTTTGTGTAGGGTTCCACGGTATTAAGTGCATGCTTGTTTTTCATGTTTATCATGCGCTTACCGCAAAGGTTAATTTGTCGCTTTCCTCATATGGTATATTATGAGCCACGCTAAGAAGCGTGTAGTGGATTTAAACATACATTTATTCTTTGACATTTGTCGATCTTGGTGGTCTTGGGGAGCAAAGTTCCCGCCTCAAGACCCATTGTTCGTGGGTTCAAACCCAGTCAGTATTGACATAAAATTCCGTAGCACAGCTTAATTTGTAGGGGAAATAAAGCCGCTGGTCCCATGTCGATCGTGGCATGTAAAAAAACCCTGAGAGTTATGTGAAAATACGATTCCTGACAAAATTAGTAGGCCCTTTCACTCTCGCTCATAGCAATTCTCATGTTCTGTTATAATTAGTTAGTACCTCAAATAAATGAAGCCAAACAAACAAGCTTTGAATGTTTTGAAGTCTCAGTGTATGAATAGTAGCCTAAATCTAGCTACTTTCCTCGTAGCATTAAACTCTATAATAAACTAAATATATATATAAAAAAAGCTGAATGAGGAACACTGGAGCTTCCATTGCCACAAGATAATACTTCTCAAGTCTACAGATTAAAGGAACCCATACCCCCAACATTTTGCAACGAAGAAACTCTCTACTCTTCCGACATCTCGTCAAGAGTTGCACAACTTGGAACAACTTTCTTACCCCCTCTCCCCCTTTTTCGCCTTCAACCCCTCCCCCCGCCCCTTCTCTAACACCCTCTTCAACAACCCCCCCCCTTCTCCTCCCTCTCACTGTTCATCCCTTGAGCTCGGCTAAAACAAATCAATATATCCTGAAAGCAACCCCGCGCATCAAGAAAAGCCTTCTCTTGCTTTGCCTTTTAAACAAATGACATGCACGAAGCTCTCCCAGTAATGAGGAACAACTTCCAAACCCCACTCCTATCTACTCCCCCTTCATGTTCACCTGCCGATTGACGTGTTGTTAAGAACCAATATATCTGCTCACGTAAAGATCACCGGCAATGCTTTGTTCCTATTTCCAAAATCATCCAAGAATCGATAATATTTCTTCGTATAGTCTACACGCTTGATAACATAATGTTTAGTAATATACCATAAATACGCTTACTCACATTGATGGGCCCATTTAATATATTATTATAATGATAGAGAGGCTGGGGTTCTAGTTAAGGAGGGGTTTAATGAGGATTTTTTCCCCTAGATAATTTCAAACTATCCCTCAACACAAGTATACCTTTCTTATACCTGCCCTAGGGGTATAGTTAAAATGCACACGGTCAAGACAGGTAGGGAGACACAAAAAATTACATTTTGAGCTTTGGATTTGCTATGAGTGTATTTAATACTGGGTGATTTAATTTAACATTTTCTTACTAAACGTCTAGTATATCAAATCGCAATTATTTACAAACTAGATTAATCTAAGAGAGCAGCACTCAATACTAAATATTGAAAACATATTTAATTCTCGCGTAAATGACTGAAGAAGGGGATGAAAACGAAATACTTGGAAAGCTTTGAAATATGGTGCTGGAGAAGACACGAGAAGATCAGGTGGACATCCAGGTTGAAAAATCAGGAAGGCCTAGTAGAATAGTGGGTGAGAAGAGAACCAAATTGTATGTGATTCTTGGGTATATACCAAACTGGTTCGGACACATTCTTAGGAGGAACAGTCTTCTGCACGACGTCATAGAAAGAAAAGTTGAGGTAAAGAGGAGCTTAGGAAGAACGATCTGAAGAAGGAGGCAGGGTACATTGGAGGTCTGAGTCTACTGGCATAAGGAATGAACATATCATAATAAGGAAAACCTAATCCAATTCTTTAAAACTATCCCGTCCACTACCCGGGGTTAACCAATGTTGGTTGCGAGCCACCCAGTTATACAGAAGGGCAGGCTACCTACATATTGTTTCGACTAAATATGTAAGTATTCACGTGTATTCTTTTATATAAAGTTAACATTTATTTAAATATAGCATACCAATTCCAAAATTGTCAATGTTCAGTTACTTTTGGAATATAATCCAGAACCTTTATTTCATTACTAAGCCATGTAATAGAGTGAGCCCAGGTATAGGTTTTAAACGATTGACATCTACATTATTACATACCTAATCACGCCGTTCCCTTACGGATTAGGCATGAAACTGTTCAAATAGATCAAAATACGACTCCGTATTCATTAACTTTCTCCACACTTCCTTAAACTCTCATACTCTCTTCCCTTCAACAATATCCATACACCGAGTCAAACATACTCTTTTAATCTTAAAACTCATAATATTTCTCTTTTTAATCACGTCTTACATGGCCTTCACCTTTCTTTTGATCCACACTCTCTACCTTCATATATATGCTTCGTCACTTGATCCACACTTATTCCATCAACATGTCCAAACCAACGTAGCATGCTTCTTTCTCAGTGACTTATTGGATTCCCTTTCAAACCCCACTACTCTAGCACCCAATTATTACTGACTGTAGATACGAGTTTTTCCACATACGTTTATTAGATATTGCATTCCAACCGCGTTCACTTTGCTCTTATGTTTCTCCTGACAAACCCACGCTTCGCATCCACCAAACAATGTTGTAGTTAATACAGTTTATATACTACCATCTTTGCCTTTTTCGATACTACATTCTTTGTGATTGTAGAAGGCAATCCCCGGTGCGTTTTCTTTGCAAGTGGATGTAAACTAATGTAATCCCAGAGCCGTTTTTTGATAGGTCTTACTGTTTAGCCACAAGAGACCTCCAAAAAAGGTCCGCACCAACTTTAAAGTTGCTCCACCATTTCGAATTGTTTTTACAGGGGTTCAAATTAGTCTTTTTTTTTTTTTTAGGATTGTTCCGTCAGTTACAGGCTAAAATCTATAAGTTTGTCAAATTTCAAGTTTCTAGCTCATCTAAAAGTGGGTCAGCCATGTGGCTTAGTAGTAGTATAATAATTATCTCCCGTCCAATTAAATATCCCATCTGCTTATACATTGGTTCAAATAGTTCCAAGGTTTTATTAAAGTGTAAAATTAAAACATAGAACCAATATTAAAATGCGAATTTGAATTAAAAAACTTATTTCCAAAATTCTTCCCATTTGATCCATTTTGGCACTTGGCCCCCTAAACTATCCTAGACATTATTGGCTGCTTAGGGTGGTCTATAAATGCCAAGGTAAGATGAGAACGATAATTTTATCACATGGTATGATAATGGGTATATGTGCATTGAACTATGATATAGAGTAATTCCTCAAATTACTCCCCGAAACCTCTGCTCGAGGCATTTTTACATAGTTGTAGTTAATATTTATTTATATTCCAATGCTTTTTCATATAGAGCTGCAAACATATTTCTATACATTTCTGGAAGTGCAAAGTGTGTATCAAATTCAGGCAGAAGAATAATTATTTAGGCTAATGAATTATTTATTTTTAAAAAACCTAGAATATTTAATACCTACTTATTTATATATTTAAACTTAAAGTGGGGAAGTTTGAAACGGTTGCTTTTAATATATAAAATCAATATTCAAGAAATTATACTAACAGTAAAGTAAAATGTTAAATGTTTAAAGTGAAAAAATTTGTTTGTATTATTTAAAAGTTTCTTCCTACCAGAATCCTAATATAAAAGCTACGATTACATTTTAATAGTGCAGAGGGTAAATGTGATGAGTCCAATTCTAACTCAAATTGAGATAACGCTTCCATGTATTAGATAATCACGAAACTTTTCTAGTGTACGTTGGATTATGGCTAAGAGCTATCTTTCATTTAAATTAATAAAAGAATGTTACGGTGCATCACACAGACTTTCTCCCACTTTTATCTTAAGATATACATTTTCTAGGGACTCGCAAGATTTGTGAAATGAAATATATACATTGTTGCAGAAATCACCAGGGAACATGAATGTAATAATATACACTGTTACTTATTTACTCTATGGCATTAGAAACCAGAAACACTGTTACAGGAAAATTGAGAAAAGAGAAACATCTTTTTCCACCAAAGAGCATAAGAATAAAATTCATTTTTAAAGACCTGAATTAAAGAGTATATATACTTTCTTATAGCTAAAAAATTGTTGGTTATATAAAACTAAATTTTAAATAAAATAATTGTATCTTTAATAGTACTACAACTTAATAATGATATTTGGTATACCAAATTACTGCGGATAACTGAACTAAAATTAGGAAATTTCCACCATGTAAAGTAACCTCAAGGTCATTTTCATAAGAAAATGAGAATTTATATCTTGTTTACATTGATAAACAGTGTATAGATATAAAATGTAATCAAAATCGTTAGAACTAATTTTTGGAAAATCAATTTTTCCTCTTTTTGCATAACTTTAATTCCAAAGATCCTTTGGGCAAACCTTATGAAAAGCCCAGATATCAGACAGACGGACGGACATACAGATAATCAGACGAAATTGCGAAAACCAATTTTCCTGTTCCAGGGGGTCATGAAATGTCGACATTTATAAATACCTCGAGTTCGATCACAATACTTTCTCTCCAAGGTATCAAGAGTAAGTGAATGTACAATGCTGGGATCCCTATGAGGCTTGAGATATAGTTCTTGTCCTGTAAAATGCGTCTAGTGTGTGACTTTCCCATTTTTTCTTTGTACTATTCACTTGTGTTATTAACTGATATTGACACATTATTAATTATATCAATCTGGTCTAGGGGTAAGGTGTCGGACTTCAGTGCTGGGAGTCCGGGGTTCAAGCCTCGGTCGCGGCACAGATTTATCTGATTACCAAACCCTTCCTTCACCTCTGACAAGACATCTTGTGAATGTGGGGAATGCCAGGCCTTCACCGTGGTTCGGATTCTACGTTAAACTGTAGGTTCTCCATTTCATCTCATAATCACCCTACCATTACACATTAGCGTAAGTTTGTATTACCCGAACGGGTAGTAAGACGCGGTGCTCATAAAAAAAATTATTATATCTATCATTGGATGATAAATGATAAAAATCAGTTCAATAATTATTATATCTGCTTGATTACCATTTGGCTTTAATTTAATAATCATACCAAAAGTTTTACTTTCAGAAATGTGTAAACTAAATCAAGTTACACACATGAGGGTAAAAGTCGACTAGATAAAGGTATCTGAAGAGAGACGCATACAATGGGTAAGATACACCCGCAAACAATCTTGACATTTAAATTTGGTTGGCCCAACACATTAGCTTAGTTGGTCACGTATTGCTAACTGAGTTAAGGGTCCCGGGTTCATTTCCTTGTATGACTGAAAATGTATCATTGTTTAAAATAGGAGTTTACCCTCTCACATTGATAAATTAACGGCTGGGTACTGGATGTTGTGCCTATCCTAGTATTAAGATAGATTATAAGGCATATGAAGATATGACAGACATAGCCAACCCGGTAGTGGAAAATATGACTTGAATAAAAAAACTGACCCAAGCCACAGACTGGAAACAGTAATGGATGCAAAAAAGGTTTTGTCACAAATGGTAGGTAAGCAGAAGTCTTGATAATCACAAAGCTATATTGTAAGAGGATGTATTCATAATCGTGGTTTTGAATTTATTCTTTCCTTCTGCTCTAGATATAAAAATGTTTCACAATAGCCTAAAATCGAACGGAAAATAAACAAAAAAACACCAATAAATTACATATTGTAACAAATGTTGATAGCTAAACCCCTATTTTGTCAATAATATTTCAATAGTACATGAAACAATAGAACATATTTCGGATTATGTTCTGATCGTGCATTTCTGTAATACATGCTCGGTGGGTACAATGGTTCATCAAGTCCTGTCAATCGATAAAATTGAATTCGTTTATGAATATGAACACACAATAACCTTTCAAAGAAAACAACACATTTTACCGACTTTGTAATATTTTAAAGACGTTCTAATATTACAATGTTTTTGTTTGATATAAATACGTATCTACTACTATACAATGAAGTAATCACCATCATTGTGTCGTGTGATACCAATTTACTTTAATTCCCCCTTACACGATCAATATTATCTCACAATATTGCATATTGCACAATAATCATTTGAGGGTAATATTGAAGGTTTGCGCCATATATTGACGGATATTACAAGTTTTTAATATTTATTGAAGCTTTGTAAATATATTGAAGCTTCGCCAATATTATTGAACCGTGTAAGGCGGTTATTGTGCTATATTTATTAAATTGAGTGGTTCTGTTTTTCTAACCTAAAATACCGGAAATGTTTGTTTCGTCGAAAAAAGAAACAAACAAATAAGAGGAAAGAATAATTCTATTGAAATGTATAAAGGTAACATAAATTATTTTATTTGTGTGGTGTAGCCCTATATGTAATAATAAATAAGGAATGCCAGAGATCTGAGTATGTATTGTGATCATTGGATTTATAAGACTAGTAAGTCAATGCCGGCTCTGTGAAAAATAAAATCACAACAATATATAAACCGTGATAAGAAAAATGAAGCTTGTTCACGACATATTTCCCGAACAATTACCGATGCAGACTGAAAAATTGCACAATAATATTGACCGTCTAAGGACGATTCATTTTCACGCAATATATTGACAAAATAGTATTGAGCGTGTAATGATGCCTTTACCCTTTCACCCTTAAACCGATTGAGCTGAAATTTCGTATTGGAATAACTCGGACGTTCGTTTAACATATAGACTAATTAAAGATACTTAAACTGCTTAACCTATAACAGTAGACTCCCTTCCCCCCCAGAGACGTATCTCCTAAACCTCTGGGGCCAAGGAGCCGCCCTTCGGGCGGTAGGCCTGCCCGCGACCACTGGGCTTAAATCCCCACTCCCCTACACCACCCCCTAGCAGCCCGCACAATAATCTCCGTAATTGAAAGACCACTACTCAGTTTAGGCTAAAATCTCGCATGGGCATAACTCAAGACTTTCGGTTAATATATAGACTAATTAAAACAACTTATACCACTTGAACTAAAACACCACCCACAGCTCCCTCCTCTACCTCTAGCGTATTTACAGATCCACGGGGGGCTAATTAATTAATTAATTCAGCACCGTGCTTAATACCCGTTAGGGTTATACGCTCAAGTACTAATTACGCTAATGGGTTAGGAATTAACAAGGTTGAATTTATAGGAATTGAGACCGCATTTGCATGGAGGGAAAGTGGAAAACCCATTAAGGAAAAAACTTCCCTAACTCACCCGACCGAGATTCGAACCTTGAACTCCCCGCCCTAGGCAGTCTAGCTCAATGTGAAACTAGCGCGTTAGCTAACTGCGCCACCGAGGGCTATCAAGTCAGCCTTGGGGTATGGGGATACAAACGGGCGCTAGACTTCTAGCATCCTCTCCTTACCTCCCCACCCTTATACCTATCCCCGGAACCACCGGGGTAAGGAGTACACTCAATTTAATAATATTCTTTCAATATTTAACTAACCAAACAAATGTGTATCCATATATATATCAAGAAACTGATACTTAATAATTACTGACGCACGACATATCAGGCTGCTTTAGCCGGCTGACGATCCACTAGTATATACTGTATTTTTCTTTAGTTGAAATTCATTACCTCTTTCAATTGCATTATTTCATTTATCGACATAAATGGACATTGAGAAAAATAAAACGGTAGCGTGTAAACTTGAATGAAAGCCCAATGTTTTGGTTCTTTCAAATAGGTTCGTATCATTTTACGGAAAGGAAAGTTTACATTTAAGCACAAACACACATATATATATATATATTTTTTTTTCATAAATATACATATATATATATATATATTTTTTTTTCATAAATATGTCTCTACCAATTTTAATGACATTTGGTTTATTCTATTTGAATTATTATTTTACTGGCATGTAATTCAGATGAGCTGTGATTTCATTTTGATGACGAGGCTTTATTTTTTTTAAATACAACCATTTCAAATGAAGCTATGTATTAAAGATAATTTTCCCTCCAAATATGGTAGTCGTTCGTTTGAAACAAATGAGTCGTTACAAATATGCTTGATTCACTTCAACTGTGTCAAAGAGACTCCAGTTCTATGTTTATACGTATTCTTAGAAAACCTAATTTATTATATAAATATAGGGTGACCTGTTGGTCTAGGGGTAAGGTGTCAAACTTCTATGCTGGCGGCCGGGGTTCAATCCTCGGTCCCGGCAAAGATTTATCTGATTACCAAACCCTTCCTTCACCTCTGACAAGACATCTTGTGAATTAGAGGAATGCCAGGCCTCCACCGTGGTTCGGATTCCACGTTAAACTGTAGGTCCTCCATTTCATTTCACAATCACCCTACCATTACACATTAGCGTAAGTGCGTATAACCCGAACGGGTAGTAAGACGCGGTGCTAATAATAATAATAATATATAAATATAGAATCAGTATTGGTGAAAACTCTGACTAAACGTCAAGGTTATATATCTCCTCTGGTGTGCTAGCCAGTGATGAGATGGTAAGGGTTTTAATCTTTCTTTGATGTAATAAATGTATAATTATATATCCCCCTATATCTTCAAGAAAATGTGCACACTGCCTCTAAACTATATCGTCCTCATAGCTAATATACTAGTGCAATTAATAATTCGTGTATATATGATTGAGTGGCTGCATGGTTTAAGGCGTCACTCTTGCTAAATACTATATACATTATATGACGTAGATCTGGGTTGGAATCTCTGTCATGTGTACTGAGGGTAGTTTATATCTATATGGGTTTCCACTCTCTATCCACGCCAATGCGTGTGCACTTACTCTAAATTCAACCTTCTCTCATACCTAACCAATTGTCGTAATTAGTGCGTATAAGTTGAAAGGATAGTAAGACGTGTATTCCGGGTGGGTAGTAAAAACATGACGTTTCAAACAAACAATAACTAATTTGACTGTTTTTTATTTGTAAAGTGAAATAACTCTAGGAGTGAGGAAGGTAGAACTTATAACAAATGTACAACACGTTTGCGTGGGAAATAGTTAAGTAAAATTAATCCTAAATATACCCAGATGGGATCCACACCTTGACTCTCATATCGCCGGTGAACCAGACTATAGACTAACTTAACATTTAGTTTGCGTGACCACCGATGCGCGTCATATCTCTGTAGTTTGAAATCGTGATAATTAGCTACGCTTTCTGAAATGACTTGCTTAGAATCTAGCTGTTTTTCTTGGAGATCCTGAAGGTGAGGCAATAAAGTCAAAGAGAGACAAAGACTAACCCGACTATCTTAAAGAAGGATTTACCGCGCCCAAGCCCTTCCCGAAATTTGGCTGTCGTCTCTGGTCGCATCCAATTTAAAGGATTCTTCAGTTAGTAAATCCGTCGCAAATTAGAGATAGCTCCTACCCATAATCCCTCTGGCTCCCTTCTTTAACCCTCCTCCCATCTTATTTCTTCCTCCTTCCTGTTGTTCGCGGTTACTCCCCGGTTTCTTCCATACCTCCTCTTCCAAGTTGTTATCACGCTATTCGCTCTTTTCTTTTTTAGAAAAAAAAGGATGTATTTCCCTCTCTATTTTCTTAACTACTGCTTTCTTCTTGTTTATCTGGTTGAAAGCTGATTGTCTTTGTCACACACTAAAAAGATAACGTCACTTGTGATTGATTGGTACGTTAAAGAAACTATGGAACTACTGGGTAAAACTAGCTGTCTATGATATTGTTGTAACCATCTTCTAAATTAAAATGGGGACTTGTTTTAAAGTTAGAAAACAGAATAGCTATTTAAAACGAGAATTTATTTTTTCTAGCAATCTCTCTTTTTGAGTTCTACTCAAATGATTTTCATAGTTTAAAATAATTTAAAGCAAAGATGTGCCCACAAAATTCAAATTACTTAGAAAATACGGGTTTAACGTGTAGTTTTACTACAAAATTGGTGACCTTCTGGTCTAGGGGTAAGGTGTCAGACTTCTGTGCTGGCGGCCGGGGTTCAATCCTCGGTCCCGGCACAGATTTATCTGATTACCAATCCAGGCCTCCACCGTGGTTCGGATTCCACGTTAAACTGTAGGTCCTCAATTTCATCTCACAATCACCATACCATTACACATTAGCGCAAGTGCGTATAATCAGAACGGGTAGTAAGACGCGGTGCTAATAATAATAATAATAATAATAATAATAATACAAAATGATATTTCATGTCAATATTATTTTACAAACTTAATTTCAATTTTTACTTATTTTTAAGCCCTTGAAAAGAGAACGTATTGTGCCTAGTTGGTGAATTTAAAGTTATTTTACCACGAGTTGGGTTGCATCTTAACTTGACGTACCTAAGTCCTGAAACCACTATAAAACTTAAACACCGATACACGAGATAGAAAGAGTGAAAATAAAATGAGTAGACTATTTGCACCTGGACAACATTGACTTGAATGTCTAAGTTACTTATTACCTGATACCTATATTAAATAGATATATGCTTCCACATACCTTTTTTTTTATCTAAGTCCTGGCAAAATATGCATACAGACCATTTTCAAGAAGAAACCTAATTGCCTAAGCTATAAATAATTTAAAAAAAAGTTTAGAAAAGAACTATCTCCAAATAAAAAAAAGTGACGATGTAAGTCTATTTTAAGAATAATTCTAGAATTTATTTATATCATTTCTATATTTTGTGTTTAAAACTCGCCAAATGTAATGTTAATTCATCAACATGAAAAATCCTATCTTAACTTGCCGTGATGTCACAGATTGGCAGAGTCAATAAATTGAAATAGCGTTTTTCATCAAGCCGTCTGTGTTTCAGCTTACTACCGAAACTATTCCACTGATCGAGCTAAAACTTAGTACAGGTATGTATGTGCTTTCTACAAGGTACTTTCTACATCCATTACTGTTTCCACCCTATAGTCTAGGTCAGTTTTTGTGATCAAGTCGGTGACCTGTGGTCTAGGGGTAAGGTGTCAGACTTCTGTGCTGGCGGCCGGGGTTCAATCCTCGGTCCCGGCACAGATTTATCTGATTACCAAACCCTTCCTTCACCTCTGACAAGACATCTTGTGAATGTGGGGAATGCCAGGCCTCCACTGTGGTTCGGATTCCACGTTAAACTGTAGGTCCTCCATTTCATCTCACAATCACCCTACCATTACACATTAGCGCAAGTGCGTATAATCCGAACGGGTAGTAAGACGTGGTGATAATAATAATAATAATAATAATAATTCTCGGTAAAATTAATTAGATGGTACTTTTCATCAGAGGATATCACCAATTTTGATCATATCTCCACAATTCTTTGAAATACGAGATAGATTATTACTGCAAAGTTGTAAGACTATTACAGTACACCCGACCGGAATTTGAGCACTGATATCTTTGTCATCGGTAGTCTTGTCTATTGCGAGAGTGGGCCTGGGATAGTTAGAATTAATTAATTGGTCGGGTTCGAAAATGGACTCGTATGTAACGGTACTAAAAAAGCGATTATTATTTAGGGAACATAACTGATGCACTGATTTGCGTCCGAAATTTTACAGTTTTTACATGTGTTGATTAGTTAAAGTTTATATTTTGGATAAATTTGTTTTCTGTGCTTTAAAAATCTCCAGCCCATGTTCTCAATCCCCTCTCCCCTTTCCTTCCAAAATACCCTCTTTACATTAAATCTACGTTATTTTATAATAATTTTATGTAAATGTTGTGTGGATATTCCCTCACCCGATCCCCCCCAACAACACCATCACCATCCTCCCTTCCTGAGGACCGTCAGAGGTTAGGGAAATTTTCACCCACCAGATAGCGACACCGTCACACGTAGTGCGTCGAAACGCACGCTTGATAGCGTCTTGAGACGTCCTCAGGGTGTCAACTACCTCCCCTAGCCCGTTCTTTCTGCTACCACCCACACACACTTCTTATGATACACTCCAGTTCAAGGGAAGAAATTCAGTTGATATTAAAACTTAAAAAATAAAAAAATAAGAATCCATTTTCATTTCTGATAGGTAGTTTTTTTATTTTTCATTTATATTATTTTTTATATCCCACAGTATATATTTTTAGTTAATGCTGTGGTCTACTTTTGCACTTGGAAGGTGCCTGAGCCTATTGTACTATTGTAAGGGCTGTACTGACCATTATTTGATATGGGGTTGTTGTTCTTTTTAGATATTTTACTACCCCCCAATCAATAAAGTAGTAGTAGTAGCCCACTTCTGTGGCTGCATTGGCAAAGGTTCTACTATCGTAATATAATTTACTGCTGAAGACTGGGAGATCGGGGTTTGACCTCTATCGGGTAGACTGAAGGCGTTTCCCCCTGAATGATTTCACTCTCCCTTCACGCAAATGCGGGTGAACTTAATATAAATTAAACCTCTCTAATTCTTAGCACGTTTGTGCAATTAGTACGAAAGAGTATAACCTAAACGGGTAGTAAGAGGTGGTGCTAATAAAATCAAATCTAGAATAACAAACATTATTCCGAAAAGGTCGCACTTATATTTGTTTTTTCATTTTATACTGTGTTTGCTAGCCCTCAGAAGCCCATTCGAGCTTTTGTGTGTGTATTTCTCTCTCTGTTTACACTATTTATTAAATTTCGTGCATTGACAATATAATCAGGGCCCAGATCTTGATATGTTATTTTTTTTTAGTCATAAACATGGCTCATAATTAATTAGACTGTGTTCATGATCTTCTTGTTGTAGAAATCTGTGTTTTACAGGTTGATTGTTTAACATTTTGAAACTCAAGGGGATATCTTTTGTTTTGCGTCTTTTTTGAATAATTTTAACTAATTTGAAGACTTTTTGAGTCATTTTTAGGCATTTTTGTGAAAGTTTTAAGGTATTTATATTAAATAAGTATATTTTTAAATAATCTCGATATTTTATAAATGCGCAGACTTGAATTTTTTCATCACACGTTTATCGTAATAAGAATATATTGAAAGTAAAGCACTTTGCTTCTGCATGGTTGGAAAGTACACATTCCTGGAGAAACACATCTCTCATTATTCCTTAGGTAACTTGATCTATTATTATAAATCTATGCGACAAATCAGGTGTTCTGAAGCTTTAATTTAAAAATATTGTCAATTTAGTTAGCTGTAAGATGAATCAAGTGAGTTTTGTCATTACATATTGTCAACTAAAATCTTATAAAAGTCTATATCGATGATAATACAACTTCACATACACATTAACTACTTAAGGACCCAATATGGGAAATGGATCAATTTAATTTTACAAGAATTGGTTCATGTCTACGACCCTAACTATCGATTGGTATTTGCGTGATCAAAGTATCTCTAATTATTTTGAAATTATCTGGCTTCTTTTCTAAAAACATAGCACTTCAAACTAAATTATTAATTTGGGCCTCTAATTCTTCCAAATAATTTGTAAAAAGTATGTTATTATTTGCACGCTAGAACATTGGGTGTTTATTTTAAAGTCTCAAAACTTGCACCCAATTGTTTATACTACAAGACTGAAATATTATTTATCTATTACTACTCTATTAAAGGCTAGCCATTTAGTGTAGAGTTGTCAAATAATTAATTATTGTGTGTGGGTAAGAATAAGTGATAGGAAATAAGATTTTAAGAAATTTCAATTTAGTAATACAATTTATTTATTTTGTATGTTTCTATCAATTCATACAAATATAAGACCTAGTATCTTTAAAACTACTAGGTCTACTGATAAAAAGTGAACCAAACCAGTTTAATGTTCTTTTATAACTATACAATTTAAACTGTATTTTACAAACTGAGTTTTAAGAGGGGAGGGGGGTGTGAAATTATATATTTAGTTGAAGTAAATACGTTACTTTTGAATGCCCCGCTGCCCTTACTTTTGAGGCCAGAATCAAATTTCTATATTAACACAGTTTCAACCTTTATTGAAATTGAAACTAGGTTTCCCAGGCCACCAGGCAGACACTTTTTTACTAAAATAAATTGTTTGACATTAGCCATTTAATTGTATTTCCCAAAATACCCCCGATTGGAAGGAACTATCACTAATGGAAGAAATCCGTAGCTTCTCTTGAAATAAACTCTAGAACCAACCTTGCTTGATAGCGTCTTGAACGTTCTCAGTGTGGTAACCCACCCTCACCCGCTCCACTCAGGAAACATTGGGGTGTGAGGGATGTTTTAAGGGTGAAATATTTTGGGGAGGCAGGGGGGAGCTATGGGGACGACAACGAAGACGAGAGAGTTGCGAGTGTGTTTTTAAAAGCGACATCTATTTTTCTTTTGTGTCGCTTGTCAAATACAGAATAGAGGTGCGGTTTAAGCATGCATCTGTTTAGAGAGAGTGAGAGAGAGGATCTATAAAATTATACATGATCTATAGGCCTATTTCAAAATAGAAGTATCTTCCCTCAGAATTATTCAAATAATATTTTGGTTCTCCAAACAAAGAATACAAAATCAAATAAACCCTATTTGATTAATAATAGTTACATATAATAGGAAAACTTATTTTGAAAAACATGGTTAATTTGAGTGAAAATGATGCTTTCGTGACTAGTTATATAAATGTTGACCTAAATTATTGGTCCAAATCTCTTGGGATATATTAAATTACCATTAATTTCCACGAAGATAAATAATAATTTAAATCTAGAAAAAGACAAAATTGATGTCTTGTTTAAAAAAAACTTAAAACCTAGTATTGGCTTATAGATTTAATTACTTTTGAAAATATAAATCCTGCTTTAGTGTCCACATGGTCTATAATATCATTCTTGTCTTAGACTAGACTGCCGATAACAAGGAGATTAAGATTTGAATCCCTGTCAGATGTACTTAGGATGGTTTCCCAAAATGGTTTTCCACTTTCTCTCCACACAAATGCGGGTGTACTTCCTTAAAATTCAACATTCCTCATCCATAACTCATTAGTGTAGCTAATACATTTGCAGACAATTTGAAAAGGTGGTAATACGCGTGGTGCTAAATAATAATAATAAAACTCTAATGGGGTAGAGATGAAGAAGAAAGCCGTTTATAGATATCTAACTACATTTAAGTAGAAGGAGAATGGGAAAATATTTTGGAAAAACCACTCCCAATAGACCCAACCTGGATTCTAAACCCGAAATCTCCGTCATCAGCAGGCTAGTATAACACGAGAGTGACGCCGTAGACTGTTCGGCCACTGAAGCAGTTAACAATACAGAAGATATTGATTTAATATAGTATCCGACGGATATTATCTTTTCATGAAATAGTTTAAGTTGGTTTTTTTACTAGGCCCTACCTACAGGAAAAAAACCTATTTATATTTTTATCACTGTCTCTTTTGAAGTAAAAAAGTTTTATATTTTTTATAGCATGGACCAAGTTTTCCAAATGTTCTTTTAATTATTTTGAAAAAATGAATAAATTATCTTCTTTGTCATTATTAATGAAATATTAATAGTCTAATCGTTAAAAATATGTTGGTAACTACAAAGTTTTTTGAGCCTATAATAACATATTTATAAGCTCAGTGTATCATTCATTATGAATTCAAGGTTTCAAAGATCAAAGATAAGCCATTAATTTTTTACTAGTTGTTTATTATGTATAGTAATGAATTGACCCTTGTAGGTAGGCACGTGGACTAAGCCATCAAGACTGACAGGTCAGGGCTCGACTTCAAGCTGAGTGTGTTGAGCAGGTTTTTCCTTAAATGGTTATGAAGCAACGAGAAACTTTTAATAATAAAAGTTTATTTCAACTTTTCATGAGCCCTCGTCCTTTTCCCATAAACACGCTTACGTTTTCAGTAGCTATAATTTTAGCATCAAAAGAAGATTACACTATTGCACTTTAACTTTTTAAGATTATCCAACATTAAATAGTAACTGTCAAAATCATTCGAAAGTAATAGCTGTAAAGAAAATGCTTTGGTGCGTATACGTGAAAGTATATCTTTTAAGCGTTTGAATGTGGTCTTAGGGACTTTTTTTTATGTCAATAAGTTAATAGAGTTCGCGCGCCAAAGGTCACATGACCTAAGGTGTCAGAATTTCTCAATACTAGATTACCCATCACATGAAAAATGATGTTTGAATCTCTACTAGATGCATCAAGAATAATTTTTCACTCTAGTTTTTTCAATGACCATTTCCACGCTAATATAAGGAAGTGGGAGAACTACCTCTAAAACTCTTATGTCCCTTCCGGGGGATATTTTTATGATGAATTAAGTACAGGTTTGCAAATAATCTAAACAGGTAGTAGGACGCGATACTAAAAAATAAAGTTCAGGTTAACTGCTATTGTGTTAGACTAACGGTCATGGCTATGACCGTAAAAAGAAGTAACTTTCATGGAATTTTGTGCGATCTCTAGATTTTATTAATTTATAAGTACTAACCCACACAAGCATATTAAATACAGATTCTTACAATTACAAAATGAACCTTAATATTTTCTGTGTTTCAAACAAACGTAAACAAACAAAAATATTTTATTTAAAAAAATGTTATCTGGAAGTAAATTTAATCAAATGTATTTCACATCTAAATTTATAATTTTGTTTTAATATACGTTATACTTTAGATTTATGTAAGCACAAACAATTTTTTGAACATATTTATACGTTTGTTGGTAGCTTAAACTATTCTCAAAATATGGCTGAACATAATGGCCATGTGAATGCGTATATCATTTTCCGTAATATTTACTTAACAGGCTAATTTGTGATAGTTGTAATTATTTATAAGTTACATATGTTTATATAACCTAATGAAATAAGTACGAAAAAATCGTCCATGTGTGTTGGTCATTAGGTTGAACAATTAAATAACCCTTGTGTTAAAACGTAATAACTATAAAATCCATTAATATTGCAAGTAGAGGGGACGGCCTTAGGGTAAAGTGCTTGTCTCAGTACCCGATGTTCGTAAATTTGAGCCCAGATGAGGTCGATGTACTTTCCTTGAGAGGTAAAAATCCGTAGCACAACTTCCTTCGGGGGGAGGGGGGGGAGTAAAGCCGTTGATCCCATGTCGATTGTGGCATGTTAAAGAACCCTGAAAGGTGTGTGAAAATACCTTTTCCGGAAAAATGTGTAGGCCCTTTCAATCTCGATCATAGAAATTCTAATATTAATATAAGGAACCATTACTTGGGCCTATCATGGTGTGTTATTTTTGTCCTAAAATGGCTCTCTCAATTTTGTTTAAATATTCAAAGAAAAAATTATTTAAATGAAACTAACTGATATTTTAAAGTTTTAAAACCTTTTGGAGTTGGATTTTAAAATATTTTTTTTAAATATAGGTATCTATGAAATGTTTTTAGTAGTTTAATAAATACTATTGTTTTTATAAAATAAAAATATTTAAAGTTAGTTTAGTGATAACTAATTTTTTTTCTAAATGGCTTTTATAATTCCGTTCAAAATTGATTGATAAAGTTCCAAATATGAAGAACCCATATTTGAATCGGTCATTTCAGAAACTGGACTTGTCAATTTTTTTGTGCTTTTAAGTTAAGTGCACATATGCTATCTTGAAAGGTAAACTATCGTCTTAGACAAATACCGTACCTATTCAACCTCTCCAAAGCCTCAATATTGTGGTGTAGGATTTGATATTTAATTCAGAAACCGGACCTCTCCAGGATAGGCCCGTTTTCTGCATGTAATTGCCTTAGCTGATGAGATCTCGTATGCAACGATATTACCCATATTTATTAGTGTAAGCTGACTGAGAGTTACAACATGGAGGAGCTTGGTGAAAATAGTGTTCCTGTTGAAGGAAATAATAAACGCAATGAAGGTGTAAAAAGAGTGGAATATAAGCGAGAAGTAATTAAAAGATCTAGAACCAAAGGCTTAGAATATGCTAACTATTCGGGGAAAATAGTGAGTGCAAAGACGACTGGAGAAAATTGTGGGTAAGTGTTGACTATTTTGTGCCGTAAATGTTTTTCTTTATGGTGTGGTTGTATTTATTCGAGTGTAATTTACAAAATTCTAATTAATTATAATTACTATATTGCTAGGTTAGAGCATACACTTTTTTAAGACCAGTTAAGAACATAGTGGAACTATCATTGAAGATATTGCGGTTAAAATTAAGATTTGTGGGAAACAGCGTCATGAGCATAATGACGTAAATTCTAAACGTTAGTTTTTTAATGATTTTAATCAAACCATTACTTATGCTTTGTGCTATCAATATTATGAAATATAAAATGATATTCTTTAATATTTTCAGGTGTCCTAGAAAATGTTTTGGACGTGTTTCACCTGTAGATCAGGTAGAAATTTTGAGTAAGTTTTATGACATGGATTGTAGAAACCATCAAGATTATTACTTGTAGTCATTTATTGAAATTGATGATGTTAAATGAAGGAGATCTTTAAAGGATCATGATGATGAAAAGAGGATACCTCGAAGCCAAAACTTCCAAGTATTTTGCAAATTGCAGCAGTGGACATATGAAGGTCTGCAAAAAAGCATTTTTGAGCATGCACAGTATTCCAAAACATATAACAGCCAGACTAGGATCATTACTTGCTGGAAGCAAGAGTCTTAACGACATGCAGGGTGGACATAGGTCAGTAAATTCTATTTCTGGTGAAATTTGTGCCATTGTGGAGGACCATATCAAATCATATCTCACAAAAAAAGGGACACTATATAACAAGAGAAGTGGAATTCCTCAGTGCCAAACTTAATGTCTGACTAATGAATGAACACTTAGAGGGGAACTATACAAATGTTGCGGTCACCTACAGTTTCTTTTTGAAAATATTCCACGAGAGGTTCTATTTGTCATTTGGAAGACCACAAGTGGACACATGCTGTAAGTGCGAAAATCTCAGGGTAAAACTGAAATCAAGTTCATTTGATGAGCAAAGCGTGCCACTGCAGCAGATAGATTAATTCACAAACGAAGAAGCTCTAAGTTTATAAGTACATTAAAACCATTTGTGAAAAGTGCCTATCAAATAAAGAAGTTCTTGGAATTTCAATGGACTAAAAGCAAAATCTTGAACTTCCATAAGTACCTTTACAAGAGGTTTTCTACTTAAGGTAGTTGAATGTCTGTGTATTCAACTATCATAATTTAAAATACAACAGCGCAAAGTTGTACATTTACTATGAAGATATTTCGAGAAACGGTGCTTATGGGGTTTGCTCGTTTTTTACTTATTACATACAGTATGATATTTCTCTTTAAGTGAAACATCTTTACAGTTGTTCAGATGGGTGCAGTGGACAAAATAATAACAAAACAATTGTAATATTTTTAGCATTTTTAGTCTCCCTTCGTAAATTTAAGACTATCATTCATTACCTCCTTATAAGGGGCCATTCCTTCTTACCTAATGATCAAGATTTTGGACTCGTAAGGCGAAATATTAAAAAGATGGATATGATATATTGTATTAAAGAATATGTTGAATGTATTGTTTGGTGAAGCAGAGCAGGCAAGTTTCAAGTTAAACTGGTAGAAACAGATGACATTCTTGATTTTGATAGTTGGTGGCCCCAAGTTTTACAAGAGAAATTCTCTCTCGTTGGGGTCACTAGGTCGCAATGTTCCACGTGACAAGGAGGTATCATTTACTTTATCAAACTGTATGTAGTTTAATTATAATGAAAAAATAACGATCATGTGGTTGCCAAGGACTACATAGATGGACTTATTAATTACACTTTCAAGTTAAAAAATCATACTACCACCATCTCTGCCAGATAATATGAACGCTAATCGCAATGAAACTCAGTGACATAAAGAAGCTTCTTGGTTACATTTTAGAGAGGAACACAAGGACTTTTACAATGAACTGGAATGACTGGTCAACCGTAGCAGCAGAGGCAATAATTAGTGATGATGAAAATTAGTGGATACACCAAAATATCAGTTTCAGGTCTCAAATTTATTTTTAAGTCACATTTATTTTTAAAAGGTCTGTAATATGTCTCAGTTGAATGTCATTCTATGGGTTCCTAAAGAAATAAAGTTAAAACAATCCATAATAGATGAGTCAAAAGTTAACATTCAGAGATTTTTTTTTTTTTTGCTAATTACAGAAAGTGGACTTCTCCACATAATTTATGGGCCTATATCCAAGAAACGGAATTCCCAAGGAAGGCCTACTGAAATGTCAAAATGCACCATCATATCATTAAGAAATGGGAAAAGTATGAATTCATTTCATTCCATTTTGAACAATATACACATTTTGTTGAATATTTCAAAATACAGTGGTATGGAGAGGTCCAGTTTCTGGAATAACTGATTCATTTAAAGGTTGTTCACTGCTAAATTATTTTACAAATATTTACTCTTAGATTTATTTTTATCTTGGCGTCTTACTACCCGTTTAGGTTAAACACTTACGTACTAATAATGCTTAAGGTTTTATGGTTGAGGAAAGTCATATTTATAGGAGGTGTACCCACATTTTCGTGAAGGAATAGTGAAAACCTATTGGAAAAACCACGCTAAGTACATCCGACAGATATTTGAACCTTGATCTCACCGGCATCGGCAGTCTAGTCTACTGTGAGAGTCACGCTTTAGACCATGTGGCCAATGAAGTGGGTCCCCCTTAATTACAATAGACTAAGTGAGAAAGTCCGTAGATTGTGTCATACAATTAATTTTTTTCCCCTAGAACTAACACTCAGGTGAGTGTAACCAACCCATCGTATGTATCGACGAACGATTAATTGACATGTGACGGAGAGGGGAGCTTGTTGGTGGTTGTGAGCGGGGGGGGTGGGGGGTTGAAGAGCTCGAGGGAGAGAGAAGACGCAAGACGTCTCGCGGCGTCTAGGGGCGGCGCCCCGCAGACAACGAGGAGACTGATGAGACGGTGGGAACACGACACCGCAGGGTTACAAGATACGAGAGAGGCGAAGGAGGGGAAGGAGGATACTGCCTGTCTTTAGTCTCTTTAATCCTCCCAACAAGGAGATCAACACATTAAAGTCAACCGCACGTCGGTTTAGTGTTGATTTTTTTTTTTTAAGCTTAAGAGAAACGAATGTTGAGATAGATGATTTTAAAAGGTTTGGGAAAAATGTAAAATAAGAGGGGGGAAATTATATTATAAACATTCAATTCAAAAAATAAACTCTATATATTTGTATTTATTAGAGTTTTCAGTTAGTAAAACTTTAACTAAATTATTATATACACTAGATATTAAATATTAAAAATAACTATGAAATATATTATTCATGATTCAGATTCATCTTTTAATTTTATAATTAAATTAGGCTCTTGAATTGTAATCGTTGAGCTGCCAAATTTATCTAATTTAATAATTTATATGTGATAAGTAGGAAAAGGGTACCATAGAGGACATAGTCTTAGAGATAATGGAAACACCACAAAAAAATTTTTTAATGAATAGTCCATCTTAGTTATTTTGAGAGCCTATTTAAAGACCTTCATAGATTTTATACAACAAAAATGATCGTACATCTGGCAATAAAAAGGTCATTACTGATATATTAGCCAAACCCGCCTCGGTGGCGTAGTTGGCTAACGCGCTAGTCGTGTTGAGCTCGACTGCTGAGGACGGGGAGATCGAGGTTCGAATCTCGGTCGGGTGAACTGGGAGTGGCTTTTCCTAAATGGTTTTCTACTCTCCCTCCACGAAAATGCGGGCTCACTTCCTCTAATTCAACCTTCCCAATTCCTAATCCATTAGCGTAATTAGTACTTAAAGCGTATAACCCGAATGGGTAGTAAGACGCGGTGCTAAATAATAATAATTAGCCAACAGTAAGAGACAATTTGGAAAGGGCTTCAAAAATGAACGATTTTTTTTATGATAATCTTACACAATATATTAAATATTGTTAGGTCTATAGTAAAGTGTAGATAATAGAGGTGTAGGTTTAAAAATATAACAAATCATCGAGGGGGACTGTTTCTAAGCCCATTTTCATTGAAACATACTCTCTATTCCTGTGAGTCGAAATCAAGCAAGGAATGAGTGATTTGAAGTTCACAACAAATAAGGTCTTAGGTTTCAAGTAAGTAGTAAAAATCCTTACCTAATGTATTGATGGTAACACGAAATAAGACTTAATTCTCGTTTTGTCTGGTTTTACATTAATGGTAAAGTTGAAAATAAATTCCAAATGGTTGCACCAGGGTGTTTTTATTCGAAAATTTTCCCCACACACTCTAAACTCAAATGCAGTTATAATTTCCTTTCATATTGCACATTTATACGTAAAACACAGTGCACACAATTGTGTTAAATCACCTCTGAAATTCAATTTAATTATAATAATAGTAACAACTAATAATAATATCGTATTTATTTGTGCAAAGTTAAGGTCAATGCCTTTTCTTACGCTCACCCCACTTAATAAATTTAAATATCTGTACAGAAGTAATAATAAAAATATATTGCCCACCTGCATAGTTGTATACTACGCATAATATATATGTAAGCATGATGGAGATAGGAAATAGTTTTAAAAGAACACATTATTGATAATATTTAATAAACTATGTATGTTAAATAGTTTTTAAATATAATTATTATTATTTTATTTTACACACATTCTTACTGTATCCCTACATTTCCCCTAAAATCGAAGATCGAGACTTTGCTTGCATATATTGAGCAATATTATACTGAAAAGATTTTATTGGGGCAGCAATTTTAATATTTAGATAAAGAGCATTATCTCTAGCTATAGTAAAAGATAAAGAATAGAATTTTGGTTTATGAAAAGGGATGGAAAGTGTGTGTGTGTCATGGGAGCGTGTACTAAGATTATGATGCGCATAAAGAGGGACTAGCTGTTAACCATTTTTCTTTGTCATTTACAAATTAATATAACCGTAAAGTTTGTTTCCTTGACCTATCAAGAGGTTAGTTTGTTTAAATCCTTGTGGTCGAAGTGTCCTAAAGCTTCCTCTAAATCTGTTTCCAAAAGGTCCCTCACTCCCACACCAGCTTTCCGATCACCCTAGGGGATCTGATAGAGCCGTGCGCCAGGCCATGGTGTGTCCCGACAAGTGTCCAGAGAGAATACTCCCTCCCCCCTCCTCCATCCCTCTTTTTGCGGTCATAATTCACCGGCCAGGGGCTGCCTCTTGACTTCTATATAGCCGCAGCTGTCCCGCCGTACCCCCGTTACAGAGTCCTACCCTCTTCCTTTTTACACACGCGTCTACACGGCTACTTCTCGCGTAAAGGGGATTGGAAGGGGGGTGTAAAGGCGAGGACATCTGTATGACATCATCGAGCATGGTCAGATGCCCTTCATCGTCCCCAACAGCTTGCCTTCCTTTCTCCGGACTCTGCCTTGACCAGTATAGGGAGGTAATAAGAACGACGCTCACAAGTACGCTCCAGTTTCTGGCGGGAAGTTGATGTTGGTCAAATGGGGTCAGTATATTATGGAAATTATAAAGCGGAATCTCTTCTGTTTCTACAATACAAAACTAAAGTTTAGAGTTTTTAAAATGTTTACATATAGGGCTATATATACACTACAAAACTAAGTTTAGAGCTAATAACTTTTTATATATATATTGACTACATTTTTTTTAGCTCAAATGAAAACTAACAGGCGTATATATATATATATAATATTTAGAACCCATAATTTTTAGATGATTAATTCAAAGTTTGTATATTAATATTTTTAAAGCATGTTGATGGGTCATTAAAATAATCATAAATGGTAGTTATTAGTATTCTACTCAGGACCGATCTTATCACTACCAGATAAATATTGTTATTGGGGGGGTTAAAGTTATCTACGAGATAAACGTTATCAGACACTTTAAAGTTTTACGCGTCTTGTGAACTTAATTTATCTGCCTGGTGACCTGGCGGTCTAGGGGTAAGGTGTCAGACTTCTATGCTGGCGGCCGGGGTTCAATCCTCGGTCCCGGCATAGATTTATCTGAATACCAAACTCCTCCTTCACCTCTGACAATACATCTTGTGAATGTGGGGAATGCCAGGCCTCCACCGTGGTTCGGATTCCACGTTAAACTGTAGGTCCTCCATTTCATCTCACAATAACCCTACCATTACACATTAGCGTAAGTGCGTATAACCCGAACGGTTAGTAAGACGCGGTTCTAATAATAATAATTTATCTGCCAGATATCTATTTGTAGGATAAATATATTTTTATTCAGAACATGCAAGGCTGGTACTGTTTTTACTGGTGCGCGCATGCGTATAAGCCCTACTGATGGCTCTACAACCTAGCGAGTGACTACAACGCTCAACATTTGTTAAATAATTGTGGCTAAACGAGTGCAAGGAAACAGATGGCGTCACGTGGGGTGCAGTAGCTAAGATGTCTTGCAAGTACTAATTTCGGTGTCTGCCAAAATGTGGGCAATAATTTAGGTACAACGTTTACAAAATTTCCTTTATTGTACTCACATTTTGGTAATTTGTTCATATATAAATATAACTCTACAAATAGCTTGTCAGTTTATATAAAAGTGAATTAAATGTTCTAACTTTATATAGTTAGAGCCCGGGCCTGTGCTTACTAAACACATGAACCAAGATTTTAACCTAAAAACAGATTCTGATTTGCGAATCCTCATTAAAAACAACGCGTCACTATGGCAATAACCATTTTAACTTTCAGATAAAAGTTGTCGGGTACTTAAGCCTCCCGTTAAAAATGTGATGGATAAGTACATTTTATCTGGCAGTCATAAGACCCACTTTTAACTTATCCACCAGATATAAATATTTATCCACCAGATTAATACTTATCCAGGAGTCATAAGACCGGCCTTTAAAGAGTCCAATTACACTACATACTGCCATAAAATAATGGTAAGGTTCTTATGAATAAAGATATACCGTATCCTAAATGCTTCACTAAAACATTAACGGTACTATAACCGTTTTCTAAGAGAGTCTAGGTCGAATGACAGTACATATAATTTTAATACTACACAAACCCACTGTGGTGGCTGCATGGTCTAAGGCGCTAATCTCACAGTAAAATATAGACAGCGGATGACGGGAAGATCTATTTTCAAATCTCGGTCGGGTGTACTGAAAGTGGCCTTTTCAACATTATCTTCCACTATCATGCAAATTCGGGTACACTTTATATAAATACAACCTTTCTCTCACCTAAAACCATTAGTGTAGTTAGTACATAAGAGTAACCTGAACGGGGAGTAACACGCTGTGATAAAAAGAAATGGACTAAATGATACCACGCAAGAAATTGAATGAATAAAACAAAATAAATAATAAGTTATTTTCCAAACTTTGGTCAAAGGTGCGCATACCTTTTCTATATGTAATTAGAAAATATGATGACGTACTTTCTGGCTAAAGGTTATCTACCAGGTAGGTACAAGTGTTTACGTTATTTAAGGCGTCAAGTTTACTGGCGGGGATCTCGAAGTTCAAATCTCAGCCTAATACACTGGGTCTGGTTTTCTAGATGTAGTTTTTCCATTATCTGCCCACACTGATGCACGTGAATTTCCACTCAGATACCCTCCCAATCATCAGTGCAGTAGTCCCATGGCTTCTTTGGTGCTGACTGACAGCTCACGGCTTTGTAAAGTTACCAGTCCAAATTTCGTATCCCTACACCGAACCGTATGATCTGCAAAAACATGTGTTTAGCAGCTGTTACTTCTGACAGTCAGTTAGGTATATACCTAAATGTTGATTGTCAGAAGTCAGCTGTGAGCTTACAGTCAGCACCAAAGAAGCCACGGGGTTATTGTACTTAGAATAAGTTTTTAATCAAATTATTTGTGTGTTAGACATACTACTATTATTACTACGGCTTATTCTAGCACCATGTACTCGTATTACTACTTGTTCAGGTTATACGAATATGTAATGCCTACGAAAATGAGTTAGGGATGCAAAAGATTGGCTGCAGAAAAAGTGTACCCACAAGTGCATGAAGGGAGAGGGTAAAACCGTGTAGGAAGAACCACCATTAATACACCTGACCGGAATTTGAACCCCGATCTCAATGACATTGACAGTCTAGTCTAACATGAGAGAAACGCTTTGGTTCATGCGGCAACTGAAGCAGGTGTTACTACTATTAAAAAATAGGTATTAAGTGTAAATTACGACTCTTCTTAGAAGAACAATAAAGAAAACACTTTTTTTTTGTCAACATTGATAACATTTTACTATATTATTAGTAATATTTTATATGTAAATATACTAATTATCGAAAGTAACAGCTGAAGAGCATAGAACCAGTTTCAGTAATTTTGTAGATGTTAGATGCTTTTATTCATACCAGAATTCCACTATACAAATAAGTAAAACATCAGGTTAATGTTAATTTCTGGTACAACCTGTCTTACAAAATATCTAGTAGCCTTTCTTTCAAACCATTTTCCTTTTAGCACCGGTGTTTGACTTAATTCTTTTATTTTGTTTTTGTTTCAAATGTTTTTGTTTGATGTGATTGTTTCACAACTCTCCTTATTGTCAATTTTTTTTTATTTCTTCCACTGTTATTCTAAGTAGAGTGTTTTGTCCACTCGAACAATATGACCATAATTCCTGTCACTCTTGCACGTTAAAGATTACTTGATAGCAATCACGTGACGTGGTGTATAGCCATCTGAGTAAAAAGAGCTTGTTAAAACTGTAACTGTGTTGTTATCTATAATCTATTCTTTACTAATAAACATGGGACTGTATTTCCGTTAATACCTGGCCAATGAATGTTTTACAGATTGATGAGAACAATAATTATTCACGGTAACAGTTTTAACTTGCTTGGCTAACTCTGGAAACAATCCACGCCACGCGAATGTTTAGTATATTGTAAGGATCGTAATGAATCCATATCTTTAACTCTCAAGGCCAGAAAAATGTTTTAATAATATGTTAGAGTGCGTTTATTTTCTTAATATTAATATTCTATGATTTAGGTCAAGGGTTGAATACATTTTTGGGCACCAATCACTCTACAAACTTATCAAAGGTCCCGCGGTCATCCATCATTTATTCCCTATTCTTTTTCTTCTTTTAACTGTCCATACATACATCCTATATCTATTTCTTAAATTCCCTATTTTCTTGTATACCTATGTACCCAACTTTATAGAAAAAATAATTAATAAATTTAATGTACATTTTAAATATTAAAATATGTATTATTTTATACTAATATAAAGCCACACGGCTGACTCTCACACTGACATTAATGTTTACCCCCTTCCTTATGAGCTAAAAACTTGAAATTTTGGCAAACTTACAGCTTCTAGCATGTAATTGACGGGATATTTCCAAAAAGTAAAAAAAAAATCATTTTTAACCTCCGAAAAAAAATGCAAAATATCGGAGCAACTTTAAAGTCGGTGCGGACCTTCCTTTGGAGATCTCTTATGGCTAAATGGTAATACCTATCAAAAAAGGCTCTGGAATTACATTAGTTTTTACATCCACTTGCAAAGAAAACTCGAAGCAAAGCGAGTTTATTACAACATTATATTGATCAGACGCAAATATTAATTGAAAGTGTATGTTAATATATATGAGAGCTTTTAAGACAAATATTGACTTTAACTACGGAGTAGTTTTCTTACGTGATTTACTGAAAATTGTCGTGAGATTATCCGATCGATCGTGATTGACCAGTTGCCGATCTCTCTTGTAGGATATACTCCCACACTGGTGAAAACGCGTAAAAGAGCGTCACTCTCATCTAATCTAGTTTTCCGGAAGTGTGAATAGCAGGATTCAAATTATGACCATGCTAGGTTTCCATACTCTCCCTTCACGAAAATACAGGAATATTTATTCTATATTCTACCTTTTATTATCTCTACTTCATTAGTTAATTAGTCTAACATCACGAATGAGTAGTAAAACGGAGAGCACGGGGAAAAACTAAGCCTATATTTTATATAGAATAAGATTTAAAAAGTGGGATATTTTAAATAAATTAGAACCTGTTTTAATCATGATTGATTCAATGATTATTTTAGGTAATAAAGGTTCCAAAAATTTGATTGAACTTATGTCTATATTTCGTTCCTAACGAAATAATTGGGTTTACCTACATAAAGCAATGTGAAATAACATAAAAAATATACCATAAGAGTTATTTTTTCAAAAGTTTCATATTGTATTAATTTTAGTCTTATCTTAATTCATTCTATAGTGATTTATTTTATTTTTTACAATATTGCATCGAAAATCAACGTATATTTACATTGTTCACTTTGATTGGATGGTAAATTCACTTAAACTTATTTGAATTGATACATCTATTAAATTTTCTTTGGTACTCTGAAGGATATTATTTCAATATTTGAATAATGTTTACATTTACTGTAAAACAAAATGTTATGAAAATTTCAAAATTTACTAAACACTTATCTATACTTTTTATATATATTTTCATTATTAACTTAACAGATTATGATACTTAAAACATTAAAATAAAAAAAGAGAATAAATTAAACAAAAATATATAAATGTTTGATAAAACTACACACTATAAATAAACATAACCGGGCCTTTAATTTATTAGAATGAAAATAAAATATGACTCATCTAGTACAACAAATAAATTTGCTATCTCAATTGAGAATATATTTATTAGCTAATATTTGGTTGCTGAAAGGTTTGTGGTAGTGGTTTACCTTCCTGATTTGGGTTGGTCCACCCAATTGTAAATTTCATTGTGATCTTTTATCTATGATAATAGTTGAGCATTTTCTCTTAATTCCTACTTTGACCGGGTGGAGTGAGGTCTTGATTTAATAAGGACTGTTTGGTATTTAAATTGCCTGTCTGTTTTTTAGGCGATTACTGTTGAATTTGGCGACCAATTTTTACGAAATTTGGCAAAGACATTCTTTGAACCTAGCTTGAACGCCTGTATGAATATATTTTTAAAATTTTGATATCATAATTATGTAATGAGACTTACGTATCAAACCACATGGACAGTGTTAGTTTTAAATAAATATAGCTTAGTGTACTAATAAAAGTAATGTTAGTTGTTTTTCTGTTTAACTTGATCACCAAGAGAGAAAAAAATCTACTTATATTCAAAGGAGAAATTCCAATAGATATGTCAACTTTAAATCCAAATATATTATTAAATTCAAAGTAGTCTTAAAACTGTAGTAACGGTAATAACATAGAAGAAGTGAGATTTAATGTTCACATGACTACTAGCTATAATATATTCAGATTATGTTCAAGGTATTTAACAAGCACTTTCTGAACCAGTTGATTATAGCATCACATGACAAACAAGTTTATCAAATGCTTTAACTGACACAACAACCAGTCATTCGGTAGACGATTCCCTGATTGATTCCTGGAATGTATGAATATTACCAAACTCATTCCAATGTAGCCTTTGGCTATAAAATTCCAACCCCTTTGGTTCAGAGCCAGATATGATAGAAGCTCTGGTATCTTAATTATAAAAGGAATTTATTTTTTCAATCACGACTTAGGGCCTAAGTGAGAAAGTGATATTTTATCTCAGTCAGTAACTACATAACTGAGTATCCTGTATACAATTCCAGGCTGAGCTCATTTGACTGGGATTAATTAACAGACTATGGACTGGATGATGTGTCTGTTTTATTGTTAAGTTAGTTTGCAAATAGTGATATAAGATAAATTAAGTTTGATCAGAACGTTCACGTAAGCTTACTTTAGTTAATTAGCATATTATTTATTGCCACTAATTCCTACTATCAAATCAGGTTATATGCATATGAAATATTAATATGCTAGATATAATAAATGATAACTTTAGAAGAGGTATAACCAGATTTGTATGGAGGGAGAGTGGAAAAACCTTTAGGAAAAAATACCCTTAGTACACTCGACCGGGATTCAAACCTCAATATTCCCGTCACTATCAGTCAATTCTATTGCTAGAGTAACACCTTAGACCAAAGGACCATCGAAGTGTTTCAATTACCTTTTCAAATAAAAACAGCTCTATTAATTTAAATATGTTATTCAGGCCTACTTTACTATTTAACCCATAGTGTATATGTTAGTTTACTACTGATCCTTAAGAACAAAAAACAAGTTATTCTCTTTACAAAGAGTATCCTTTCTTTGGTACGCTAATTAGTCCTTATAGTTAATTATCTATCTGCCTTTGGTTAAACAACACTCTACGAGCCTCTAATTAAGACTGGATAGGATTGTATCTTGGGGTGGTTAGTCTGTCTCGCTCAATCTGTATTACAAAGTTAAGCTAAGAATGAATATTTCAAAGTTATTTTTTGGTTTATATTTTATTTTATAAGAAAGCTTTTAAAAGGTTATATAAAAGTTTACAGAAATTACTATAGATTTTTTCTGCGATAATAATAAATATTACAGCATTACTAATTTTAAAAATATGATTTAAATACTTGGCTAAGCCAAAAGTGCACACGCACTTTTTTTAGGGAATAGGAGGGCAAAAACTACAATTTATAAAATTGTATTTTATATCATATATAAATAGTATTTGCCCGCAACTTTGCTCGCATTAGCGTCAGTTTTAAAATCATATTCATTAAAACAATAATGTTTTTAATCCCAGGCTTTTTAATTTCTCGTTCATGGAAGAAATCACGCAACTTATTAGGTATAGATTATCATGATGTAAACTTTAGAGTTTATAAAATATGTAGCTTCAGAAACAACCAAATTATTGTCGTGTAATTATTTCTGTTCTAAGACTAGACACACGCAATATTTGTATTAATTGAAGGTAACAAAGTTTAAGGCAAGGCAACTTTGTAAATGATGTTAGTGGTTTTCTCATAAGGAGCAAACAGTTGCAGATTTCTGCTAGAACTATCGAGGGAACATGTCACATATAGTTGTCCATGTGAGAAACACTTGCCAAGGAGATCCAACGCCTGCCACCTTTAGGGTTTGTCGTTGGGCTGTGTTGCATAGAAAATCTTGATAGGAAATTACATGAATTTAAACTGGACGGGCAGGTCTGATGGAATCATGGGTATTCTTGGTATCAAGACCCATTCTCGCGTGGTGAAATTTGTCATGAAAATCACCTTTTTGATAAAGTTTTGAAGATTGCTTATCCATAGGCGGGTCCCATTACACTGTTTAGATGGGTTTAAATCACAGAGCAAAATGATTTTTGCTCAAATTTTTATTGAAGAGCTCTAACCTAATGGATTAAGGTAATTAAAAAATTAGACAGGGTGCATATGGAAATGTAAGTGGGTTATGACACTTCGAACTGGTGGATAATACAGTCATTAATTTTACCTTCCAATTACTTTTTAGAAATAGAATACATTGCTCTCGGATTCACGAAATAAGGCTGATTTGCAGAAGTATATCAAGATAAGTGTTTTAAAATAATTCCTGAATATCTTTACCACGACGCATATATGGAAGTTATTCAAGGACACCTTGGCTTAGTGTCCTGTGAAGACTTCATTGCCAAGTTTCAGCAATATATAGACAAATAAGTCTAGTTTTTTTTCACAGAGGAGGCTGCACATGTTGTTTGACAGGGAAAATTTCACAACGTCTGAGCATATGTAGGATCTTTTCAGCTAGGCGTCGCCCATGTCAGCTCTAGTGACTCGGACTGACCAGCAGAGTTTGTTGGAAATCTCCTAAGAACAACATGGCGATGCATCCTGTGAGCACATTGTTGCTTTTGAGATCTCTTGAGCTCTATTTAGATCTTCATATAATATCTTTGTTACATTGAACTATCATTCCATAATATAAGAGATACATTTTGCATTAATTTTGATGTAAAACTTTGCTTTGATATGTTGCACATGGAAATTTGGACACTAGAAAAATTGCCGAGGTAATAAAATGTCGTACATGCTGTTCTGGTCCCTTTAAACCTATTAGCGACTACACCTAAATGTTGCATATACTATTATGCCTTCTCTTAACAAATTAGCAGATATACCCGATGAAGCTAATGGAAAGGTAACACATTCTTTAGCTTAGCCAAGAATAAAAAGTTGATTGTAAATATATTTCCTCTACTTTCGGGCACATATTAAAATAACACATTTCTATAGAATCTCGAATGCTCTATAATACTTTTATAGCTACGGTAAATTTTTTAGTTCAATAAAGGCTTGTTTATATTCAAAGTTTATAATAGAATTGGCCAGTCAAATGTTATCTCTTTCAAATAATTCCAATAGAATATAAATTCATGCGAATTCTCTAGTAAAAAAAGACAAAAATCCTTTACGGTCTTAGCCGATAAAAACCTTACAATTTGGTGGTTTCAGTCTAACCTGCGTTAAAATCTCTCAATTGGAGGTCAAAGTTTCTAAGGATTGATATGTTCTGATTATATGTTCAATATCATTCTACATGCTTTTCCTTTGGGTGAGCAAAAGTAGGAGAGCATCTGCCGCATGAAAAATATTAATATAATGGAGAGCAACTATCTGAGTGAGGAAAAAAGAGACACAAAAAAGCTTTTCATAAGGGACTTCTCCAGCGTGAGGCATCCTCTACTAAGAGTTTCAGTGTTTTGCAAACTAATTAGTAGGATACGTGAGCTAAGTCATTGACGGTACGCAAAATAAATTGGACCTCTAACGAGATGGATCTACATTATTAAATAAAAACAACTTACTGTGTTATTCAGAATTATGGTATCTACCCGGCTGAAGGAACAACCCGTCATTAATTCGAAGGGTTCCTCCACAGAAACAACCTTGCTTGCTTTCTACACTGGACATTTTTAATTTTCCAAGCGGTACATGAAGGAACCTCATTGTAAGTAAAAGTATTTGCAAAGGTATTTGCAAAGGTATTTTCAGAACACAATTTTAAGAAAATTGTTAGTGGTTTATTTTATAAATTGTTAGTCATGTGAGTGTCATTACTTGTTATAAAATATACCCATTGTTCATTTTCTAGATGAACAGATAAATGCATAACACATTGAATAATACCTACTGAAATTGTTGCCCCTCGTTGTTCAAGTTAATACTGAACGTCCCTTGATCACTGCCCTTATTGTTTAACTTACATACATTTTTAATGGATTTTATGGAAATGTACATTTCCATATTAATATGGGAGTGGAACGAATGTCTATCTCCAACGTACAAGAGCGGATTGTTGCTGAAAGCCCTTCATCATCGGGATGCCATCTATGGAATTTGAGATTTCCATCATGGCCGTCAACGTAGTTCTTTGAAATCTATTTGGATTTTTTTTCTGCATGAATGGAGATGATCGATTTAAAAGTCCTTATTGGCCGCGAACCATATGTTCAGTTACACTTGCATCCAGTTGTGGGTCAATGTTTGCGTCTGGAATCTCCAAATTTACTACCGAATCTATATCGTTGGGTCTGATTTTTTCTTGAAGTCATAACAGTAGCTGCACTTGTGGCAGTCCTCGCTTTTGTGAATCCACTGTGTACATAAAACACTTGTATTTTCTCTTAGAACATCACTACTCAAGATCCTCGAACATATAGATAATTTTTAAATAGCTTATAGCTTTCTAGAATAATTCAACATAATAAAATACAGGATTCAAATCTATTGAGTAGTACTCTAGATATAAGCAAACATATAAATAAATAAACTCTTTTATAAGGATCTGAGAGTTATAAACACCCAACTAAACTAAACCATGATTTATCTTTGGATTTACTATTTAAATGTATTTTGCAATTACTCTTTGGATTTGGCAATCAAGTTATACGGATAAATAATGGATTATACATTAAATAATAGCAAGATTCGTCATTATACACGCGTTTTAGTGAACAATCTTTATAAAAATATCAATTGATCTAATTTGTTTGATCAATAGCCTAATAGTCTCAGTAAAAATCTACATAACCTAATAGAAACTGCATTGCACTAAGTTTTTTTGTACCACGTCTTACTACCCGCTCAAGTTATAGGACTGCAGCCAGTTAAGCGGTTCTAAAATCTTAGGAAAGAGACAACCATAATTTTTGGTCACTTTTGGTCATTTTAAAATTTTAGATAATATTTGCTTGGTTTGCGTGCTTTTGAGAAATTTATAGGCACTTTTAATAATCTTTAGGCCTATTTTAGTAATCGTATGGTAATTATTTAAATTACTTCTACTTATCATATCAAGAGAAAGTATTGTTATCGTGAAAAGTGCTGCCGATTATGATGTTATGATGAACCTTTACATTTTATGTGAACCCGAACCTAATAAAGTGCATTTTAAAATGTTGTCTGTATGTCCTTGGCCACGAATCCGAAACGGTTGGATGTATTGTGTTAGAACTTGATATTTAGATGTTATAGAGCTGTTTATACCTTAGAATATTTTTTAAATTTTGATCCTAACCCTAAAATTATGGGTAGTTTACTGATGAGTAACTGTTGAAAGTAAGAAATATTTTAAAAATGGCTTTAACATTTTTTTTTTAAACTTTAAATTGTATATTTGAGAAGGTTTTGCATGACAAAACTGTATTTTGGTTTTTTGAGTTTGAATTTGTTTAAGAGTAGTTTACTTATGACATTTTAAATATGTATTCTAAAAAAAATTGCTCTATTGATTTGTTTCAAAATGGTATCTGTAAAGCTTTATACGAAATAAATAATATATATATATATATTGTTTTTTCTAAAAACTTCTTTAATAGATCACTGAAGAATGATTTTTGTAAAGTTTAAATATTTTTGAATATTTCTATATTGATTTTAGTCAAAGGGTATCAGGGGGCAGTTTTACATGATAATAAATAAAGTTGAGTTTTTTCATACGTTTAGGTCACTTTTTTTTACCATTAGAAGTCGTTTGTTAGAATTATCAGGTCATGTATGGATATTTTTTTTTTCTTTTTTGGTAATAAAAATTTGAGCCCTACTTATAAGCAACGTCACTGCGCAAACGTTCAAAGGAAGCTTTCTTTCTTTCAAGGTAGACCACACATACACGAATGGACAACTGCAATGGACCAGTTTATTTAAAGTTTTTTGACATCCAGATGAAGTTCACATACAATTAGATAGAGATTAGTCTGCTCTTTGAGGAAATTTGGTTTTGTATGTAATTTGCGACATAAATTTGAGCAGTTGATCACATTTTACTTAAGCAAATAGGCAATAGTGCTCCAACTGAGAATATAACATACCTTTACTACATCGAGTTTTAATTTTCTGGTTTTAAAATTATTTGTGCTTGGGAATTCACTGTGGATGAACGCCGATTATTCGTAGCCTAACTTATTCTGCGCAGGTGGAAGATATATTTTTTATTACAACACTCAAATCACAAACTTAAAGAACCTCTAAACGTTTTCAGACCCGACAGAAAGGTTTTTTATCCCCTCGTCTTAATATCTGTCCATTCTATACGCATATGTACTAATTACGTTAACGAGTTTCGAAAGAGGAGGATTGAATTTATATAAAATTTACTTAAATTTGCGTGTAGTGAGAGTGAAAGATCATTTTGTAAAAAACTAACACTTTTTTCACCCTACTGAGATTCGAACCCTGATACGCCTATAATCAGCATTCTAATATAATATGAGAGTGACAGCCTATATTCTTTTTAACTTAGCACCACGTCTTACTTCCCATTTGGTTTATACACTTAATTATGCTACTAATTACGCCAATGTATTACGAATTGAGAAGGTTGAATTTAGAGGAAGCGAACCTGCAGTTTCGTGGAGGGATTGTTGAAAACCATTTAGGAATCTTCTATTATGATTATCAGCACCGCGTCTTCATACCCGTTCGGCTTATGTGCACTTGAAGAGTCTAGATCCTTGTTTAGGGTATTGACGGTCAAACCTAATGGTAAAAAACCAGTGCAAAGATCTGACACAGATGGGAAGATAGCATCAGAATGGGCCAGATAAAGAGGGTGTAATGAGGTGGACTGGATATAACTAGCTCAAGATAGGGATAGTTGGCGTACTTTTGAAAGTGTGTCAACTAAACATAAAGTTCCTAAATCTATATTTCAGGGGTCATTAACCTTTTATGTCGAAGGCCCAAAGTTTTCGGTTTCTCTTTGGCTCACAGCTCGCAATACTCTATCGACAGTATTCAGATTGAATACTTATTAAAATATTAATTAATTTAGCACCGCCTCTCACTAACCGTTTGGGTGTGTGTTTATTTAAATATTAATATTAGCTCATTCTTATACAATTACACTCACACCAGGTATTAGTACCGTCTTCCACAAGATAAATTTAGCATTTATCGTGACGTATGTTCTTAGTTTTTTTCTTTCTTAGTTGTTGTTACAACAGTTGTTCAATATCCATCATAATCATAGCGGGATTAGATGACACACTTTTTAAATTAAGAGTAAAAGTTGTCGTTGAATTCCAGGACACCCTTGACATATATTCAATAAATGTTGTTATCACCATATGAACAAAATTAAACTCTATGTTTATACTGGAGCGATATTTTATTTATTTTGATAAAAAAAAAGTTTTGACATAAAAACTTCAGAAATAATGGTCTTTTCTCGCCTAAACTTCATTCCACCTACCGATATAGTTGACCTTCTAATAATAATAAGATACAATTTATTGATGTTAACGTTTTTAAATAAGTTAATAAAATAAAATGTTGATTGTCACTACGTCTTATAAAACACGGTTATAGGAATCGTTTGTAAAGGTATGTTTGGTTAGTTATTATTTAATTAAAAGTATTGATTGAGTTAAAATTATGTATTTTTATAAGGTTACAAACCGTTTATTTCTACACGAGGCCTGACACCCTCCGTCAAGCCGGTGTGGCCAACACAAACTAATACAGCGGTTGTCAAAGTACGACTGGCTTCATCATGTATCGTGTCTGTTTGTTTTGATACCATCTCACTCTGGACAGCTACGAATTTGTAAATTACACAATGATAATAGCAGCAAGCGTGTTGGCATTTACTACGTGTATACACACACACACACACACACACACACAAACACACGTATGTGAGAAATATATATATATACATTGTTTTCGTAATTTACCTAACAACATTTCTGTCAATGACGAAATTTGTAAATCTGACAGATCCTGCCTTTCACTCAGACGTCTGTCGTAACCTACTTCTTAACGCAATATTGTTATAAAAATATTTTTTATATAATATAAGGTAAAATGAACATCATCTTTAGCAATTTCTTAGCATGTAGAAAACTTTCTCCAGATACCAATTTTGAACCAAGTCTAAATAGCTATTTTTGAAATATTTCACATTTTCAATAATAAGTACTCGGTTAGCTTCGCTTAAACAAATCCCCCCTCCCCCCAAAAAAACCAGTTTAAAGTTTTGTTTGCTATGCTAAACACTCCCAAGATATACAATTTAAATAAAAACGTTGAAGACATTTTAAAAATATTTCGAATTTTCAAAAATCATCAAACGGTAAGCTACCCTTTAAAAAATTTAACCCAAAAACAAAGTATAAAGGGCTATTTGGGTGATAAACCACTCCCTAGATATTCATTTTAAACAAAATCCATAGGGCCATTTTTGAAAAATTTGTAATTGAAAAAAATAATTTATCAGTAAAATACTCTTAATTTAAAGACTAGGGACCAAATTGATAATAGATTCCCAAGGCATAGTCATATACAATCTATTTTCTAGGTTTGAACAAAATCCATCAAACCGTTTTGAATATGTGCTCAAGCTTAGACAGACAGACAGACAGACAGACAAACATACAGGAGATCGGACATTTTTGGGCTTGGAGTCATATAAAACGTAACAATTCATTATGATCTAGAGTTTGAAAATGTTCACAATCTGAAAACTTTTGATGGAAGATAAATTAAAAACAAGTAACTTTTGTTCACGATTGAGACTATTCAATTCCAAATAACAAATAGTTGGAAGACAGGGGAAACTAGCATGTGAATAGGATGATTCATATATGTCGCCTCTTAAAACCCGCCCAGACTATTATCCCTACACCAATAGGCTAGTTGTGAGGAAGTAAGAAGATAGAGGAAATAAGCCCACATCTGTGGAGAAGGAGAAACAATTTAGGAAAAAAAACTCTCAATATTACCACCGTGATTTCAATCAGTGACCTTCAAGTCACCAGCAATCCATTCTATTGTGAGAATGTCACCTTAAACTATGCGACTACAAATGTTGAATATAGAATTATATTAAATCTTAGTATTCTTGTTTACTCTAAATATAGATTGTTAGTGAACATCTCATTCTTTGTATTCTAAAGCGCAAGATGATTTATATATTTTATTTTAATTGATATACAAATAATGTATTGTAAAAGGTTATTAGATCCTGACCAGTTATTCAAACATGGATTTAAATTGTCAGACTGACCGGAAATACAAAAACAATTTAGAAACTTATAATGTATTATTGGTAGACATTTAGTATTTAAGTATACACAGTTAGGAATTTAAAAGAGATTAAACAATGCAGGATGGTCATGAGGGTGTGGGGGACAGGTATGGTGTTAATAAAAGTAGAACTCGTAAAACTTAAGTCACAACGGCTCACACAATGCTTTAAAATGTATTTTTACGATGACGAGTCGATGACAATACTTCTTTTAATAAGAGTTGCTATTGTAAAGGAATATATCTAACATTGCTACATCGAAACTTGTATTTGGAACGTTTTCTGACTTACACATTAAACCAACGTTGTATTGTTCTTTATAGTCATATTTTTTCATCGAGTCTTACTAACCGTCAGGGCTGTACAAATTTAACTTCACTAATGGGCCAGGGGAACCAGGGATGAATAAAATATCATGGGAAATGTACCCGCCTTTGATTGGAGAGAGAGAGAAAGATAGTGATAAACCTTTTAGGGAAAACTACCCTCATGACACCCAGATGGGATTAGAACCCCAACTCCCATAATTAATAATATGGTATGGAAAGAAAAGTATCAATACTGTACTCATTTCAAGTACCGGAAGAAATATATCGATAACAGTAAATATTGGTATATAAATTCTAATCCAGGAAAATATTTTTTATCAAGTAATAATTCCAACTGCTGCATAGTAATAATGATGATAATAATGATAAGTGTTTTTTTCCATATTTATTTAAATATGATTAGAAATTTATTTTTTCAATCTATTTTGTACCCTTCTTTAACCAGAGTAAACATTAATCCCAGCATGAGTGAAGATAGCAAAAAAGTTTTTTCTTTCGATACCGATTCGATACCGGAATGTGAGTACTAATATCAGTAAAAGTATAGGAAAAAGTACTCACATCGAAAGGAAAATATCTATATTAGTAAAAGTATCGATACTTTTTTCACATCCCTACTCATAACCAACGTATTAATCTAGATTAGCTTTACGTTTAGTCTGTGTTCCCACTAATGAAAGATTTCCTTCTTTAAGAATCAAACTCTTAAATGAAAACACATTTTACATAATTGGTTGAATACTTGAACGGCTGAACTAAAAACTAAACACATAATTAATAGAAAAGCCCAATTAAAAACTAATGAATGAATTATTTGACTGTTTGATCTAAAACTACCTGAAGTAGCCGGTGTTTTCCGGTAGAATTTTTTTTAGATTACAACCGGTTTATAATTGATCGAAAATATTCTAATTAAAATATTAAAATTTCAGCAAAATATAATTCCTCACTGGGAATAAATGTTTAGATATTTTCCCATTGTAACAAAGCTAAACTAGAGTAAAAGGCTCTCATAAGAAGTAATAGTTTTGTTTACTGAACAAATAAGAGTAATTTTTTTACAACTGTATTGTTACGAAGCGATAAAAGTGTAAACCATCTTTCAATCGTTTAGAAATAATTTCAAACTTTTTATGTTAGAAATAGCCAGTATTTTATTTTGAGAAGGCCCCCGAAAATATCAAGACCATCTTTCTGCTTAGTCAGTACTTGTAAGACTTATTTATTCTTTTCACATGCATATAAAATAACTATAGTAAAATTGTAGTGAAAAAAATCTTTTTAGAAAATACTTTTATTTTAAATTTACAATTTCATATTTTATATTCCTAGGGCTGGTTGTACAAACATCGTATTAATTCTTTAATCAACGGATTGCCTATCATCTTTATCCTAAATCAAGAAAAGTTTGGATTACGACAAAGTTAATTAGGACTCAAAATATCCGATTTTCTGACTATAGATTTAATCATATTATCCAATAGAATATGATAACACTATAAATCGCACTGTATTTGAAAAAAAAATATTGTGAAATGACCTAAATTCAAACATAAGTTAATCTGATGTACAAACCCTGTCTCTTGTAGCTTAGTCTCCCTGATCTTATATATTATTTCTGTTTTCAATTAAAACAAAGCCTACAGCGATGCATAATAAACCAGTGGATAGGATTTTTTTTACCGACTTCTAACATAGCATACGCAGTTTACTCTAAAACACATTGTTAAAAATTTAAGTTAAAAGTAAAATCTAACAATTTTTTTGTATCAATTACCGAAAATAAACTCTTTTTGTTATTTAATGTATACACTTCACTGAGTATTTAATTTCATCAACCCAACAAAAGACTAAATCATTTTGGAGGGGAAGGCGGAGGTTGAATGAGCGAAAATTTCGCAAGGATTTACTGTTATTTTTATATGTATATACTCAGTGCAGACCTCATCTCAAATTTTACTTCCTGTAGCTGCTTTGGATCTCAGCCATTACCTATAACGTCTTTGTATAGTTGAACATTTGTATTAGAAGACGCCATAATTGACACTATTCTCCTTAAAAATAAGTTTTACTCAAAATAAATAAATAAAACCCAAAACGTGCTTATATTCATTAGTTAAATAAGGGTGAAAACATTAATTCAGTAACTAAGACTTATAGGTTATGTTTCACATCAATTAGATAATTGGAGAAGCCAACAGTTGATGGGAGAGAATTGGTAGGTTAGCTCTACTAGAGATTTGATCGACAATCACCTAATTGTTAAAGTGCAACTGAAAATTAAGTCTTAGACACTGATTAGAGATACATTTCAATTTAATCTCCCTGATCAATCCACTGATTATTGTTTGTGCAACCGGTCTTTAATATTATTTGGTATGTATTGATATTAATTGATATCAAATGTGGCAGCTGATACTTTTTTTTAGTCTTTATGAACGCCCAAATAGTTACTTACAATCTAATATTGCATAGCTTCAAACTGTAATGGAAATCAAAATCACTATATTCCATCGGAGAAAATTAAAATTTTATTACCAATATCGGTGTGAAATAAACTAAATGTGATGAAAATTTAGTCTGGTTTACCAATGATTATGGATATGGTTCAAATACCAACAATATCCTAAATCAACGCGTATTATCCGGATGCAGTGTAAGACGCTATGAGAAAAATTAGTTTACTAAAGCCCCAGCCCCAGCTATGGGTTTATCCTAAAGTATTGTGGCGGCTACATTTAACTTTTTAATATTTCTACACATTAAATAACTATAAATACAATCAACCTTAACCAAACAGTTATGCTAACGTTTAAATTATAAGAACTTTGTTAACATTTATGTATTTTAGGAAATATTTACAATCATTTGCCAACATTTACATTCCACAACACCGGATGATTTTCTTATAGAAATGAGCTCCATATTAGAGATGGGCGATATATCACTGACTGTGATTTTCTCACCTATACCATTTGATCACTGATACTCCCAGTTACTCGATCCCAAAAGTATCGGTGATTGAGATATCAGTGATCGGAGATACTCGCAATACTCACAATACTCACAATACTCACAATACTCACAATACTCACAATACTCGAAATACTCGAAATACTCGAAATACTCACAATACTTGAAATACTCACAATACTCACAATACTTGAAATACTCGCAATACTCGAGCTACGGAGCTAGTATTGCTTCTTTTTCTAGACACTCGAATAAATACTCGCTTCACGGCCTTTGTTATTCTTTTATTTTTTATTTTCTACCAACTAATTGAGAATCGACCTTATTGACTGGCATGTTTTACGTGTTATTTCTATTTAAAACACTTGATCTCTTAGAGCTCATTTATCAAAAACAGTATAAGATTGCTACGTAAAAATGACTTTAATAGTTTAAATGTTTCCTTCACATGCATTTTCAATACAAAACATTTGTTGTTAAGAGCAAAATTCAAAAGCAAGCTTAGCTTACTAAGCAAATCACATTTCGGATTCTTTTTAAAAGTAGGCTACGAAAAAAAATCATTTCTTTTTTTCGGTGATCCTATCCCCAAAATCGTAAATAATGAATTAAAATAAGTAACAAAATAGAAAAAATAGAAATAAACCTTATTATATTATTTACAATGCGTTGATGATCCTCATCATCCTATAGTCTAATCTAAAGTGTGTTTATATAATAATTGATTAAATATTTTCTAGCATCTTATAGGTTTATTTGCTTCTAATAGATGTATAGCTCATCTACTATTATATGTACGGTATTTAAAATAAAATAACACTACAATAATATAATATATGACCTGCTTTCCAAACGTTTTCTAAACAAATCACCATTATGTTATGTTCATTTTTAATCTCACATAAATTTTAATTGTAGTGAAATAGATCACTAAATAAATTACACAATTACAAGAGTTTCTCATAGTACGTAAAATAAATTAATATTGATATTAAAGTTTAACATAATGTTTGTTGGACCACTAATTTTGCCCAAATTACATAACATTTCACTATAAAATACTAAATAACATATTTTATTTCTCTATTTTTCAATTGTATTAAACTTCTTAAAACGCATACTTTTGTATTGACTGTACATTAGTCAGGCAACACGAAACCTGGAGATTAGGTAGCTGTATGTCAATAATGTCAATGTCAGTGCCGACAGAAAGAGCTTATGTTAAGTCTTTAAGTATCGAATTCCATTGCAAGCCGCCAAACTTCCAAGTAATTAGTTCTCCTTTCAAGTTCCAACCGACAACCGAATGTCATGGGATTATTCGAGTAAATAGTAAATACCCAGTACTCAGAAATACTCCATACTCGATTGTACGCGCCTACTCGGACAGCAGCTAAATACTAACAGTGAAAAATCACTGGTATAAATCACCGATATTTTAAAATCACAGTCACTGTATTCACTGATATCGTAAAATCACTGTTTTTCCCATCTCTACTCCATATATACAGTTTCGTGAAAAAGGGAACTACTAAACCACTTAACAACAACAAAAAGTTAAAATATATCAATTAAATAATTCCACTGATTTATGTATTTTAGTAACTTCGTTAGTTAACGTTTTTTATTTTTTTTATTTAGCCACGCGTCTTATTATCCGTTCTGGTTATACGCTTAAATACTAATAACGCTAATAGATTAAGAATTGGGAAGGTTGAGTTTAGAAAAAGTGAATCCGCATTTGCGTGTATATATAGTGGAAAACCATTTAAGAAAAACCACCCCAAGTTCACCCGACCAAGATTCGAACCTTAATCTCTCCGTCCTTAGACTAGCTATCGCAAAACTAGCGCGTTTGCCAATTACGCCACTGAGGTGGGTTAAGTTACTGTTCTAAAATAACTTTAATAGTATCAGCCTTAAATTAATTTCACCAGTTAATGTCCTTAATTATCTACATCCTCTACTGCCTCAAATTAATTTCACCATTTACTGTTTTTGAGCTGATTCCACTATTGTTTATTTATAAAATATCATTATTGTTTTGAGTAACGTTACTTGTAACTATTGAAGTAGTTCCGCTAATTATTGTCTGATAACAGTGCTAGTATTTATCCTGTGTATGAAAACACGATTTAAGAAACCACCCAAAATAGGACGAAGTATAGTAAAAGCCATATTAATACATTATCTGTGGCATCCCTCCATCCAATGTTACCTATATAACATCGACAGATATGTGTAAGAAGTGAAACATAAGAGAGATGTTTAAATGTACTACTCGTAGAAGAGTTTACAGGTGCTTATAAACCTTGTACTGAGTTTAAGCACAGCTGACAGCGTTAAAGTGGAAGTGTGTGTTAAGGGCAGTATCTTTGCAATTTATATATAAAAAACATTTTTCTGGTAATAATTAAATCAAATAAGTCTCCAGTATAAACATAGAGTTTAATCTTCTTCACATGTTGACATCAACATTTCTTGAATATTTATCATAATTGTCCTGGAATTTAATGACAATTTCTACTCTTTATTTAAATAAGATTATCAGTTAATGGCGCTATACTCATGAGAGATATTTAAGAAGTGTCAATATCACCTTGTGAAGAAAATTAAACTATATGTTTCTACTGGAGCGGTATTTTATTTATTTTTGGTCAAAAAAGTTGTTCGCCATAAAAATTTCAAAAATACTGCCCTTAACTAGCGTTCCCTACATCTCCACTTTAATATTGTACATAATGCTCCACCAAGTCATAAATCTCTTTATTCTTGATTAGGCTAAGCATATAATAATGTGGAGTACAGCCCATCTGGACTATCTGTTTATTTGCCCTATTCGACTTAAGGATTATAGAGGTAATGTTTAGATAAATGTACTCATTTTTATGTGAAGGGAAAGTGGAGAAAGAATTTAGGGGGAAAAAACTCCTCACGCCCAATCAGGATTTGAATCCTGACCACGTAGTCACCAAATACATAAGCTAATCAAGATTGACAACTTTGTCCACATGTCCTAATGCGATCAAGTCTATATATGTTAAAAAAAATTAAACAACGTGTATCAAAATTGGATCACATTGTATAAATCAATTTGATATATAATTGAGAAAATGTCACAAGTGCCAAAAAATGGTTCAATATATATATAATATATATTATATACATATATAAATATTATATATATATAATATATTATTGTATTATTAGAATAGCTTATCATTTGGAAGGATAAAATTTATATCAGTTTATTGAGAAGCTTAAACTCATATATACATATATATGAGTTTAAGCTTCTCAATAAACTGATATAAATTTTATCCCTCCAAATGATAAGCTATTCTAGTAATACAATTCCCATAGCTCTCATTAAAACTGAAATATAAAGATCCATATGTTTTATTCATTATGATAGCTACTATCCTGGGCATAGATCTTCAAAGGGCTTCTTACTCAATTATACGTTTCTAGTTTCTCTAGACTAGATCACTTATAGATATTTAAAATTATGAGATTTAAATAGAGAAGGTCATAAATGCAAATAATTATCTTTTTAAGTGTCTTATGGATAAAGTTTAGAAATAAAACGTTAAAAAGAGAAAAACAAAACCTATTATACAAAATTTAAACTTTCAAACATAAACTATGGTGAGATTCTGGTTGGAATAACTTTTCTAATAAAAATCTTTTTTCCCCCTTTAAACATTGATAATATTTTTCTATATCATTGGTATTTATTTATAAATATTAACACTATTTGATCAAAAGTGACATCTGAAGATCATATGACTAAACTACTAAATATATTAAAGTTGTTTTAGTAGATTTTGTAATGGTTAGTTACCGCTCTTACGAACCATATAGGACTAAAGGGCGTACGTGAATTTTTACTGCATACACGTTATTGCTGCATGTTTTGTCGATATTTATCTTAATTATCATCAAGATTATAGTAATAAACCTGTATGCAACGTCCATATGAGTATTTTGTAAAAGCTAAATACTCAAATGTCCTTTTTCATGATGATTCCATCTTGATAAGATTGTTACTTTTTTTTTTTCCATACATCCCGAGTAGTAATTTCTATCGCCATCGTCCATTAAAAATGTCATAATGATAAGGCTTTTTTACAAAGCGTTGATATAAAAGGTCATATTCGCTCATTTGATGTCACCAACCTATATAGAGTCTTACTGACATCTTTAATGTATACACATTCTAGTCAACCTATTTCTGAGGTCATAACGCGGTATTGTCTTTCAAGGTCAACGAGCCTGTAAATAAATAAAGCGTAAATACTATGAATGGTTGTTTTTATTACGTTCTCAAAACCTGTAAATATGTTTAGTTTTATAGCCTCACGAGGTTTATGAATACTGTCGTAAAAGCGGAAGAAAGCCATTGTTAATTTAAGAAAAGTAAAAATGAAGTCCTAGAAACTTACATTAGAGTGTTTTGTTTTTCTTTATTTGTCTTACTTTTTTTTTGTACTATGTGTTACTGTGCATCCAGACTATTAACATATTCTATTATTATTATTAGCACCGCGTCTTACTACCCATTCGGGTTATACGCACTTACGCTAATGTCTAATGGTAGGGTGATTGTGAGATGAAATGAAGGACCTACAGTTTAACGCGGAATCCGAACCACGGTTGAGACCTGGCATTCCTCACATTCACAAGATGTCTTGTCAGAGGTGAAGGAAGGGTTTGGTAATCATATAAATCTTTGCCGGGACCGAGGATTGAACCCCGGACGCCAGCATAGAAGTCTGACACCTTACCCCTAGACCGCCAGGTCACTGACAACATATTCTACACATATTGAATAGGCAGGAGGAAGGTATGGTTAAGAGAAAGTGTACCCATATTTACGTGAAAGGAGATTAGGAAACCATTTAATAAAAATTTCTTTCAGAATATTCTGTAGGGATTCGAATTTCCGACCTCCCTGTCCCTAGCAAACCATACTATAGAATTCGTTTATTCCACAATCACCTTAATGTGGGTAGTATATTTCTTAGTACCCATTAAAAATGTCCGGAAATGTACATTAATAATGTAGAGAAAGAATAAGAACCCGCAATTGCGTCCAAGGCCAATGGAAAATCCTGTTCGGGACCGGTAAGCTAAGACAGGCGAGACTGATGCCTATGTACACGCACTCAACGATGTGGGGTTCTTCTAAAAAAGTGGGAATAATTAATAAAATATGTTTTTTATTTTAAAAGTAAATTATCCTAATATAGGTTCCGAAATAGCTTAATCCTGTAATTATAACAGTTGGTGATAGGCATGTATTCAATAGGTAAACCTCAGAATAGAACGTCTGATATACATAGGTGGCTCTAAGATGGCACTGTTTAGAAACAGTATAGTAAATACTATTTTATTAATCACGCTTTTGCCCATCAACATTGATTGAAAGTCTATAAAATTTGACATTCAAGAACTATTTATTTTTAAATACTATTTAAAACCATTTTCAAAACCATCCAAAATTACTTCCTTATTATTACTCCGTAATTTACCTTTATATCATTAATTAAATGGACTCGTAGTATAAATACAATTTTAATATTTTTACTACCATCATTGTGGCAACATTAATTTACAGTTTACAAATAGCGTGATTCCTGTGGAAATTAGACTAGGGCCAACATGGTACGCCAGAAAATGTGCATAAATTGTCTTATTAGAATAATCTCGAATATTATTTTATATAAAAGTGTTATAATGGTCAAACACGTCCTACTCACTTTCAACTGAAAAAATATGTTGAATTTAGTTTTAAGAAATATCCCCAGAAAATTAATATTTATGTTAAAATAATGACAAATTCTCCTTCTTTGGTTTGAGCTATAATTTTATTTTTTTATTTTTTATTTGTGAGATGTGTTTAATTTACTAACAATAAATCTTTATACGCTATAAAATTCAACAAACTGCTTATAAATTAAAACACTATTACAAATTCAATGTCCAAATAAATATCCACCCCCATAGGCTTAGTTATTAATCCAATGAGAATAATACACAAAAAAAGAAGTATAAAGTTTAATTTACTATACACATTTTATATAACTTATTATTACTATTAAAAAATTGTTATTAGTTAATTTCTCTCCAAACATGGAAACAAATATGTAGTTAAGTCTGTGATTTTTTATTACTTTCTATCTTACCGACGGAAAGTATAGTAATCGTAAAAAAAAAATCTAACTCATGATTTTAATTAATCTTAACGTTTAATGACTCCCCGAATCCAAAAAAGTTGTTTTTGAATTTCAGTCTGTCTGTCTGTACCTCCAACTAGAGCCTAAATTAATTTCTTGGGAATTGTGTTTGTTTTATACTTGCATGTAAAAAACATTGTATTCAAAGGTAGAAATCATATACCTCACTCTAGTGAAAACGATGACGATTACGACCTTAAAAGAGAAACAATATTTTTCAATAAGAGTTACACCTTAAATACAAAGTGACACACAACTGCTAAAATAACTTTTAAAATCTTGCGTTTGAAAATCATATTTACTTTGTTGGAGAGCCATACTTGAAAAAGACAAAGCTGAATTTTTAAAACACTTTAGTATTGGCACCAACAGTAATGTTCTTTTTGGTCCATGAATATGTTTAGCTTTTTAACGCAGATATTCTTGAGTTAGAAATAAATAAAAAATGGTTTAAATATATGATATCAAAGCAAAACTAACTTTTTAATGTTTTAGTACAATGAGAAAATCAAAAACAAATTGAAACTATATTTGTCCAATTTTATATAAATGTTGGTTATAATATATGTATTTAATTTTACATACATGTGACCTATAATTGAATTCTAGCACTAATTACGATGAACAGTAGTCAAATGTTATGATATTAAGGGGGAAAGTACTCTTCTTATCAAAAAAGGGTTTGGTTTTAAACAACGTTAGACCCGATCATTTCAATTTACCATGAAAACTTAATAAATTATTTAATTATTGGGGGAATACACTGAAACCTAAATGAATAACCTGTTAGGTTAGGTAATTATTTATGCATTTAATGGTTGCCTGGAAAAATAAATAAATAAAAGATAAATATTAAAAATTTCGAGTCAGTTGTATTGTATTTCTTCAGTTTACTGATGCAATAACTAAGTCAACAATTTTTCAAAAATATTATTCACTTTCAGATATACCCATTATTAAAATGTGGATGTTAATACAGATTTTCAACCCCTATCATCTTTTCCGAAATATTTATTTAAGTTTAAAATATTTTGGCTAGATATTCAATATCATAAAATCTTAGATGGATCGTAGATATATTTTGTGACACACACATATCAGATGAAGATTTTTAAATAGTATTTTTGAAAAAAAAAAATTCTATGACGTTGAGCTATAGATGTATACAATTTATAATAACGTAAATATATTTGTTAAAATATATAATCTAAAAAAAAGTTTTTGTTTGACAATGTATTTTAAAGTCTAAATCACTAAATGTCACCACTTCTATTAGAAATATTGTTTTGTTAAATTACGGACTCTTATTAAAAGTCAATATAAAATAAATGGTACGGAACTCCACACGGACTCTTTTTCACTCCGTATTTAAAAAAATTGTTTGTTATTTTAAATTAAATTATAAAAATTGAATGCGGGAAATATTTTGGAATTGTGCTAGTTTAATGTAAACTACTATAATAATAAATTACATAAACAAAGTGCTTCAATCTAAATAAATAGAATACACGCTTGTTCAGTAAAATATATATACATATATATATATATAATTTTAATTGTAATATCTTAATTGTTCTGACGTTCAACGTAATTAAATATAAAGTAATATATACATTAAAGTATTATATATATAATACATATTTTTACTATATATATATAATACATATTTTGACTCTATATATATTAAATATATCACATTTTTACTATATATATATTAAATATATCACATTTTTACTATATATATATATTATATATATTAAATATATCACATATTTTTACTATATATATATATATATATATATATATGTATATGTTCCTTACCATGGTTTAAAATTTGCCTTAAAATTGATGTTGATTAATATTTGATACTTTTGAACAGAGATAAGTTTGGAAACTAATTAGGAAATATTCTTTCATGAATATTAATATATTCATTTGTATATAGTGTACAGGCCTACTGTGTACCCAAAATAAAATTAAGTTTAAAAATGAAGTCTATGTTGTATAAGGAGATCTAATTCAATCAGAGTATGCTATTTGAAAGTCCTACTCAATTTAAAGCACTAAGGATTCAAATTCGTGTAATATAACTTACGTAGTTGCTCTTAAGATATTTTACTTCTAGTAAGTAACTTGAGAGTTCAAATAATTTGTATCAATGAACTATTAGAACTGAATATTTTAAAAATATCCGCTAAAAAAATAGATTAAAGTAAAATAATAATCACCTGCTAGAAGATCATTTGTTAGCTTTTAGGTATGTAAATTGACCAAAAACCTAATAAAACCACTTGTGAAATATATTTATTCCGTGCAATGTTACTTGCTTTTATATTTAATGGAGTCTGGTCGAATCCACTATTTAACAAATTCGAATCTCAAATCCGAACATCCTATTTATCTTTGAATCCCAAGTCTTTAATTCAAATACGAATCTTGGAATAGTTTTTAACATTTGATAAAATTTAAATATAGTAGAATAATAGAAAACACATATAATAATTAAATATTAACATTCTTTCTATAATCCATTCACTATAACATTCATACATTTAGTTAAGTGCTAAATTACTGGTCTGGGATCTGGTAGGTGAATTCATAATATATTTATAATTGGTTCTGAACCACCATTAAGCAATATTAGAGGTATAAAACAAATCTCACTTGAAAAATTAAAGATTTTTTTTTCGAGGATTTAAATTTTGAATCTTAAATTTTCTCGGATACTGAAAGCGAAAATATCTTTAGGAATTTGAGGGCCCATCCTTGATATTTACCATTCTTATTTTATAGTGACATTATATTTATGGAGTGGCTTAAAATCTAGATGTTTTACCTTTTTTTTTAATCGAACAAAAATGAGCTCAAGGCCAGTAGTAATTTTAATGTTCAATTGTTTTTTTATAAGAATATTAAAATGCGTTCATCTTACTTTATATGTCTGTGAGTATTTTATTTTTTATATTATTAGTTATTACTTTCAAATAATTTCATTCGTACTACCAAGTTTCACACAAATATATAGAGTCAAATATAAAAGTAATAATTAAATTTCAGACAAAAGTTTCTATTTTAAAACGACTGCCATTAATATATAAAGTGTATAGCCAAAACGGGTAAGAATAGGCTACAAAATGGTATATGTTTCAAACAATGACATACATTACAGCGACATTATTGATATGTTGATTATTGTAATGATATAGATTCGCACTATAAATAAATAGTTACTTCTTTAAAAGGTTATATAAATTTACATTTTAATCAAACAATTGAATTAAGGCCCTAAGTAAATTTATAGATAATTTTTGTAAAACTATTTTTATATAATAATAGGTTTTAAAAGGTGCTCACAGCCTCAAATGCATAAAAATATATGCAGATATTGTAACACACTAACAAATATTAAAATATTAAAATTAAATAATTTAAGTTTTTGTTCTATGACGTGTTCATAGGGATTTAAAAGCTTATGATACGTAAATATTTACCTCTTAGAGTTATATTTGAACTCAAGGGACCACCACCTATCTGAGCGATAAGATGAATTTAATGCTCTCAGTTAGCCCTACATTTTAAGAAGTCTATTGTTATTTTAAAATATGAGCTACTCTAAAATATGGGATGAATATATAAAAATGTTATTATATGTTTAATAACCTTATATTTTAAGTTATACGGTTTAAAAAATAGTATAAAAGATAGAACTAGCACATTTTCAACTATGTTCTACCTAAGTGCTAAGGTACTGAGATACAAGTAAATGGTAAGCGTCATAATATATCTAGCCTCACTAAAATAAATAGTCATTTTTTAGTAGTGTAAAAACATTATATTTTTACATAGTTGAGAGTTGATTTGGTGGTTTTGAAACATCAGAACTGCCTTTCCCATAATAAATATAGCAGTCTCAAGAAATTTTTCTAATGTATAAATTTGAGGTCATGACAGATACATTTTATTTTATTATAATATATACCTTTACCTATACATTTATAAATACAAAACCATTATATTTATATATATAAAATATACTAAATATATTTTATATAAATATATATTTATATAAATATATATAAATATATATTATATTAAATATATATATATTTATATAAATATATATTATATTAAATATATATATATTTATATAAATATATATTATATTATATTAAATATTTTTTACTCTAGGAAATATAGGCCTGCCCTTGATGCAATGCTGCTGTAATTTAAAATATCGAATATCCATTCGACAAAAATTCAATAATATCTAATATATAAATGACTTTGTTTGAATTGATATGTGTGAGTAATTTAAATAGTTAATGTAAAATGTATTCCCAAGTTGTTTCTATTATTTTTCATCAAATAACATACGAAATTTTAAAAATACTGAGTTTACTGAAAGTAACTTAATGTACAAAGATTCTTTGTGAGGGGAGTCAGACTCATTTTATTTTATTTAAATGTATTATTGAGTTTTTTTATTTTGTAAACGTTTACATAAATTTTCTAGTAATATCAATGAAACATAGAATAACCAAATTTTCATGGCCTGAAGCTTTTAGTCACCCTAGAAGCTATTTAAATATATAAATATCAAAAATTTTAATAAATGCTTAAACTATATTATAAATAACAAAATATAACATAAGATGTTGTTAAAAGCCTAGTACAATCCAGAAAATCCAAATAACTGCTAGACTACATGGACTTTAAGGAACTAGAAAATTTCTAGATACATTCTTTTGTACAAACGATCAATTTGAATAATAATTTATGATAGTTAACTTGCTTATGCTATTAACATTATAAGCAATTAATTGTTAAGTTAGAAAAGTTAGATGCATTAGAGTTAACCATATAACTAACTTATACCTTAATATTCAATTAATTTATTTAAAACAAATACTATCATAATATATTTTCAAAAACATGAATTATTACAAAATAAATAATTTATAATAAATATTAAGGATTCAAATATTAGTACCATGATATAAAATGTATTCATCTAGCTTAAAATGTAATAGGTTTTTTTTTTAGTCTTCGACTTATATAATATGTTAAATTTTAAATGAATTTGAGTAATACATTTTTATAAATGTGTTTAGATATAAATTTGCATCAGTATAAGGCAATTTATCATTTAATTCAAATATTATATATTTAGCTAGTACGCCTATATATATTTTGAAAATGCGCAATAGCAGGTGTTGAAGACATGGTCAAAGGCTAATTTAACATCCTTTAGGTCAAATATTTTCCTTCGTTTGATACATATATATTCTTGATTGAAAATTTCATGCAACCAAGAGAAAAAAAAATTACCTATTCTAAATTAAAAATGATGATTGAGAATAAGTTGATTTTTATTCACGAGTTTACCATTACAAAGTAACTAGCCTATAATGTAATTGAGAATCATCCGAGTCAAATAATTTACTTTTTAAATATGCTTCCATTTCTTTCGCAGCACGTATATGGTGCGTCAAATCTGGCGCCAAACCAGGGATATTTGTTAGAAAACTGACGTTTGAAACTTTGACTTCAAGAAGTTCAGAATTTCGAAATAGTACTGAGGATTGATAGCTATGGTGGTTATTGAGTTAGATTAGTAATGCACAATTTTTCGGGGAAAGCCTGCCGGAGCGTCTAAACGCATTACAGACGTCCGGTAATCCCACGTTGCATAAACATTGACTTGTTATTTCGAAATATTGTTTATGCCATAATAGAGGGGAAATGAACTTTTAACTTTAAAACAATGCATCAAGTTTTATAATTTAAAATTAGCATGGAAAGATTAGATTAGCTTATTTTAAATTGCGCTGTACTCGTAATAGCGCAAGTATGATATCAAAGTATACATGGTTGAAAACATATAGCTAACCTTCCTTAACACCAAGGTCATTTTAATAGGGTTGCAGCAGAATATTTTAAATATATTCTGATGCAACCTTATTATAAATGACCTGCTGCCATTCCCATGAACCTGGAAATTTCCATTCAAGTAGGTAGTTTCCTTAAGCTCTCTAAGTAAGAAGATCCTAGTGGAAGACTATAGTTTAAGTGTCTTGGTGACTTGGAAATATTAATGAAGACTTTCTTACCTTGCTGATTGCTCTTCCTAGTCGTTTTCTTCTCCTTCATCCAGGGGTACTCAGGAACGTTGACACCCTGTTGTCCCCCCGGGGGTGGCTGCCCATGAGCATCTCCCATGCCGTGATACCCCGCTGGGGGTGGGCTAGGGGGCTGCATATCTCCGGCGAGGTGCGGCAATGCCGTCATGAACTCCGCCATGGACGGCTGGCTGTTGATGAAGCCGGTCTCCGCCGTGGTGAGGCAACCATGAGGCGGCAGGGTCCCGCCCCCGGCGGCTGTGACCGCCGCCAGCCAGAAGCCGGGACCCCCTGGACCACCGCCTCCACCATCCAGCACCGGCGTCGGGGGCCGCGTCTTGACGGACACGAAGTCTTCCTCGTCGACGTCGTCCACGACGACGCCTGGTGCGATGTGCTGTCCTCTTGGTTGCTGTTTGCCGCGCATCTGTAGGGTTTAAGGGGGGTGATATATTTTCTGTGGGACCTAGAGGGGGGAAAAAAACTGTTACTTTTCCCTGTTTTTTTTTTCTGTCTACTCGCCACCTAGCGTTGTTGGGTCATGGGGCCGGCAAAGGCCGATCTGTCAATGTCTCGAGGCATCGCTAATCGTTCCGCCAGCACCCCCCTGTGAAGTAGTCACATCTTATTTCCTCTTCAACCCCCGGAAACACACGCGCCAAAACACACCCTCTTTCACTGGGCACTCGGAGGAGCTTCAAATACAACTTCTTAAAATAATACCTAACATGTACTTTGAAAACGCTTCCAAAAGATATTATTCATGACATTCGCACAATAAAACAAACTGCACATTGTCAACTAAATGCCGTGTTCAACAAATATTTGAATCTCCAATTAAATTTGCTAAGTTTACATGATGACTCTTAAAATAAATCTGAAAAAAATAAATAAAGAGTTATCAACTATTTGTTTAACTGTTTTGATGGAAATGTATCGGCAAGTCTAAGAAATAGGTTATTCAGAATTCAATACTTTCCGGAAATTCTTTTCACCACAAATATTTATACAAAAACTTTATCATGAGCCTACATTTTTAAGTCCTTCCTTTATTTGTTAAAATCTAATAGTTTTGAACTGGTAAGCATCGAGTCAAGCATCATATAACCACTATAAAATACTTGTCTAGTTATTTTATTGAATATCTAGTTAGAAGTTAATACAATGGATTTATATAAGATCTAGCTTCCATTTTCACACATGCCATTACGAACACTACTTCTTGATGTTACTTCAACACACGAATTCACCATGCTTAAGAGGATTTAAAAAAAGATTTCTCTCGGAACTACCACTCGATGGTTGATGGTTAAGAAAGCTTCACTCTGCACTTGTTACAAACCCTCTTGAGTACAGGTGTTCTTGGACGACGCCACTAGTAGCGCACAGGTGTTCCGAAAAAGAGGTAGCAATGTTCTATGACGTCTGCGTGGGTTATCCGCGCCGCGGCGCCGACGTCTCCGTAGGAACTTCCAACCGCCACCGAGCAAGGAAGAAACGATACAAAACCCAAAAAACAGTGCTTCTTTCACCACCAAGGAAAGAAAAAAAACATCGGTCTCTTTTTTTTTTAATATATGAGTGAGAGAAGAAGATCCAAACCCTAGTCGCGCGCGAGATACGAAAACACACACTCACAAATACACGCATACAAACTCGGCAAAGCTATCTAAACGTGTGGTATGTAGATGTGATATCCTATGACGTGTATGTTGGTCTATCTTTTTTTTTATTTCTTTTCGTCTTTTTTATTATTTTTTTATTTCTCTCTATGGTTGTTGTTGTTGTGGTTGTTCTTCGAAGGGAAGGTGAAAGAAAAAGAACGAGATAGTGAATACCCGAAAAAACAACAAAAAAAACTAGTGATAGTCACGTGACCCGTGAGCTGTCAACCAATGACAAGGCTTGGTTAAAAACTGAAGGAGGATTGTTGCCAACCCTCTCTTCTCAGACACATGTGTGTCCTGAAGAGATAGACAGTTCAGAGTTTGGGTTCAGTCCCATGTAGCATGGTTACCAGCGCGGGAGGGGCGGTAATGGGTAATGGAAGGGGAAGGGAGTGACGGAGAAACAAGTTGAAGGGGGGTGGAAAGGAAGGGTGAGAGGAGAGCCGCAAAGAGTATTCTGATGGTAAAATAGAGGGGGAGAGACAAAGAGAGATGAGCGTTGAAGGGAAAGGGGGAGTACTAAAGAGAAAAAGTATAGGGGGACGGGGGGGAGGATATTATATTTACTAAAAAGTTATTTGGGGAAGGTGGGCTTGAAGTGAGAGAGAAATGTACTAGTTTTTAGTATTTATTATTGTTTGGATGGTTGTCCAACAATGTCCTTGACTCCTACTAACATGATAGCGATACAAATCTTTCTTCAATAAAGCTCAACTAGACCATTTTCACTTAATTCTTAAGTCATAAAAAAAAAGAAGTCTAGACGATAATAGCTGAGGAGACAAAATAAAGCAGGATAGCCAACTGGGCCGTGGGAAAACCTATTTATAAAAGCACATTCCTCTCCCCCCTTTAACCCCCCAAACGGCAGTACATCCATGAATTATTGCTGCATAGGGCAGTGTCAATTCATTTTGTCATTAGCATTGATCTTTGGGTAAGTGTTTCGCGTTTACATTTCCGTGTTGATGTTAATTGTATTTGATCCCGATACTATAATATAACACAATGTATTGGCCCGTCACCCCAAATTATTACGTTTTAACATTTCGTTTTGACATTCTCACAACTTTTTTGACATCTGTACTGTGAGGTCTGATGTTGACTGTTTTTTGTTCACATCCGAAGGTTAATTTTTATCAACGTATAGATGGTAATCACTCGCTCATTATTTAAATATTGATCAAATTCTGTGTGTATTCATTCGGTTTGTTCGATAGCCAACTAATACACTAAAACAACTGCAATACATGACATCGAAGCTGGTTTTGGAGAGAAAAAAAATTAATGTAGTGTAGCAGTTGAAGAAAAATAAATGAACATAAAACATTTTCTCTTTATAACTATAAAACCCAAAAATATACAAATTAGGGTTATGCACAACACTGTATTTACGACCCCAATTATAACTATCATTAAAATCCTCATAATCAAGAACAATAATAATTTATTATTATTATTATTAGCACCGCGTATTACTACCCATTCGGGTTATACGCACTTACACTAATGTGTAATGGTAGGGTGATTGTGTGATGAAATGAAGGACCTACAGTTTAACGTGGGATCCGAACCACGGTGGAGGCCTGGCAAGAACAAATGTTAAATCTATTATATAAAGATGAAATCTCTGATTCCCTGACCACCACCACATCTCCCGAAACACTTGTCCAGAAATCTTGAAATTCGCAGGAAGATTCCTTTCATGTCATAAGTATCTGATAAGAAGGGGATTTCAAGAAATGTAACCCCCAAACTGAGATTTGGACATTGTGATTGTTAAAACAAAAATTGGGATAAATGAGCTAGAAAAGTGAAATTTGGAAGAAAGGTGGAAGGATTTCCAAATAGGGAAGAGATATTTAAAGGGCACTTTACCTCAAATTTTGATCACATCTCCGCCACCCTTTTAACTACGAAATAACTTATTATAGCATAAATACAGGACTTTTATAAATAAAAAACATTTAATTAAAATATATTTTTGTGAAACCAATGTTTTCCGAGCTGTACAAAAATAAACATATTTTTAATGAAGCTCGGAGGAATGGAGTTTATGTGCTCTTTTGCAATGATGTTTCTTTTTTTTTAAATCAATTTCTGTTAATATGTACCTATTTTATTTAATCTACGCTCCTTGGTGAAATATGATCTTTTATCCTTGATATTTCTGCAGACATATCTCTTTTTCGTTTTTTACCATAAAATAATACATTTTTATCTTTTGATACCCTTTTAACCCTTTTAATTCTTTTCCCACTCTTTCACTGCCTTTTTTTTTAAATAAATAAAATAAATTGTTTGATTTAATTTTTACCCTAACTGTACTTTTTACTATTCCCACCCTAAAATATGTCAGGCAAATCTAGGTAGTTCAGGTTAGTTATAACGTATTTCCAAAAAGAGGTTTGCTTATTACGAAAATTTTACGATACCAGAAGTTTCAATATTATTCAACTTTATATAATTCTTGTGTAGCTTAAACAAATTTATTTTAAGAATATTCTAAATACTTATTTAAGTGAAACTTTTGGAACGAGGGTTATTGGTGTATTAATCCAAAGAGCAAGTATGAAGAGAGTGCCTTAAAGCACTGCTTCTCATACTATTATTATTATTATTATTAGCACCGCGTCTTACTACCCGTTCGGGTTATACGCACTTCTCATACTAAAGAGGGGTTTGTAGGAGGTGGGGGCTGGGGGCACCTAACAGCCCGTGGATCACGAGTTGAACCACACCGACTTAATATATAAGTTTTGGGTGACCTGGGTGTCTAAGGGTAGGTATCAGACTTCTGGGCTGGGGTCCGAGGTTCAATCCTCGGTCTCGACACAGATTTATCTGATTACCAAACCCTTCCTTCACCTCGGACAAGAAATCTTGTGAATATGGGGAATGATAGGCCTCCACCGTGGTTCGGATCTCACGTTAAACTGTAGGTCCTCCATTTCCTCTCACAATCACCCTACCATTACACATTAGCGTAAGTGCGTATAACCAGAACGGGTAGTAAGACGTGGTGCTAATAAATTTAAATATATATATATATATAAGTTTAGAATAAATATATCTTGAGATGAACCTACCCAGACTTATACCAAACGACACTCACAAATCACCCACAAAGTACCTGATAATCTCCAACTACTCACATTCTAGTAAAAATAAATCCTACTTAACCAGTGACCTAACGATATAATTCACTTTATCTAAACTTAGCCTACCACAGAGTACCAACAAATATATATGTTTCATTACAGCCTTATTTAATGCGTTTCATTATAGGCAAACAATAATTTCCATATCACGAAGATACGGGCTGCGAATGCAACGTGGCATACAAATAGAAATATCAACCAAAGCATTCCCAGTCGGCAAAATGCTTCTTCTGTCTTGCATGTCAAATAAGTTGGTGGGTATGAAAATATTAAAGTTAAAATAACACTTAAAAAATCACTTCTCAATCACTCTGATCGGAAACTACACTGAATCTAACCTTTGAAGGACTTGCGTGGTTACTATTGGGGAACAGCGTATTTTATCGTTTTTGTATGGTCTATTTCCTCTCAAAATAAGAAAGGTTTTGCAACTCTGGTTAGTCATGGTTTCCAGTAACGCCATCTTACTCCAGCACACCACCTTCAGACATATCTAAGATTTGGCAACAGTTAACTGAGAGATGACGAAGATAAAGCTTTTCTCCATAAGACCTGTAGCTCCCTCAGCTATGATATCGGTTGTAAACTACGTATTATTTGTCAATGGAGAGCAAGTTGAATGGAAGTCTAAGCTATATACCACGTGGCCAACTATTATTATTTAGCACCACGTCTTACTTCCCGTTCGGTTTATACGCTTTAAGTACTAATTACGATAATGGATTAGGAATTGGGGAGGTTGAATTAAAGGAAGTGAACCCGCATTTGCGTGGAGGGGGAGTGGAAAACCATTTAGGAAAAACCACCCCAGTTCACCCGACCGAGATTCGAACCTCGATCTCCCCGTCCTCAGCGGTTGAGCTCAACACGAGTAGCGCGTTAGCCAACTACGCCACCGAGGCGGGTTGGCCAACTATTAATTCAGTAGTAGGGACCATCGTCATCGTTAGGCACGCGGATAAAGGCGGAAGTCTAATATTTTCTGATGTTCTGGTGTTTTTCCTATAATAATTTCTCCCATTTCCGTGCACGTAAATGTGGTTAAACTACCTCTACATTATACCTTCCTCATGGATACCCAATTAAAGTAAAAATACTGATAGTCCTAACTGGTAGTAAGACTCGGTGCGAATAAGAAAAATAATATTGTGAACTTATTTATTTGTGATACTTCAGTAGCCGGCGATTGTCTGAGTAAACACACCATTTGGACCTCAGTGTTACCAACTTAGGGTTGGGTCTCTCCACCCCCAGAAAGAGGGGTAGGACAACTGGACTTACTCTGGCGTTACCCCATAAATTTATTTCCTCCTCCCCCCTTTTTTATATATATATTTTTCTCAACCCTCTTGTTCTCAGCAGAAACTACACAGTCCTTTTTTTTTTACAGCCACGTCATTATACTCTTGTATATGACGTCATATTTGAACTAGTAAAATCAATTTATGAACGATTATTATCGAAGTTAATGATAAAGTGTTTGCGTTGTATTTGATTTTAATTGAGAGGGTTCATAACATGTCAGTCCGTAGGGTGATAGCCTTTAAATAAAGTTCAAAAAAATAGCCAACAACGTGTGGGACATTTTAATTTGAGGCCTGATTAGATCAAAATGTTCCTTTATCTCAACTCAGTGTGAAAGCAGTACATATAAAAATAATTTTTACCTAAAAATAATTACTGTTATGGATTTTAATAAGCCATATCATAAGTTATCAGCCTATAAAAAGTAATTGAATTCAAATAGGGCTATTATATCTTTGGGCCGTACTTGTAGTCCAATCCGAACCATTCACACTCCACCTCAGGCGTGTCAAAAACATTCGATCATAGAGGCCACATTAAAAAAAAAAAAAAAATTTTTACCATCCTATGAGTAAAAAAACCATCCGTGACTGCATGGTCTAAGGCGTCCCTCTCACAGTAGACTAGACTTGCGATGATGGAGAGATCGAGTTTCAAATCTCGGTTGGGTGTACAGAAAGAGTAGTTTTTCCAAAAATGGGTTTCCACTCTCCTTTCATGCAAATGCTGGTTCACTTCCTCTAATTCAACCTTCCTAATTATTATTATTATTATTATTATTATTAGCACCGCGTCTTACTAACCGTTCGGGTTGTACGCACTTACGCTAATGTGTAATGGTAGGGTGATTGTGAGATGAAATGAAGGACCTAGAGTTTAACGTGGAATCCGAACCACGGTGGAGACCTGGCACTCCCCACATTCACAAGATGTCTTGTCAAAGGTGAAGGAAGGGTTTGGTAATCAGATAAATCTGTGCCGGGAGCGAGGATTGAACCCCGGCCGCCAGCAAAGAAGTCTGACACCTTACCCCTAGACCGCCAGGTCAACAATTACTAATTCATTAGCGTAATTAGCACTTAAAGCGTATACCCGAACGGTTAGTAAGACGCGGTGCTAAATAATAATCAAATTATAAATAAACCAAACAAGCCCAACCAGAAGGTTGAGTAATCTGAGTGATAAATAAGAAGACTAGAGAAAATCCTGGTTAGAAACCAGATAATGTTGCCAAAGGTACTTATAGTTTAATTAAGGGCGTTAATGTGCACTTTCTTAACATACTGATTAAATTAGCCCATGTCTTAAAAACTTGCTTAACCAAGTACAATATGGCTAATATTACACACTTGACCCTGTCTCTTAGTTATTTACCCATTTGATGATGACCTCGAATCTGAATTTATCCGTCAGCATCACCTGGAATAAAGTCAAGGTCTTTTTTTTTTGTTGTGATCGGCAACTCTAACCACTTTGACACAAAGTATAGTGTCTCGTCTTACTGATTAGTAAATACCTTAATATTAGGACTTAGTTTGGGTTTTCACAAGAACTGACTTGGGCCACGTTAAGTTATTAAGCTATATATGGTTATAATATGGGTGGGTTCATTTCAATTCTCACAGAAATATTCTATTAGAAAATACAAACTATTTTCATCCAACATTGATAGTATTTTACTATAATATTTGGATTATTTTATTTTTATTGATTATCATGACCTGATGTATGAGCATGTGAAATTTGATCTTGTAGCTTTCTATATGAAATTACTATTATTAGCACCGCGTCTTACTACCCGTTCGGGTTGTACGCACTTACACTAATGTGTAATGGTAGGGCAATTGTGAGATGAAATGGAGGACCTACAGTTTAACGTGGGATCCGAACCACGGTAGAGGCCTGGCATTCCATACATTCACAAGTTGTGATTAATACACATCTTGTCAGAGGTGAAAGAAGGGCTTGGCAATCAGATAAATCAGTGCCGGGACCGAGGATTGAACCGCGGATATTAAATTGGTCTATAAAAAGAACAACCTAGGTCTAAATGTATACCGAGATTCAATGTCAGCCAATCTCCCATTTGACTTGAACTTCATTTTATTCGTATACTGGAAGATTAATTTACTCCCGACAAGACTCTATTAAAACGGCCATAAACTTCCCGATACAAAAATATATACCTGTATATGTGTGTATATATAAGTGTTGCAAACGGTGTTTCAAAACCAGTGGGAACATATAGGTATACACACAGTCAAATGCAAATCCAGCAATTGTGTCAGTACAAATGGGGCAAGAATAGCAAACAAATGGAGCGCTCTATTCAGTGAGCCGTCACACTGCAATAAATTTCCTGTCCACGCTGTAGAACGTACAAATGTGTTTAAAAAGTGATTCTTTTTTTAAAAAAAAACCCATGACACTGAAGTAATTTACTCATTCATTGATTTAATGTTTTTAAGTTTATATAGGCTATATAAAAATATTTTTGGGCACATGAAGGGATGAATAAATAAGGCATTATAAAGATCGAATTTAGTTGCAGACAAACAAACCTCACTCGCTTCGGTGGAAACAGGGTCTAAGGTGCTAATATCACAGTAGGCTAGACCACCGATGACGGGGATGTCGTGTTTTGAATCTGAGCTGGGTGTACTGAGGGTTGTTTTTACAAAATGGTTTTTCACTCTTCTTCCCCGCAAATTTTGGTACACTTCCTCTAAATATAACCTTCCTTATCCTTAACACCATCAGCGTAGTTATCATATAAACATAGCCTGAAAATATAGTAGGACACGGTTATAAAATACTTTTTATTGATCACAAAACTATAACGGTTGGGGCATAGAGAATTGTTTTAATGTATTTAATGAAAATTGTAAAAACTAAAGGTGTAAATTTATTAAATCTATAATAGTAGTAGTAGTATTACACTTACATTAAATACGTACAGTAGCCCCATGGCTTCTTTAGTGCTGACTGACAGCTTTGAAAAGCTACCAGACCAAATTATGTAGCCCTACGCCGAACCATATGATCTGCAATAACATGTGTTTAGCAGCCATCACTTCTGACGGTCAAAACTTAGGTATATACCTAAATGTTGACTGTCAGAAGTCAGCTGTGAGCTGTCAGTCAGCACTAAAGAAGTCATGGGGCCACTGTACATCTGTGGCCACTTCAACTAAGTCTTCATTCTCGTATAGTATGATTTTACGGTTACAAAGAATTGGTGTTTAAATCCAAGCTTGGTGTACTCAAAGTTTTCTTAAATGGTTTATCACTCTCCTTGCAATACGGGTATATTTTATTTGTATTATTTCTTATCCATCCTTTCCCCATTGTTATGAACATGCTGTTGTCCTGGAATGAAAGTAAGACGTTAGGATTCGAATCCCGATTTAGATCACATAGATTATTTCTACATTTATACTCTCAGGATGTTATCCCCATGATCTCTTTAGAAAGATGTTGGTGCATTATCTCTTAACTGTCTCCCCTCCTTTCTCTTTTGTATTAAGTCCACATACTACTAAATATAGGTTTTTTGGGTCCAGATACATCTTAATTTAACCAAACAATAAGTACCAGGAAATTTAACACTTAAGGTTATAAACTGTTAAGTATTTTGAATATCTGAAAATAAGGGCTCAAACACAAGAGAGCGTGGCAGTTGGCCTAAAGTAATCTACCCAAAAAATTAACTTTGGAGAAATAAGCCTGAAATTATTTGGCCTATGACCAAATAATTTTAGGCCAATTGACATGTAGCCAAACACAAATAAATGAATAAACAAACCAAACATTACTCGGAAACAAATAAGGCTTGCTTGGAGAAAACAGTGGACCGATTTACCTTATTTTTATTGTAAATATTGTGGCAATATTGCAAGTTCTTTCGCTGTTAAATTATTTTAGTATTTCATATTTTTTTGAATATATGTTTTCTTATGACACACCGGGCACAATTTTTTTACTATCCTGTGTTTAATCTATCGTCCACGGCCATACATGCTGAGGGAAGTTGAGAGTATATTCATTGGATTGAACGAGTGGGTGAACTGCTTTCAAAAGAATTTGAGGAGAGCCAAATTGGCAAAGAAAATTTCTAAATTAACAGTTTAAATACACTAAAGTATTAATTAATTAATAGAGTAATTGTAAAATAAAGAAAATAAATTAATGTGAAGTATCAACGTCGGTATTGGCGTAGATAGATGCTTTCACTCTTTAATATTGATACAGAAGGGTTTGATTTCAATCCTGACCAGATGCAATTGGGGAGTTATTATAACATTTTTCTATTTATTATCCTCATACGACGCTAATTTTAAATAAATTACCTTCCTTATTATTATTATTATTATTATTATTATTATTATTAACACTGCGTCTTACTACCCGTTCGGGCTATACGCACTTACGCTAATGTGTAATGGTAGGGTGATTGTGAGATAAAATGAAGGACCTACAGTTTAACGTGGAATCCAAACCACGGTAGAGGCCTGGCATTCCTCACATTCACAAGATGTCTTGTCAGAGGTGAAGGAAGGGTTTGGTAATCAGATAAATCTTTGCCGGGACCGGGGATTGAACCCCGGCCGCCAGCATAGAAGTCTGACACCTTACCCCTAGACCGCCAGGTAACCCCTTATTATTAGATTAGTTTGTTTGAGTTGCGCATAGACACAAAATAAACAGTAAATTTTATTTTTTAAATTAAGTGGAAATATATTTATAGTTTCATTGTGCGGTAGGGATTTTCTTTGCTCTACATTTTTATCAGTTTATAACAACATGGAAGGCCCGAGTTCAACTATGATTCAATGACAAGTTGTTTTATATCTTGAGATAAAAAAATATATAATCTAGATTTTTTTATCGGCGTGCTCCGTTGGGGTATATATACTAATTATGTACTATGTACTAATACTAATACTACGTACTAAGTATACTAATGTGTTGTTGATGAGGAAGGTTGAATTTAAGAAAGATTGCACCCGGATTTGATGGTAGGGGATTGTGAAACTACTTATAAAAAGTCTTTCTCAATACACCTGACTGGGATTTGAACCCCGATATACCCTCATCCGCCATTAGTAGTTCAGACTATTTAGAAAGTAATTAGTGGCCGATTATACTATTGCGTCACTCTTGTGTTAGACTGGTCTTCTAATGATGGAAGAAATTGGTGTTAAAATCCTGGTTGGGTCTATTGAGGGTTGTTTTTGTTAAACGGTTTCCCACTCTCCTTCCATGCAAACTGGGGTAGTTTACCTCTAAAATGCTTCCTTCCTCATCCCTACCCCACTAGAATAATGATCATTAATGCGTATAGCCTTATCAGGTAGTAAGACACAGTAATAAAAAAATGGACATTTTATTGATCAAATTATATATAAATAAAATGAAAATCCACTATGGAAAGAAAATTAATTTTATTATTTTAAAAATCTAAGACATACCATAAGATTTGAAATAGGGCAGGATTAATAGATTATTATTATTTGGTTTCTGCCGTACACATTGATCAAGGTAAAGATTCTAGTTTTTAATAAAAATATTTTAAAACGTCTGATAATATTTAGTACATTAATATAATTTTAAATAATCAAACAGTAGATGACAAAAATGTTAATGCCATGGCACAGTAAACTAAGTGCTTAACTTAGAATAAAATCCTAAAATATTTTAACAAACATGCATACAAAGCTTAAAAGAAACAAATAATTACAATCGATTCAAGCCAAACTCGTTACACACAGGGTTAGCGTTAAGAACATAAGTGCATATGAAGTATACATACATAAATAAGGAGAGAAAATGCAGAAAAAACCCGGGAATAAAAAAACACTTAGAAATATCAACCTTAATGCGTCAGGCCAAAAACTGGAACCATGGCTTAATCTTGTTTGATACGACGGTGGTCGAGAGGTTTATGACGTTAAATACGCACTACACAAGGGGAAGTCGAGTTTACAATAATCTCACCCCATTCACCAAAATATACAAGTTTCGGTAAATTATAAATCTTTTTGATTGATTTTGAGAAAGTGTTGAGGTGACGATGAAGGCACAGAAAGTGTTTCTTTTTAATGTCACTAACTATTAACTCGGCGTGGGGTGTTTTTTTTTAATGCTTGGTGGATTATAGACCAACCAAGGTAGGCCAGCAACCCTCCTAATGATACAATAACCTTTCTGACTACTAGGCTGCACGCAGTTCCACTCCGAATACCTCTGCAACAAGTTTATATTCGTCCTCACGGTGTTAAATAAAAGTGAACTACCGAGGATATTCTAGCTTATCTAAGGTATGTGGTACTCCATTTTATTAGAATATATTTAATTGTCTCCTCTTTAAAATAGTGAGTGATACGTGATTCTATGACCAGAACGAACTTGGACATCTCAGTGGTGTAAAATATCAGTGCGTTAAGATAGTTCCAAGGTTTGATTCCCCCTTTCAGGTGTAATCTACACTAATACTAGCTGACCCGGCAAACGTTGTTTTGCCATATAAATCATTTTTAAGTAATTTCTAGTGTAGACAAAAAATAGTTTACTTATTGTAAGTGTGTAAGAATGTGGTATATGCGTGAAATAGGCATGGAGCGCTGTGAACGATGAGGGAATATAAAAATAACAAAAGGCAAACATTATTTTTAAGTTATTATAATTTATTCCTTAAAATTATATATCATTAATTAATCAATTACGACAGTAACACTAACAAACAATATCAATCTCTTAATGCCATAGCGTGAACAATATTTTTTGTTAGTCCATCTTTAGCTAACACAAACAAACTGGATGGTTTACCCACTCGAGAGCATGCCACGTATAATTGTCCGTGTGAAAAACATGGTGTTCTCAAATCTAAGCCACAAATAGACATCGTTTGACCTTGGGATTTGTTGATAGTCATTGCAAATGCCAATCTAATCGGAAACTGAATACGTTTGAATTGAATTGGCACATGACGATTGATCAGTTATCGACCGGGGATGAAAAATGATTAAATTACTAAAATGGCTATTAAAAAATAGGGGTTGGTGATAAAAGGGTAAAAATTTAGGGTTGTATGTATTTTTTAATGCAACATAATTAAAAAAATAAAGATATTAAAAAATGTCTAAAAATTATAGAAAAATGTTAAGGGTGGACAACCCTTATCACTAAGGGGTATGAAAAATAGATGTTGGCCGATTCTCAGACCTACTCAATATGCTCACAAAATTTCATGAGAATCGGTCAAGCCGTTTCGGAGGAGTACGGGAACGAACATTGTGACACGAGAATTTTATATATAAGATTATAAAGAGAAAATATTAGATTTTTTGTTTTTTTTTGTTTGTAATAGATAAACTCAAAAACTACTGGACCGATTTTAAAAATTCTTTCACCAATAAAAGTTACATTATCAGCGAGTAGCATAGGCTATATTTTATTTTGAAAATTTAATTTATTCCTCATAAAAATGTTGATAGTCACTCATATTTTATGGTAGTCTCTATGATGATTCTTAAATATGTGTGTTGAAAATAATAATGCGGGTGTGGGGGGCGGGGGGGGGGGTGAAAGGGGGCAGGATCTAGTTTATCTATATAGATATGAATACAAATGTTGAAATATAAATTGTACTGTATATGTAAGCAAGTGCTAGGCACATCATGGTAGTCATTGTTATAGGCCTAAGTATTAACATAACCCGCTACTTTAGATGCATGGATTAAAGCGTCAGTCTTGTCTGGTTGGCCAGTGATGAAGGGATTGGGGATTGAATCCCAGCTGGGTAACACCCCTTCCAATACATGCAGATATAACCTCTTAATTCTACCTATAGAATCCCTAGACATTTAATAAAACTATGCCGATATATCGAACGGGTAGTAAGATGTGGAACATGGGGAGGAGGGGTAGTGGAAATGTGTAAAGGCTTTTAATGTAGTTGAATAGTTCTTTGGATGCCCCGATAAATGCTCTAGTTAGTTTTGTAGTCTTGTAATTTCATAGAACCTCACTGTTCTAAATCAAGGTTTAATTGGTATTAAGTTTGCGTGCTTAAGTCTGTCACAGGTACAATTTTCTTAGGAGTAAGATTGACGAAACCGCGTGTTTAAAAAAAACTGTTAAACATATAAACCAAATAATATTAAACTGATAAAATATTTTTTTTATTACTAATATCATTTTATTTTCATTTTGTTGAGGTATTTAACTTGTACTTTTTGAACCGACTGCTTATATCAGCACACGACTTACTAACTTAGATCTATAACAAACACAACATCCAGCAGCCATCCGTTAATTCATCACTGTGAAAGGGGAAATCCACATTTAACCATTATTCAGTCATATCAGAAATCGAATCCGGGACTCTCAGTTCAGTCTTTGGCGTGTCTATATTCAGAGCTAAGATATTGGAATTACTTATATCAATTTAATATGAATAAATTTCTAACCAAATCACCGGCAAAGGGTTTGTATAATATAATTATAAATTCCCATTATTATTTATCCTAACAATACTAGTATCAAACATACAAAGATGTGACGTAAACCAGATTAATTATGAAATGAAATGAGCACCGATAGAAAGAAAGAAAAAAAAATTGAAAGAAAGAGGAACAAAAAAAATAGAACTGAGAAATCTCACTTTATCTTTAAAAGAGTCTTGTCCGTAATAAATGCGTTCCCTTCCCCCGATTCCTTCACCCCCTTAAACTCCGTCCTTGCTCATTTCATGCAATCGATGGGGAACCCAACTATACCCCTCCCCCCCAGAAACTTCTTCCCCCCCTCAGACTTTGACATATCGTTCCTATGCATATTTTAATCTTGAAGCCAAAGCTAGTCAGCCCAAGAGCAGCAGCTGTAGACTGTTTCATTGGTAGACAGACATCGTCAACATCAAGTTTTCTATTAGTAGATCTGTTTGGGCCTCCTCTTTTCTTCTTGTTCCTTACGTTTCACTTCCCGTCACAAAGAACCGATTTTTGCCATTACGAGAAATACGTATATATGGACCTCTAGAACACCCCGCTCCGCCTTTAAAATCTCACCCATCTCCTTGGATGTTTTTTTTATAGTGAGGAATACCTACATAAAATTCCATGTTTTAAAGTTGAGCCTTAAATATTCAGAAGTTTTTGAAAAATAATATTACAAGTTATTTTATTTAATAACGCCCGTGATTCCTTAGAAAAGGTTAAAAAAAATATAATGTAAAACTATGATATCAAACAAGTAGAAGATAATAAGAATAAACGGATGATCACTAAATAATTTAAAAAATTAATATTATTTTAAAGTAATCAATGGATAAAATCAACGAATATTAATTATAAATTATGAAAAGATTTTGCAAAAAATAGAATAAGGTTAATAAAAGAGTGACCAATATCAATATTCTTAGCCAATATTTTTTGCAAATTTTTTTTACAAGTGTTTAGGAATTTTCATTGACTTTATCCATCGATTACTTTAAAATAATATTAGTATAAAAATTTTCAAGCCTTATTATTTTGCACTGTAATGCTCCTTACTAAATCACTATTTTAGAATGTTTCCAAAAATGTTATTTAGGTATTGGTTTCATGCCCCCCCCCCCCTTACTCCCCGAATCCACCACTTTTTAGTATTGACTTATTTCTTGTACCACCGCTTTCCCCTCCTATCGCCGAACCACCCCTTTTACACGGGACGCCATTTTTGTTTAAATTTCAACGCGAATATTATTCGTGAAACCGGGGAGGGAGCGTTGAAAGGATGATCTGTCAATCACTCTAGAGATGAAAAGTCCCGGCATTCCCGAGCCTAAAATCCCACCCCATTTCAGAAACTTCCACCCCTCATGCCACTTCATTTTTTTGCCTCCCCTTCTTGCTCCATATGATGCGCCTTTATCATGGAGATTGCACCCTCTAAAACCACCCTTATACAAGGGGGTGTCCTTACATAACTTTCTTGCTGTGTAGATCTCTCTCTTTCTCTCTCTATTTTTGTGTGTGTTTTTTTCTATTTTATTTTCTCTGTGTGAAAAGATAATATTTTTCCTTGGCGAAAAATACAGCATTCTAAAAGTTCGAAGGAATTAATTATGTTTATATTTGGCAAAATATACAACAAATCATTAAAAGAACCTTTTTAAAACAGATCATATCTTTCTTTATTCACTTAGCCACTCATTCATTATACTAAATTAATCAATAAGAATAAAATTTATTTTTATTTTGTACACCCAATACAAGATCTACCCTCTTCGGTGGCCTCATGGTTTAAGGCACTACTCTCGTAATATACTAAACTGCCAATGAAATGGATTCGAATCTTGATTGGGTGTACTGAGGGTAGATTTTTCCAAAGTTGTGTTCTACTCTTCCTCTACGCCAATGGGGGTACAATTTCTCTAAATATAACCTTCCTAATCGCTAAAACCATTAGCGCAATTAGTATATAGTCGTACAAATGGATAGTAGGACACAGTTCTAAAAAATGTACCAAAGTTACAAAATGTATTTTTTTTTAGCATCGTGTCTTACTACACGTTACCCGCCTCGGTGGTGTAGTTGGCTAACGCGCTAGTCGTGTTGAGCTCGACTTCTGAGGACGGGGAGGTCGAGGTTCGAAACTCGGTCGGGTGGACTGGGGGTGGGTCCTAAATGGTTTTCCACTCTCCCTCCACGTGAATGCGGGTTCACTTCATCTAATTCAACCTTCCTAATTCCTAATCCATTAGGGTAATTAGTACTTAAAGCGTATAACCCGAACGGATAGTATGACGCGGTGCTAAATAATAATAATAATACACGTTCGGGTTAAACGTACACTTACAAATAACGCTAATCGTTGTAGAGATGGAAGGTTATATATAAAGGATGTATACCCCCAATTACGTAGAGAGAGAGAGAGAGAGAGAGAATAGTAAACTGTTTTGCATAAAAATACTTAGTACACACAACCGAGACTCGAACCTCAATAACTATTGTCATCAGCAGTCTGGTCTACTGCGAGAGTAGCACCTTAGATCTAGCGGCTACCAGAGTGTGTCAAAAGTCACTACAACCATATTTCTAAGATAATTAAATTGGAAGCGTAGGTAACTTAGAGTAACAAAGAGTAAAGTTAGTATGGAGAGATATTAGGAAAATTAAATTTATATATCCTACCCACCAAACTACCCTTAGTTAATCAGGCTGAATTTTTAACCTTTATCTCCCCATCATCATAAATCCAGTTTAGCGCAAGCATAATAATAATAATAATAATTATTATTATTATTATTATTATTTTTATTATCACTACGTCTTACTACCCGTTCAGGTTATACGCACTTACGTTAATGTGTGATGGTAGGGTGATTGTGAGATGAAATGGAGGACCTACAGTTTAACGTAGAATCCGAACCCCGTTGGAGGCCTGGCATTCCTCACATTCTCAAGTTGTGATTAATACACGTCTTGTCAGAGATGAAGGAAGGGTTTGATAATCAGATAAATCTGTGCCGTGACCGAGGATTGAGCCCCGGACCCCAGCATAGAAGTCCAACACCTTACCCCTAGACCACCAGGTCACCTCAAGCATAATTAATTAGAGCGTGTGACCAAAAATGCAGGTCAAGGATCGACAACATTTTTTGGGTCCAGAGCGACCTATATTCCATTCATCGTAGGAATTGACTTCTGGAAGACCTTTTTCCCTACCATAAATCTACTATATAGTAAGATATTGGTAGGAAAAAAGACCTTCCAGAGAGTAATTCCTGCCGTGAATGGAATAGAGACTAACCAGAGGTCCCACGATCATCCATAGTTTATTCATTTTAGTTTTATTTATTTTGTTGGCTATAGGCTCTGTGCAAAGAGCAGACGATATTTGAATTCACGACACGAGCGCGCAAGACGGCCACATTTTTAAGTTCTGGCAGGATAAATCCGGCAGGCATCATGTTTACCGCGATCAAATACTCGAAAATCCTAAAACATAACTCTCCGTTTCTCGTAAACTATTTCGACAATCGGGTGACCGGGTGGTCTAGGGGTAAGGTGTTGGACTTCTGTGCTAGCGGCCGGGGTTCAATCCTCGGTCCCGGCACAGACTTATCTGATTGCCAAACCCTTCCTTCACCTCTGACAAGATGTGTATTAATCACAACTTGTGAATGTGTGAAATGCCAGGCCTCCACCGTGGTTCGGATCCCACGTTAAGCTGTAGGTCCTTTATTTCATCTCACAATCACCCTACCAATACACATTATCGTAAGTGCGTATAACCCGAACGGGTAGTAATACGCGGTGCTAATAATAACAATAATAATAATAATAATAATAATAGTTACGAGCTCTTCACGCGCGCCAGGTTTTCGATAAACTGAAGATTTTCAGAAAGACCGCCCGGTCATTCCGTTCCTATATATTTTATTTTTCCTGATATACTATTACTACTTAACACCAATTATTTTTATGATAAATACTTCATTTTTGGTTGAACACACTATTTATAATATATTCTACCTTACTTGTAAATTAGTGTAAAGATAAATCTTAAATTTATAATTGGTGTCCACCTTGTCTGACAATAATCCAGCTCGGCCATTAATACGTATACCTTCTGTATTAAGAACCCCAGGTTCGATACCTGACATGCTATATATTAATCTTTGGTGAATCGTCAGACTAGGAAATGGATTTTGAAAATTTAATAGTACTGGATTAATTTATTTTATAAGTCGTGTGCTGATATTATAAGTGTGTTTAGAAAGTACAACTTAAATATCCTCAAGAAAGAAATAACGGAAAAAGTTTAAAGTGATATGCTGTGTTATATTAGACAAACCAATTCTTATTGTTACCTCCATTATTAAAGCACTATTATATTGTCCAGCCTCCCTTCAAACGCAATAGTCACCCAGTGACCGAACGGAAAGACTGAACCGTCTATATAACAATCATCACTTTATCGTAAACCTTTCACGTGTGAAGAGCTCGTAACTAAACACATCAAACTGGGAAAAGTATTGATGTTAGAGGAATGAATCTGTTATATAAAAAAAAAATCGGTTCATGCTGATCATTTCGTACCCTTATACTACCCATCTATCTCCATTAGGAAAAAAACTTTTATACAGAGTGAAAATATGTCTTTACTAAAAACCTCATTATAGTTATTTCACTAAAAACAATTTTTTCAAAGCAAACCAATTGGAATATGCGAAATTAAATTATATACTCGTGTCGTTTAAGGTTTTTATAACACGTTATGAAAAAACTACTCTGATTATCCAAATAGTTTACGAGAAATGGTGAGTTATGTTTAAAGATTTTCGAGTATTTGGTCGCGGTAAACATGATGCCTTCCGGATTTACCCTGCAAGAACTTACGAAGTCATCACGAGTCGCGCGTCCAGTACTGGCGCACATAGCCTATACATCTTATATACTCGTATTATCCTTGAATTAATTATTTCCTCAATATTTTTTTTATAAGAAAGTTTATAGAATAAATAAAATATACATTTTCCTACCAAAGATATTTGACTTACTTATAACATTACTGATTATGTCCAAATAAAGGTTATTTTTGTTCTGGCTCAAGTTTTATTACAAAGTTCTTGATACATTTGTGAGTCTAGTAGAATCAATGATCAACTTTTAATTCCGTTAAAGTTTCCTCCTTAGACTACCGACTGAAAATGTAGGTTAAGTCGACATAATTACTTTATGGCATTACCGCATTAGGGATACTAAAGTTCATTGCCACACTTACAAAAGTACGCCACTTATACCTATCTTGAGCTAGTTCTATCCAGTCCACCTCATTACACCTTATCTCTTTCAGGTCCTTTCTAATGTTATCCTCTCATTTGAGTCTAAGACTTCCCAATTATATTTTCCCACTGTATTTAACCACTCAGTACCCTAAGCAATGTTCTAGATTCTTCCATTCGCGCTGCATGTCCTGTCCACTGTAATCTAATATACTTGATTACTCTATAAAGTCTTGTAATAAGTACAAGGTATGTAACTCACTATTATGTAACCTCCTCCATTCTCCAGTAGCCTCAACCCTTTTTGGAACAAATATCTTCCTAGGCACCTTGTTTTTGAACACCATTATATTTATATATATATATATATATAGAGAGAGAGAGAGAGAGAGAGTATTGTAAGGTAAGAGACCACGTTTCACACCCATAGACAACAACCAGTAAAATTATTGTTTTGTATATTTTGCCTTTAAATTCCTTGAAAGCAGGAGAGATGTTTACAATTTACTACTGTCCGAGTAATATCATACACTTTCAGACTGCATTATTTACCTATTATCTAAGCTAATATCGTTATTACTAGTTAAAATCGTTCCTAAATATTTAAACTCATTAATTGGCTCCACTTCAATCCAGTGCAAAATTACCAATATTAAAGGTCTCCAAGGGTAGGCTAATTATTATATACAGTATATTAATTTTCATTATTTTACAGCGGGTTGGTATAATATAAAATGTTTTCTTAAGAAGAATGTCATATTTGTTCAACGAATGCTGTGCACATTAGATTGGCATTGCTATCTTTGATGATACCGATTCTTTCAATGGTCAAAGTCATGCAAAGTTAATATTTAACCCAAATACATTAAATGACTTATTACATATTTTTATTAATAGGTACGTATAACATAATCATAATTAGCTGGTAGATATAAAATGTATGGGATATTTCGTAAATATGAATTGCACCCTCATTAAGAGTGTAGAGACAATGGAATATCCACAGTGATATATCACACGTGAAAACCATTCAATCCTGCATTCGTATTAAGATTTTTGGCGTTAGTGCAAACAAAAGAAATGTGAATCTAACGCCTCAAACCGCCACACGTGGCTACAGATGCGGATGATATTTTATAAAATACAATATATCAACATCCCAAGAGAACAATGAATTTAAATTGAAGGAGACAAGGGAAAAAAGGGGAGACGTCCCATCACACACATTCTCCAACAACTTTAATATTTCAAACCCCATAAAGACCTGAGTAAATACATTTTTGAATTAATTTAAATATCATAGATATCTCTTTTAAACATAACCTTATGTGGGTTAGAAAGGTATCATGGCTGTCTAACAGATTGAAACACCAATTAATTTGAGTGAAACTGTAACTTTCAATTGTATTGATCGAATGAATGATTTTTTTAAACACACTTATTGTTTATTTATTGGTGTGTTCCTAAGCACTAAAACTTATATCACTCTAACCGCTGTTAAGAAGAACCTTAAATGGTAAAATGACTATTTCGAAGCAAATCGTATCAAAACAATATTATTCAGCGTCTTCCTTTCATCTGCTTCGAAATATAAATAGCGTGTACATTTTTACTTTCTCTTGACACCTCAAAGAGTTCGAACTCGAGATTTAAATAAATATCAACATTTCATAACCCCCTGAAAAAAAATATTGATTTTCGCAATGCCATCCATCTGTCTGTGTGTATCTTGAGCTAGAGACGAAACTATTTTAATGATTGAGCTAAGACTTGGTCTCTGGGGTTTTCATAAGGCCCCCCCGAGGTATTTTTTGGAATAAGATGTCCTACCCTAAAGGGTAGCTTACATAAGGACAAAAAGAAAAGAAAAATCAATTTTCTCAAAATTTGTTTGAGCGATTATGATTAAATTTTATATCTTCAAACAGTTTATCATTATGAACAATATGTCAATTCTCATTTCCTCCATAAAATTAATTTAATGGTACCCTTCATTTGTGAAATTATTTTATTTTCATCATTTCTTCAAAACTACTTGAGATTCTAAACAAAATTGTGGTTCTATTAAATATACAAATCTTTTATTTGACATATATATTTATAAAACCAATAATTTCTGAGCTATAATCAAATTTATATAATTTTTTATTCCATGTCTTTAAAAGTGAATTTAATTCTTATGCTCTTTGATGGACACAAATGTTTCTCTTTGCTCACTTTTTCTGTAACTGTGCTCCTACAGTAGCCCTATGGCTCCTTTGGTGCTGACTGACAGCTCACAGCTGACTTCTGACAGTCAACATTTAGGTATATACCTAAATTTTGACCATCAGAAGGGTCAGCTGCTAAACACATGTTTTTTGCAGATCATATGGTTCGGCGTAGAGATACATAATTTGGTCTGGTAATTTTTCAAAGCTTTTAGCTGTCAGTCAGCACCAAATAAGCCATGAGGCTACTGTAGTTCTAAATGCAATAGAGTAAGAAACAGCGTAAATTATTTCATTTATGATCTTTGGTGTAGTGTTTCTACGACAATGTATAGACCTACAATACTGTTTCACAAATCTTGAGTTTTTAGTATAATATTATCATTTATATCTTAAGATAAGATGTCGTACACAGGACCATTTATTTAAAACACTTTCGCATAGCTACCAAACGTGGAAGCTACACGCTAGCAATACATCTAATTAATTATCTTAAATCCTGCACCCAACAATGTCCACTTTGCATGACTGTGGTCTCTCCCTTTATTATATTCTTTTTACTTGTAAAAAAAAGGGAGTTGATAACTAAAGTGAAACTCTTTGACCCCTCTCCCCCTTTCCCACCCCCCAAAAACTCCCTCAACCCTTTTCCTTCCTCCCCTTATCTTTCATTTCCTATATTCACCAGCCCCTCAACCCTTTTGCCAAAGCAGAGAGGATGGTAGCAACTTGGTAGAGTTAACATCCCCTAGAAATGGGAAGAGTTAGGGTAAGGCGTGGAAGGGGTGGTTGGTTAGTAAAGGGGTTAGGGTAGTGGTGGTTTAATTAAGCATTTCTCCGAAGAACGATGATAGTAGCCATCTCTTGGCTGACTGCGCGGTGCGACGCAGCAGATGTTGTTCTTCAGGAAAGGCGGGTGGTGGTGGTGGAGGGGTTGGACGTAAAGACAGCGACGTACGACACACACAAAACTAGGCAGGTTACACATTTTGTGGTTTGACTTCTTTGAGGTTAGACATCACCGTGGTACATTAGGTTGAGTTGACGGAAAATGTGAAAGGGGCTGTGGGCAGTTGCAAGAGTTTCCTCGTGGGAACTCATCTTTGGAGATATCTCACTTTCAATTAAGAAGTAAGAAATGAGGAGTGCTTTTGTTAATAGATCGTCCAAATTATTTCGTCTTTCACTCAATATGTAGATAGCTGGACGGGTAATAAATATGCAGCGTATACACAAAAAAATAGCGCGTTCACTTTTCAATCAACTGTATCCGAGTATTCTTTTCAAATATTTAAGCCAACGGCTCGAAATTAGGATTCATATCTGGACATATTTTTCTCATAATATATATATATATAACTTAATTTTTCCAGCTTTGCTAATTAATTGTAAAATAAATACCCTTTTATTAATACATAAGAATATATTAATATTACTGGCTTAGTCAGATTTAACTCTACCTTAAATACTAGGCGATTAATATACACAGAGTAATTCATGGCTTTGTATTTTAAGTAAAGAGCTAAACAAATAAATTCCTCCAAACAGTTGATCAAAGTCTAGTGTAAGTATTAAAAACTTTTCTCCCCACTTCCGATTCCTTAATTCCCCGACTATCCCATCCCATTTAGTTCCTCCATGACTCGTTATTAGTGAGTTGTGGACGCTTAGGTTCTCTTGTAGTGCACGTGCTCTAACTGTTAGTGGCTACGAGTGAGGTGAAGAGGAGTCAATTGTTTGAAGTTATAATTGACATGCACCAACATAAGTGCAAACAAAGCCTGTTAAATCGGTGGTCACTATTATAAACCAATGTAGGTACTTGGAAAAGCAATTGCCTTAGTTGTGTTTATTCAGGTATTGCTGTGTATTCTATTTCTTGGTGAGTGTGGGTTTTACTTAATTTCTATTTTCAAATAAACTTAGGCATCTTATTAGAGCTAAATTGTCTTCAAATATTTAAAGGCCTTCTCTAAAATTTTAAAAAATAAATCCTTAGTGCTTGACCTAAAAATTTGGATATAGCGTCACCAGCCTATTTATAGTCTGATTTGTATAGGAAGGAGTTTTTGTAACAGTTATAAAAGCTATTAGTCCACCTTGGGGAGCTTGGGGTAAAGTGCGTTCCTTAGGATCCAATGTTCAAAAACCGTAACCCAGCTGAGATCCACCAATATTTATTGAGCGATAGAAATCCGTAGCACAACTTCCTTTGGAGGTGAAGTAAAGCCATCGGTCCCATATTTTCCCTAAGAGGGCTACATGGTAGAGCACTGAGAAATGTTACAGACTTTTAGAAATCCCGGATTATTTATGAAGAGAGTTAACTTTTTTAATTGCTTTCACCAAAAATGTAGGTGAAGGTTACATGGCTAGTTAATAAGTTCATATTTTTATGTTCAATTGCTTTAAATATATATAATTTACATATAGTCATATAATGCAATCTCACATTAAGTTATCTTGAAATTGTCTTTTCTGATCTTATCATAACATGACTATTTGATAGCGGAAAGCTAGTTCTAGGTGTCTTATCAGTCTAACCTTTTGCTTTAATCATATACGTACAAATTTTCACATACATCGCCATTGATTTTTTAAATTTTTAATATAAAATTTAAAATGTTTGTTTGTCAGAAACCTGCGGATAATTTTCACCTACTTTTTTTGAGAAAAATATTTAAAATAAACAACTTATTACATAATGCGGGATTTCTAAATGTCTGCAACGCGTATCCGTAGTCTACCATACAATACAGACCTCTTAATCTCAGTAATTGCCACAAATTGAGGTAAACATTGTTTAAAATTAGCTAATATTTTCATAGTTTAGTATATGTATCTCATAATGTAGGTTTTACAATGATATAAGAAGTTCTGTTGATATATTTTGCCTTCATTTTGTGGTGAACTACATTTTAAAATAACAAACCAATAATTAAAAATTGAGGGATAATTGAATATCTGAAATGAGTTTTAGCGTTGCAGTAGGTAGCAACAATACTTGTAAGCTGGTAGTACTCAGAACGCCATATCGTCAAGCACCTCTACGCTTACACGGGTGACCCAAAGTCACCCACGTTTGCTAGAAAGTCGCCTGTCACCAGAATTCTTGACTTGTAATCTTAGCAGACGCACCCTGGTAAGTCTACGTTTACAATAGTAATCTGGGTCGAGACTTGGATATTCCTAGTTTCAAAGACTGCTTCCTTGAACCTTTCGCAGTTCTTCTAGGAAAAACTCCTAGGTTTCGCCAGTCTTTGGGTCCAGGAGCTTGAGAAATGAGTAATAGACCAGAAGGGTCCCACAGACGTCAAAAAGCCTTTCTTGGTTAGGCTTGCCTTGTGATGATCAGTAAATACGGAGTGGGCACCCAATTTTCCGTAGAGTAGCGTGACTGCAGCAAATATCGCTTGAAATTGTTGGAGATTTGCATTTATATAATCTTTTTACTAATCATTTTTGAATACTTCCTCACGAAATGCGACAACCTAACACCTTAAAATAGGTTAAAATCATGGTGTGTATTATAGTGTCACTTCATGATTTAATTTGTTCTCACCCGCTTCAGTAGCCGAATGGTCTAAGGCGTCACTCTCGTGTTGGCTTGGCCAGTTAGTGAAGGAGAGATTGGATTTTTAATCCTGCAAAAATCTACTGAGGGTGGTTTTTCCTAAATTGTTTACTACTCTCCCTCCAAGCAGATTTGCAACCTTGTCATCAATCGCTATAATTGGCGAATTTGCCTCTGAGGTATGGATAATTTGAGTTTTCTACCTCGCACAGTAAGTTAAACTTTTTCTTAATCGTGCTTGCTAATTGTAACATGATAGTTCCTGATTTTCATTGAAGTCATTCTGATTTTTTAAGGGGTCATTGGCGCAATAGTACCTTCAATACTCCCCTTCAATTTTATGATTTCAATTATTTCAAACTGCATTTAAATTATTGCGTGATCCTTTCTACTTTGATATTACAAATTCAAGCAAAGAAATTTACACCCTTCTGTCGCTAGACAAGTGCGGGCCTGAATACGATTTGAGATCTCTACACAGTCTGAAAAACTGGAAAATTTACCAGAAATTTTCAGTCACAGATGTGTGTAGATCTATTCTAACTAAAAACGCTGTCCCAACTTAAATCGAGCATTATGAAATTATTGCCCATGTTTGGATGAAAGTTGGTGTGTGAATTGACGTTATCAACGAAGAGATTCAACAAATTAAAATACAGATCTCAGTTTTTTTCCCATCAATTTTCAGGCAAAGGTAATATGTGCATTGGGTTTAAGATATTTGGCTAATGTTTCTGCGACTTCAGACAAAAGGATTGTGAATTTCGCATTTGGAACTAGTGGTCCTACATTTTCAATCTGAACAATTTTCATAATTTATATCAGAGACTGTGACTGACTAGTTAAAGTGTACATACTTTAAATTAACTTTTTCACATAACTTTTGTTTTGACTGTTCGATTAAGCAACCTATTTTCTCAATTTTGAAGAGTGTAGAGAACTTTAATTTTCATTCGTTACATCTATAACTACAGTGAAAAATGTGTTGGCCACCTTTGACTAGAACATACATTTTTGGACGACATCCTGGTCGCAGCGAATCTTTGATGACGATCTCAATCAAGAATGCCTATTTGTTGATTCCTTTGAGCTATTCTTTAACGTGTCCAACCGAAAATCATCCATAGTCTAAAGTGTCCATGTGATAATATGTATGTGATTTTTATCTCCTAACTAGAATTTAATGGACATGTATCCGGATAAAATTTAAAGTTAGAACCTATCAGAAATAAGTGATTTTAAAGTGCACATAAAATCAACTAAAATAATTTGCCTAGAAATGTATTATTTATTAGCTTAATTTTTATTAATTATCAAACGCATTATAATGATTTAAATGGGTTTATTAGTACAATACCCTTTATTCGCCTACTAAATTTCTCGCCGAGTTTCTGCACTAAGCCATTTGTTCAAGAAAACAACCACCCTGTTTATTTATTATTTTAATTAACCTTCATTCACATAAACAAACAAAAAAAAAATTCTAAACTTTAGAAGCTGCGAAAGCCAAGATGAAAACCCCAAACGAGTATAGGAGAATGGGTTTGAGGTCGGAAACTTTTCTGTTTTTATCTACACCTACAAACTAAAGCCAAAAATACCACCCCTTTCCCTATCACGACCATGCACCTTATGCTAAGGAGTAACAACTTCTATAACGCAGCAAATATTTTCCCGCCCGCACGTGGAGGTCAAGGAGAAACATTGCTGACAACTTTACAGCGGGAAAGAGAGAGAGAGGAGGGTGCACACTGCAAGTTGTACCAACTGTGTGGGAAGAGGATGGATTAAAAGTCTCTCCCTCGAGGTCGTAGCAAGTTGACCACATACTGACCACAGTCAGGAAACTGTTGGCGACACTTGTTTCTCTAGCATTAATCTTCCCCAACCCTTCCCCCCCCCCCTTTTTTTTAAAAAAGTCTTAGCATAATATAACCTAGAATGACCATACATGCAAGCTGTTGCGGCTACTTTCTGGAGAATGTTTGTCTCGGTTTTTACTTCCCCCCTCTCTCCCCCACTGCGCCCTTTCCTCGGCGCGTTATATACTGTGTCAATTTTGCTTAGCCTAAAGTATTTCCCCTAAGCCCACGCTTACACACACTGAAAGTGGGTGCATGTGTGTGTGCTAATAGGAATGCAATTAAAGCAAACTCCCAAGCTCTCTTGACCACGCTTCCATTACTATTACTACTTTTTTTTTTGTTGGTGCAATTTCCCTTCTCTTAGTTCTACTTGGCTCTAACGCGATTTTATTACATTCTTCGGTGGTTTCTCTTGAGATATAGAATACTGTGGTTGGAAGAGTGGAGGGTAACTTTGGGAATACATATAGGCAATATGTTTTGCATGTAGGTGAATAGGTATCACTGCGTCCAGCTACTGTCGCGCCATTATTTGTGGAGAGGTTACCGTGGGCGGTATTAAACTCACCAGAGAATAGTCTACACCTGTAAAGTAAACTTACTTATATTTAACTACCCTTATGGCATTGGATAATTATTGCGTTAAAACTTAAGTATTATCTCTTTACAACTAAAGCTCACAAAATTGTATTAATATATTTGCCAATATCACAGAAACGGTTGGTCTATAAAATTATATTTTTTTAAAAGTGTTTTATTTTTAATAGTGCTACAATTTTTCAATGATAAGTTATTTGGTATCTCAAATAGTTGCTGTGATACGGAAGTTTCTGCTTCTGTAAAGTACCCTAAAATTAATTTTCATGGTAAAATGAAAATAGCCAGTTTATTAATAATCTTAATCAACACCTAGATACGAATTTTAATTAAAATCGTTAAAGTCGAATTTGAGAAAATCGATTTTTTTCTCTTTTTGCCCTTCAGTTAACTACCCTTAATTTTAGGTTTAGCTATCCAATTCCAAAAAACCCTTGAGGCAACCCTATGAAAACCCTAGATACCACAAGTTTTAGCCCGATCGGTAAAATAGCTTAGGTTCTTGACAGACAGACAGGTGGAAAGACAAAAACAACTTTTTTGGATTCGGGGGTTCATGAAACGTCAAGATTCATCAAAATCTTGAGCTAGATTTTTTTGACGAGTTTCATGAAACTTCAAGATTCATCAAAATCTTGAGTTCGATTTTTATGACGATCACTATACTTTCTCTCTGTAAGATAGCGAGAAAGTAAAAATATCAACTTCAAATCCAAGGAGAAATTACAGGAAATAATATACAGGCACCTCCTACCTGTTGTTCTAGTTTGGTTGGTTGTTTCGTATTCACGTAAATAGGTAATTTTTTTTTATTTAGATGGAATGCTCCACATCATTATTTGATTGGATCTGCTATTCACATAAATAACTATTCAGCCAAATATATGACATAACCCATTAAAAAAAAAAACTTTTGAAACTTCAAAGTAGCAAAGGTCACATATGATATTTATATGATTAAAATGTGTATTTTGTTTTAAAATATATGGTTTCTGGACCAAGAAACTTTTCATAACTACTAATGGAAACCTGTGGTTAGGTACCTCATGTATATTATTTTTGCCTTTATATTATATATTCAAATTCTAACCTCTTAGTCTACTTGACTAGCGGTACAGATAGCTCAAAAATCAAGAAACCTAAAAAGCTAACGTATTGAATACTTAGCCCAGAAAATCAGAAAGTGCGCGCCTCAAAAGGTTTTTTTTATCAAGAAATATACCTTATTATTTAAGTTATTTTTTGCAAATATAATGCCTTAGACCACTAGTATTCATCCTGGGGCACGCCGGGAGTATGCTAATATCTCTTTAAGGGCATTTATACATTTAATTTGATTAAAATTTATTTCTAAAACTAACAATGTTCATTAGTATATATATATATATAATCCATGTAGTGTGTATCCTTTAAGGGTGCCTTAAATCACTTCCAGATACCTCAGAAATCTTTAATTTGGTAAATCTGTATATGCTAAATAGAATTCCATCTTTAAGGGGAATATCTGATATGGTTAATAATCAATTTACAAATTTATGAATATGATACTTGATCAAGTATCGATGGATTACCTCGATTTTCCAAGTTAAGCTATTTGTGTAGGTTTAAATGTAAAGCGCTATCTTTATTTCATTCTATCATAAATAACAAACAATGTCAAGAAATATCGTAGTCAAAAGTTTGGTGCAGTGAGAAACGTCTCGTAAATACTTAACCAGGGAAAATAGAATGGAAAAGTTGTACCTTAATCTCACATAAAAATAACTTTGCCTTTTTTAGTAAAGTTGTCAACAAACTGTGAAACATTTCGCAAAATAAGGAGCCCACTTGTTAAACCACGGACTCATGCTGAGATATTAACTAGGGACCCTGGGGTCTTCCACTCGGAGAATAATTAAGAAACCGCGGGTGGTATGTCGAAGGGGAAAGGGGGGTAAATCTCCCTAGTAGCTAGAGTGAAACAGAGGGGGTAAAGGGGAGGAGTGGTAAAGAAACAAGGGCAATTAGCCCACCTGAAGACACCGGGTCTTACAACTTTCTGCGGTTTCTTCATCATATCCCGAGAAAACTTCTTAGCAACTTGGAATCTGAGGATTTGTTCTAAATAATTGCGGGCTGCTTCTTTACCGTAACCTTGTTTCACTCGTGCAACGTGGGATCTACTTTACGTAGTGGTAGCGTAATTACACAAGAATAAATATGTGTTAGAAATATACCGATTATCCTGAATTATTTAAGATTCCAGATTAATTAAGTTAAACTAGAATAAACTTAGTCGTAATGAGAGATGAATATTGAGGAGAGAGGTGGGTAAATAAGAAGCAATTTTATTTTAATGTTTTTTTATCACCGCATCTTAATACATGTTCAGGCTATGCGCATATATAATAATTACTATAATGGGGTAGGAAACATTTTAGAGGTTACTCACACGCATTTGCGTGGGATGAGAGTGGGAATACAATTATGAAAACCACCCTCTCTACAACCGACTGTTATTTGAGACTCCAACACCCCGTCATTAGCAGACCAGTCTGACATGAGAGTGACGCCTCAGACCATTTTGCCAATGAAGCGGGTTTATAATCATGTTAGTCCAACAGTTGCTTTTTCACACCACGTTTTACGAGATATTCACATCTAATCATGGTGATAGCTTAAAGATGAAGAAGATTTTTTACTTTCTCGCTATCTTACAGCTAGAGAAAGTATTGTGATTGTCAAAAAAATATAACTCGATATCATGATGAATTTCGACGTTTCATAACCCCCCGAATCCGAAAAAGTGGTTTTTAAATTTCCGTCTATCTGAACCTCCAACTAGAGCCTAAACTATTTTACCGATTGGGCTAAAACTTGGTATCTAGGGTTTCCATAAAGTTGCCCTGAGGGGTTTTTAGAATTGGTTATCTAACCCTAAAATTAGGGGTAGTTTACTGAAGGGAAAAAGAAAATAAGTTGATTTTCTCAAAATCGGCTCTAACGATTTTAATTAAATTTGTATCTAGGCGTTGATTAAGATTATAAATAAACTGGCTATGTTCATTTCACCATGAAAATGACTTTTAGGGTACCTTACAGAAGCTGAAATTTCCATCTCCGCAACTATTTGAGATACTAAATAACTTTTCATTGCAAAATTGTAGTACTATTAATAATAAAAAAACCTGTATATAGAATATATTTTTATAAAACCAACATTTTCTGAGATATTGGCAAATATATTAATTTAATTTTGTGAGCTTTAGTTGTAAAGAGTTACTACTTAAGTTTTAACGCAAAAATTCTCCAATGCCAAAGGGTAATTAAATATAATTAAGTCTCTCAAAAGGTTTGTTGTTTTTCCTTAAACCTCTTAGGAGAAATGTTTGTACATCAATAATCTATATCCATTTTGGACTCAATAGTCAATGTTTACATTTTTTATTGGTCAAAATTTATAAATGAGGAATTTAATAGCAATTTGATTAAATGAAGATGTGCAACACCTAATAAAACTTCGAAAATGTTAACAGGAAGTCGAAATTTTAATACAAAGTGTTGACCCTTGTGGACGCAAAATTGATCTTTTTTTATCGGTACAAACATACAAGTGAGGACATTAGTTCTTTAAAAATAAAATTATAAAATTTAAAGCCGGGAATCAAAAAATGTTAGACATATATATAGTGCAATATGTGCTTGGGTTTGCAAGCTTATATTATTTCATTTCACATATATTATGAGTTATGAGTAAATATCGTTATTTTCAAACAATAGAGCGAGAAAGTCCGTGCAGAGTTCCGTAACATTTATTTTATCACCCTTTCTTATTACCCGTCCGGGATGTACGCATATTTAAATTACTAATTAGACCAATGTGTTTGGTATGAGAGGTTTAATTTAGAAGAAGTACACCCTCATTTGCATGAAGGGAGAAAGCCACCTTCTGTTTACCTGACAGTATTTGAACCCAAACCATTTTGTCATCAACAAACCAGACTATAGAATACTGACGCTTAGTCTACGTATCCACCGATGGGGATAATTAGGTTGGTAAACCTGGGTATACTTCCAAAGTTGTTTTGCAATCCAAATACGACCAAGCTAATATATATCCAAAAACATATTTTAATTTAATATGGTATTAGAAGACCAGATGGACTGACAGGGTGACATGAGAATCATTTTGGATGTGATTTTTCAGAACAAAGCAAAGTGAATCGGATATATCCTTAGAAGCACGGCAATTGTTTTCTGCACGATGTCATAGAAGACAAGGTTGAGGGAAAGGGGAGCTAAGGAAGGAGGATTAAAATAATTTATTGGATGACTTGAAGGAAATAAGAAAATTTTGATGCTTAAGGCTAGCCACACACTGGATCCGACATTTGATTAAAAACTAAACGTTAAGATTCATCGTTTCCAATGTGTGGGGGTCTGTTTTCCTGTCTTTTAACATCTTGATATCTTGTCCTAAACCCGCCATTTCCAAAATAAAGCAGAATTTATGCCATTTACGGACCATGCGGTAGTCACATGAATGATTTCAGCTGCCGGTGTATGCACAGTTCAATCTGCAACAAGTTATCTTTTGGAAATAAAAAACTTGAGGGACCTTCATCTGACAAGAAAAAAAGTATAACGATGTCGAAAGGGGTCTCAAGACAGTGTCAAAACCAATGTGGCAGCCTCCGTTTGAACCCATGTCGAACAGAGTGCATCAGACACTTTCAGACAATGTCTTGTGGTAAAGCAAAATGTATCCAGTGTGCCTAGGTATATTTATACTATCCGGTCAGACACGGTGCGGTAACGTAGTGTTTCCAGCAATACAAACATATTTTCATGCATTTCTGATAAGAGTATTTATATTTAGCGTATCCGGTACGTCAAGAAGAGTGTCGGATCACACAAGTACCGACCAACATTATCGGCAAGAATATTTTGTCTGATACAATACGCTTCCGTGCATATCTTATCTTGTATAAAACGGTACGCTCGTATAGTATAAGTTATCTTCAGACAGTACTTCGCTTGCATTGATTGCATTCTGTTCTTGTATTCGCGAATGATCAGGAGAAGCTAATTGAAAGTTTAAAACAAATTAATTTTTTGTATAACCAAGAAGACAAATGCTACATTGACAACGAGAAAAGATAAATGGCCTGGAAAGAGATACGGAAAATTCTAAAGACGTTAAAATAAGAATTACATTTTTTCACAAACATAATGATAAACAAAACTTGAACAATATGATTTGACATAATTTTGGTAGTCAATGTAATATCATAATTCAGGTTCATCACCACTCAATACTTCCGTGTGCACTACTGAAGAAGTTTGCAAATGCACCTCTTACATTAAAAGCTGTCAGATTGCTGCTGTCACCTTGTAATGGAAGGTTTTGCAAAATATCCCCCAAAGGTTCATTGCTAGAAGATATCTCAAAATATCCTGTTTTTATTATATAATTGTGCAAGATACATGTGGTTAACATCACTTTGTCAACGTGTTCTGGCTTTAGTTGAAATCTTTTGTTATAAAGCCTGAACTTTTGTGAAATAAGTTCTAAACCATTTTCTGATACTCTTCTTGCGCGAGTGTGTCGGTAATTGTAGCGCTGTTTTTTTTAACGTAATCAAGTTGTGTTTTAGGATAGTGTCTTAAACAGGTAGGTTTTCATAGGGAAAATTTCATCTGCCACAATTACGTGAGGCACAATGCTGTCTGTATATTTTTTTTCTCCAGGCAGATTTAGTTTATCAAGATCAAAGCATTTACCCATCTTAGAATGTGCGAAAATTCCCCCGTAACTATTTTTCCATAAGATACAATATCGATAGCTATAAATCTATAATTAGCATCTACAAGTGCTAACAAAATAATAAAGATTTGTATAGTTAAATGATAAAGAACCACTATTAAATGGAGCTGTTATTGTGACATATACTCCATCTATGGCTCCAGTTCAATTAGGAAAGTTCCAAGTATTCCAGAATGCATTAGCTATTTCAAGTCATTCTTATTCAGTCGGTATTGCCATGAACTCTGAGAGTAGATGTGTAATTATGGCGCTACAAACCTCGATAACAATTTTTGAAACTGTAGTGTGTTCCAGTCTGTAGCTAAATGCTATGATTCTGTAGGAGTCACCCAGTAGTCAAGAATCTGGAAGTAAAAATAGGTTTTTTTAATGTTCAATTTGAGTTATTTTTGGAAAAAATCGATAAAGTTTTTTATATATTGCATAACCTTTCGGTTATATCAAAAATAATTATTTATGTAGTGTTAGGGAGTGATCCATAAACCACGTACAACTTTTTTCTTACCTTCTTAGGCACCCCTGCCCCCATGTAACACCAAGCAGACATTAAAATTCCCCTCTCTCCAGCTACGTGGATTATGGTTGAATCCTTTTTTTTTTTAGTTTCAATATATTGCATAGCCTTTCAGGTACATGCTAACTAATTATGTGTTAATTAGTGTTAATTTGTTTTTATTTTATTATTATTTAGGATATTAATGCAATAAGCAATGGAACAATCTCAGGGATTCCTTTAGAAGAGATTTAAAGAAAAGAAAAGACACACAAAGTAGCCAAGCTGCGAGTTAAATTAAAAAATGGAAATTTGAAGATGAAATGTCTTTTTTGCTTCCGTATATCAAAAAACGAGAAACAATTACTTCAGTTAATGTTGAATTAAACAATGAATCTGATAGTGAGGTTGAAGAAGCATCTATTTATTTGCTGCCAGTGTAACAAATTACATTTCTTACAGTTCAAATCAAATCACTCACCCTCCGGACGGTTGGGATCCAACTTCAACACACGCTTGGCCACACCACCTCCCTCTAACATACTATCTGGCTGACTGATGGGAGGTGGGACTCGTCACGGTCAAAAAAAAAAAAAAAAAAAAAAAAAAAAAAGCCACACCTATGGTTAACAAATTAAGGCTACGTTGCGCGCCTAGTTGTTACTTCCTCCGCCTGACTTGCGCGAGTGCATGTTTTGTTGTAGTCATGACAACAAAGCTTCGGTAAGCTTCCACAGGCTTCTACGCGCTGCAAGGTCTCTTCCCTTCCACTACCCTCTCTCCCCTTTTCTCCATTATTCTTTGAGAACATGTAGTCTGGTGAGCTTGCTATATATGGCGGTGTTTTGTAGACATCGTCACTCATTGTATCATAGGGTTACTAAGGGTGAGAGCAGCAAATTAAGCTAAGAGCTAATTCTATCCTTCAAAATTCTCTTTCGCCTAAATGTGTGGGAATATTCTCAAAATTATTGATTTTTCTTATAAAGTTAGATTTTAAATTATGGGATGGGTGTTTGGTATCAATGTGGTTAATTTGCAGCCGCGTTCTCATTTTATGTAACTTTTTGGGGAAACGTAATCTTTGCTCAAATGTAAACGTACTTTCTGTTTTCGGCACAAGGCGACTATCTTTTGATTGCACTCTTTCCAGCGCTCTGATTAATTGTTGGTATCGTTCACTGGAGAACAAATTTTATGGAAAATTAACCTTGATAGCACCTATTAGCTTTGATTATTATGTGAGAAACGAACACATAGTAGTCTATAATATACTTGTAAATTATGTAGTCTTGGACTGCCTTAAGTTGTTAAATGGGAAGCTGACCGCCCTTGATTTATATAATACTTTATAACTATATATTTTTGGGATTAATTGTTAGGCAAGACACTTATACAGGCTGTCGCACGGGAACGGGCAATTTTGAATAATTCATTTCAAGGCCATAGTTTAAGTTTGCAGGATTGTGATGACATCATTATGTTCCCCTGTCAATACCTTTTAGTTAACATGGAGAAATGGTCGAGTGTGCATCGACGTTTGCAGTAAAAGCATTTTACAAAAACAATGATTTTTATGAAGGTGTGCCACGAGAATTTTGGCATCATTTTCAACTTCGGCGTCATGATCCAGTTTCGTCATCTTGCGCTGTAAAAATATGGGTTTCAGTATTGAGAAAAAAAGAAGGGCCAAGAAATAATGTTCTAATTCCAGAAACTGTTGAAGCAGTCAGACCTTCGTTCCTGAGGAGTCCACAGCGTTCTGCACGGCGACATGAAGTGTGGTTCGTTCCTGCGGAGTCCACAGCGTTCTGCACGGCGACATGAAGTGTTTCGTTCCTGCAGAGTCCACAGCGTTCTGCACGGCGACATGAAGTGTCATTAGGTTTTTCTCACCACACTTTGGCCAGAATATTGTTCTCAGATTTCAAGTTACACCCGTACAAGATTCAGGAGTCCAGGAATTAAAAGCCTGTGATTTAAGTAGGAGAGCTGTTTTTACTGAACAATTTTTTAGCAAAATGTAAGGGAAACTAGAATCTCTTGGAGAATATTTTAATGTCTGATGAAGCCTGATTTCATTTAAATGATTATGCTAACAAACAGAACTATCGGTACTGGGCTGTGGAAAATCCTCGCCTTTTACACCAATGACCTTTACACACTAAAAAAGTCTCAGTGTGGTGTAAGGTGTCATCAAAAAAATAATCGGCCCGTATTTTTTTTTAGGGTGAGAACGACCGCGCGGTGACTGTAACTTCAGAACGGTACGTCAACATGGTTTAAACGCTTCTTAGCAATATACTAGAGAACTATCCAGTGATTTGAGTCCCCATGGTTTCAGCAGGATGGAGCTACAGCTCATACTGCAATAATCATAATCGTCTCTTTAAGAAGGCTTTTTGGAAACGACCTCATGACCAGGAATGGCGATATAATTTGGCCTGCGAGATCACCAGTTCTTTCAGTGTGTGATTTCTTTTCATACTAACTATTAAAATTAGAGTGGTTGCTTATCGTCCTTAGATTGAAATGATCTCCATTGAGACGTTGTTGTGAGTTTCGACGAACTTGCGTTCACGAATGCAGGGATGCATGAGAAAGGAAGGTGGCCATCCCAAGGATGTTATCCTTAATAAATGACTTTTATGTAAAGTAAGTGATAAATGGCATAGTTGTAAAATTTAAATAGCCATGCTTGTAATGAAATTAAAATTATTTAAAGTTGTATTACACAGTAATCAAACTCACCCGTTCCCACGTGCCATCCTGTATTTGACGCTGTACAACTAATTTGTTGTTTTAAGATATCTTCTAAATGCCCTTCTTTATATCACGTGTCTTTCTTACGTCATCGGACGGATTGTTAACATGGAAGGCGTGGGAACTTTATAATGAATTTGATTAGTAATCTTGGAATCTTTAACTATTATAATGTCCAGAATATTGATGCCATTATAGGTGAGCTTGTTTAATATTCGAGTCTTCTACTCTGGTCACTCTAGTGAATATTTATATATTTATGAATTGTTATTGTATATCGACTAGTTCTTTGATTTCCAATAAAATATACTTTTATTATCTTGTAACTGCCTGACTATCATTTCTCTAAAAAGGTGGTTATAGCAGAACAAGAAAATACTAAACAAAAAATGGGAATAACAGTAATAATCAGTTCAAAAACGGGCATCATTATGGTCAAAACAATCATTTTACTCTATAGTGGGGGGGGAAACTCAGATGGATACTGCTTCTTCTTCATTGGTAAAGTATATTCTAGATATCAGAAAAGAGAACCCGGACCAAGGAGTGGACAAAACAAATGATATTGATTTATTCTTTAACGGTATAGCGGCAAATGTAAAAAACACTATCCCTTATAATCAAGCTATAGCAAAGGCAAGAGTATTTTCTACATTTTCACATTTGGAAATATAAGAACTATCAAAGGGAGGATTACAACCACTACCTTCAGCTTCCCGACCAGTATAGACACTTTCATCATACTTCTCTGATCATTCTCTGATGCAATCAACATCACCATCTGTACTACAACCCATTCGGACAAATACAGAATTTCTGTTTCCACATTAAAAATGTGTTACTTACCTCAAATATACTGCCAGTTTTTTCTTTGTGTCCTTATAGCCTGATTGAATGTTATGTCCTATTTTAGAGACTTTGCTATTCCTCCCAACAAAACGTGGAGATCGTACTGAGGAATTCGAAAATATTGATAAAACTTCTGTTCATCGTCAATCAATTCACTGAAGATTGTCCAATATTCTCCATGGATCTTTATTTTATTTAACATCTTATGCACACTGAAACGAAGATAACAATTTTGCTCTTCATCTTCATCTAATAGTAAGGCCATCATACATAAATTTTCTAATGATAAATGAGAGAACATCTTAACAACAGCTTGTACAATACCACTAAACCAAGGACCACAAGTGACATCACAATCCATCTGGTGTCTGATAGTATAAATACCTTATGTCTTTGTCGGAAAGTTTACCTTACGTACCCTCAGTGTGTCTGGCCGGATAATATAAATATACCGTGAGGAGGCAGAAGGCAGACGGCAGACACATTGGCGGCATTCACTGACAAAAGGAATAATGCAAATCACACAACCATAATATTAATTATAAGCCTATTAATGACTTAAACTATACAATTTTTGGTTGAAAACAGCTTTTGGATTTTTTTTTTTTTTTTTTTTTTAAAAGCAGGCGTCAACTTACATATTTTGTTTGGTGTTGGTTTCCGTTTTCGTCATCTATNTTTTTTTTTTTTTTTTTTTTTTGCAATTAGCATGGGTCATGTTTTACTATATCATTATCAATGTTAATATGTTATAAATATTATCACCATTTATAAAAAGATACAATTAACTAACACATGACTTGATGTATAAATACAAGAAAATTGTAACCGTCATAATGGTCTGAAAAGATCCTTCTTATCTAAATCATACTGAATCTACCCAAGGAAAGAGAATGAACGTTACTGATGAAGGAGGTCAAAGAACAATCGTGAAATTATTTTTTATTGGTGCTTTTCCTTATTCTCTCCAGGTGGATAATTAATTTAATAGGCTTAATGTGTAGTCCTAATGTGAGGTGTGACACGTAGTATTAAAGAAAATGGTAAGCTTAGGGGGAGTTTAAATAACTGGTAAGTGCTGTTTTTGCGAGTGGTATAGGACATTTAGCTTTAACCTCGGACGCGAGATCCAGTGTTGGAATCCCAGCCTTGTATAACTGATCCTATTTTTAAACGGGATTTCTAATTATTTTCCTTCTAATGTCTTTTAACGAAAGTGTTGGTGAATTTTCTTTAATTTATCATAATCAGCTCGTCATTTATATTAAACCGTTCACAACGATTGCTATAAATGTATATTTAAAAAAAATACTTGCATCTGCTTTCTCTCGGATATAGCAAATAAAATAAAAGTCTTAGTAGAACGTGTCACGATTGAGTTCAGACCTCTTTAACGTAGGCCATGTGTGCTAACCGTTCGCCTAGACTTGCCGGTAGGAGCAATGGCGACCATCATCAAGTATGATGTGGTGACGACGTGAGGTGGATTTCTAACAACTCAACGTGACGACAGGTGACCTTGTAAGAGTAATACCCCCTCTTTCTCTTCTCCCAATCCACACACACTTCCCTCAGACTATGAAGTGACCTCTACACACACACACAGTCATGTAGACCTCTTCACTTGTTGATTGATGACCTTTGACCTGCACGATGATGTAAACAATCTGTTACCCAGCACTTTCTGACCTTTTTACCGCTTAAAACTTCAAGATGTAGAAATTAAGGTACGGTACTTTTCAGATATGGGTGTATTAATTAATTAAGAGTTGTAGCGTTACTAAAAACAATTTTCATATATTCATACGTTAGTTCGTGTGATCTGTAGCAGCCACGTTTGATCAATAATATAAATACTGCACATATAAAATAACACTAATAATACTAATAATAATAATGGTTCAATGTTATTTGTGTTGACTGAAAAAAAATTGTATTATAAAAAAAACTGTTCTGTGGGTATCTCAGTCAATAGCCAAAACTATTTTGCCAATCAGGCTTAAGCATATAAATTATATAAGGTTCCCCCAATTTTTTTTCTTTTGTAATTTCTTATTTAACCCTAAAACCAAGGGTAGTTTACTTCAGACCCAAAAGAGAAAAAAGTTGATTTTCTTGACATTGGATCTAACCACTTTGATAAAAATTTGTACCTAGGCACAATTTAAAACAACAAACCAAATGACGCAATTTTTTTTCCCTGGGAAAATGATTTTTAGCTTACGTTACATATATTTAGAAAAATAAAATTCAATTTTAAGTGAATTTAAGTTGGACAAGTTGTACTAGATTCACGTGAAAGAAATTTTAATTATTGTAAATTTCCAATTTTTATTTTAGGTTGGATTCACATCTCTTTGAGAGACGAAATAACTTATTATCGTAAAGTTGTAGAACTTTCAAACATAACATTTTTTATTTGAAATATAATTTTATAAAATCAACAGATTATGATATATATACTATATGAGAGAGAGAGAGAGAGAGAGAGAGAGAGATAGCTTTGGGATATGGGGGTAAATCACGGCACAACTATGCTTCTGTAACAGTACCTCATTATACGTGCATCATTTCACTAACGCCTTTTGTAAAATATTGTGTTATTTTTTTCCATTATGTTCCTAAGATAATATATATATTAGGTCTTTGTCGTTTTACGTATCTTACGATATACAAGCATAATTTAAATCTAGAAGCGATAAAATATATGCGGTTACCGTAACATTTATTATCTAAAGTAGATTAAGACCCACTTTAACATTAACTAAACCCTTCCTTCACCTCTGAAAAGACGTGTATTAATCACAACTTATGAATGTGTGAAATGCCAGGCCTCCACCATGGTTCGGATCAACGTTAAACTGTAGGTCCTCCATTTCATCTCACAATCACTCTACCATTTCACATTAGCGTCAGTGCGTATAACCCGAACGGTTAGTAAGACGCGGTGCTGCTAATAATAATAATATAAATAACATTAACTAAGATTTTTTTTAAATCAGTTGATATATAATTTTGCGTTATTATTCCCCAATCCTGTAGATATTTGCTTGTGTTTTTGGTTCTCAAGTGATCCAGAGCATTGTTTGCTAACTAGTGGTCCGCGAGCTTGTTCCTGTAGGTTTGTCAACTAATTCTTAAGTTTCATTTACACTATGTAACCAATTTTAAAACTTTGTGTTTCTTTTAAATGTTTTGCGTCCAACACTTAAACTCAGTCGTTAGCATGATTGTCTACTAACCTAAGGGTTCCAGGTTTGATTCTATGCTCTGCCGAAAAAATGTATCATTGGTGAAATGTTTCACAAAGATGAATTAATGGCAGGCGGCTGGTTGCTGTGTCTGTTTAAAAGTCAAGTTAGTTTATATGTCGTGTGATGATATACTTAATCGTTTCAAAAAATTCACGTTAAATAACTCAAGTAAAAAATATGTTAAGACTTGTTGGCAATTCAAATGAAAAGTTTTATAAAACATTTATCGTGTTTTATAACGTTACCCGCCTCGATGGCGTAGTTGGCTAACGCGCTTGTCGTGTTGAGCTCGACTGCTGAGGACGGGGAAATCTAGGTTCGAATCTCGGTCGGGTGAACTGGGGGGCGGGTTTCCTAAATGGTTTTCTACACTCCCTTCACGCAAATGCGGGTTCACTTCCTCTAATTCAACCTTCCTAATTCCTAATCCATTAGAGTAATTAATACTTAAAGCGTATAACCCGAACGGGTAGTAAGGCGCGGTGCTAAAAAAAATATATATATAAAAAAAATATAACACGTTAAACGTTTCCCATCTAGTGTTGGTAAAGGTCAAAGAAAAATTTGCACCGTGTCTTACTATCCTTTTGGGCTATACGCTTAAGTACTAATTACGCTTATGGGTTAGAAATTAGGAAGGTTGAACTCGCATTTGCGTGGAGGAAGAGTGGAAACCCATTTATGTAAAAACCACCCCCAGTTCTCCAGACCAAGATTCAAACTTCGATCTCCCCATCCTTGGCAGTTTAGCTCAACACGAAACCAGCGTGTTAACTAACTACGCCCTCGAGGCGGGTAATCAAAGAAAAATATATGATTTTTGTTTTATAATATATTGCACATGTTACAGGACTACTTACATTATGTAACAAACTGGCTAAACTGTTCTTTGACTGAAATAGCTTCCATAAAATATATGTTTTCTTTCTCTATTCGATTACAAATCAAATTAATTTACAAAATAGTTCTGGCTTGGCATGTCAACCGAACAAAGTCCCTGAAACTGCCATAAGCTCTGAGTTCCGCAGACAACAGGTTATGGTCATCTCGTTGAAGTCAAAAGGTTACTTACACAATATTTAGCTATCGTGAGTAGAGATGGTTGAACTCAAGACCATTTTTTGGCCCTTTGATTGCACAGCACTAAACAAAAGGCAGCCAAAGGAGAACATCTTCCGTCGTCATGACGCATACTAGATATAACACGTTATAATTTGTTAGACAGTTTTGAGCCATGAATAATTTTTTATTAATGTTATAATATAACACTCAAGTGTAACCAGTTACAAAATAACATTGTTTTACAATAGTTTTTGTTATTTAGTGTAAATAGACCTTTAACTGTAGCTACATTTGTAAATTAGAAACGCGTATTAAAATAACTAATGCTTATTTTTAATTGCAAACAGTTTTGTCATTGTAATCATTCACGCTAATGCCCACTTTGGTTAATTAGTTTGTCACAGCATTCTATATTCGTAGGGGACTCACACCAAGTCGTAAATTACGCGCGTGTGATATTTATTAAATTAATCAATGGTGTATTTGATTGTTTATGTGCTTACGAATAAGATGAAGTGGAAACTAAAATCTTCATAATTTAACTATTTCGATTTAAACGGCTATAGCAAATGGCTTGAGAGCTTGCTTCGTTGGCTGCATGGTATAAGATGTTACTCTCGCAATAAATTGGACTACCAATGTAAGGAAAGTTCGAGGTTAAAATCCCAATCATATTATCTTAACAAACCTCTACACTACCTCCACGCAAATGTTGGTATATTTCCTCTAAATTTAGCCTTTCTCATTCTAAGCTCAATACTGTAATTAATACGTGTGTGTATAACCTGAACAGGTAGTAAGTCATGGTTCTAAAAATTAGTATGAAATTGTTTACAAGAATTACTTTAATCAAAAAAATATTTCATAACCAATAAAATGTAGTTGTACCTCCTCAGAAACGCTTCTCGTACCTTTGGCGATACACGTACCACAGTTTGGGAATCACAGCTTTACACGATCTTCAATTCGAGTGTACGCGCGTGTGTGTTCACAGCTAGCTCGTTTGTGTTTCCAGTAGCGCTCTTCTACCGCCTACCCTGAACGGTCATCCGATGCTATTTGACTTTGTCGACAACTTTGCTTCGGTCAACATTGATGAACAACCAATAAACGTTTTAACCGCTATTTTCAACAGCTTTTGATGTCGTCTGTGTGCAGAATGACGCTAAAAGTCAACAAACGTTTGTGTATGTGGGCGTAGATATATGTGTGCTGAACAAGTACACGCGTGGAAGGTTCCTCTGAAAGGTTTGATGTGCTAAGTGAAGTGTATGTACTGTACTATCCCTCTAAAACTCGGCGAGCGTTGTTTACAGTGGCGTGGTCGAGCACAGCTTTAATATTTTTTGTTTTAGCGTTAACAAGTCGTCTTAAACAGTAGTTTAATTTTATTTCTAATGAAATAAGGAAAATTAAATGGGAATAAATTTTCATAAAAAGTGTAATCTACAAGTAAATGGTTTTGAAGTGTAAAAATAGTTGTTCAATTTAAAGTAGGTCTAAGTGTCGTGAATAATATACGTAGGCCCTCCATGTGTACGTATGATGAAATGACACATAAATAACAAATATAGGGAATTAATGTGAATAATGATACAGTATTACACCTAGTTAGATTTATTATTTTAAATCCTAGCTTAGTGAAATATAAAGTATGTTCTTTTCGGGGTGTGAAACATGGCTTACCTTTCATACAGGAAAAATAAAATTAGGATGTTCAAAAACGAGGTGTTTGGGAATATATTTGGTCCAGAAATGGATGAGGCTACTGGGAAGTTGAGGAAGTTACATCATTATGAGTTAAATACCCTGTACTCATCCCAAGACATTGTTAGAATAATCAATATATTTACTGTAGATTACGGGTGGACAGGACATGCAGTGCGAATGGGAGAATTTATTATTGATTCATCCTAACCTGAAACCTGAAATAAACAAACATTACCATATAACTATGCGAAGGAGCTACATGATTGGGGAAAAAACAGTGCAATATTTTAAACAGGCGTCAGTACCATAGCAGATTAAGTCACTACACATTTTTGTATTTTTTTAAAATGCTTTTAAATGTCCTGTCTTGTGTTTAACAAAACTCGGGCCAACCTCAGCAAAAGCCCTGAATAGACGGGAAGCACTCAACACTCACAACCGTCACTTTATCACTTCCGAGATGAACTGTCGACTGACCGTTGATGATTTGACGTTAACATGTGATAAGGACTGAACCATGGAGTCCCTCAACGCAGAGTCAGGAGTTGGATGGTATTCGAATAGCGCTTGCAATGATTAAATTAATATTTTTAAATCAAATTAAGGGATGATTTTGGTTATAATAGTTTCCTAATGTTATTTTAAAACAAGTTTAATACAAAATATAAAAGGAGTTATTTTTAGAGAAAGGATACCACTGAAAGTCTGTTCAGTATCAAATCAGAGCATATACTTCCACTTGGCTTTGTTTACATCAGGTCTCAGTTTAGGAGGAATTAGTATTATAGCCTTGTCCAAGCATCGACTGGCGAACCCAATGAGAAGAGACCATTGAGAAGACCTACATGCAGATGGGAGGATAAAGTTAGGATGGACATGAACGAGTTTAATGAGGTAGACTGGAGATAACTAGCTCAAGATAGGAATAAATTGCCTACTTTTGGTACCATAGAGTATTTTTATCTGACAGATAGTATTTTACAATACAGTTTTTTTTAGTAACATACTATGACTACATGAGAAATATAAATATCAAGCTCTTTATTCCAATAACATTTCTAACGTTAACAGTTCTAACGTATTTCTTTTATGTAGTGAAATGCTAGTTAACCGACACTGTGTTTTTTTTCTGAAATGCTCATGTTTTACTTATTTATTGAAATATTTTTTTAAATAAAGAAAGTCTAGGTCTATGACATTTGATGGATTATATGGTGACCTTAGAAATCTCAATGTCACCAAGTTGTCAAAAAAGCCTTCAGCTCTTTGTATATGAAGAACTACACTAACAAAAATATAAAAAGAACATAGGCGTTCTCTGAACCTTATCTACGTTCCGTCTCACATCAAACTTCAAAAGTCAAGTCTATAATTTAACCTATCCATTCCCTTCAAAAATAGTTGTACTTTTTTTTCATCCTTTTTTTCTTTCTCCAGGGGTACTTATTTTTTTCTTAAGCTTCTATTTTTCTCCAACACGTCCATGATAAAAAAAATCCAAGACAATTTTTGTCGTCAAAGGGAAAATGTAGAGTTGTCGTGTCGATACGAGATAATGGTAGGTCTTGTTCTCATGACGTCACAAAGTTTAGTTCGACTAATGCTCACCAGTCATGCAATGGCGCTGCCCGAAGGAAATCCAACTTTATTTGTGTGTGATCGTTGATCTGACGATTTCAACATAAGGTAATATGTGACTAAACAATGTATTTTACCGGCTTATTTTAAGTCAGCGTCTTTTCAATACAATCCCCCCTTATCCTATCTATTTTTATTAGTGGTATTTAACATGCACTTTCTGAACCGACTGATTATATCAGCACACGAGAATTTCTATGAATGAGCGATAAAAGCTCTACCAATTTTGCCGGGAAAGTATTTTCACATCCCTTGCAGAGTTAGTTTACATGCCACAATCAACATGGGACCAATGGCTTTACTACTCCTCCAAAGGAAGTTGTGCTACGGATTTTTGTAGCTCAATAAAAATTCGTTGACCTCGTCTGGGTTTGAACCCATGAGCATCGGGTCCTGCCAAGATATAAAGGTTAAATACTCAAGATCTTTAGTACTACTGTTATGAACACATTAAATACTTATTCTGTTGTAATAATTTATTAATTTGCTTTATTCTGGACGATCCTAATAAATGTTTTTATTTTTACTGAGTGTAAGTTTTTCTTTAATGTGCGGATATAGGGAAACCGAGAAATGCTCATGGATTTTGCAATTTTATATAGCAAAACTTTTCTTGGCCTAAATAAAGAAATTATTTTTCGGTACAAGCATAGCTGACTTTTCTACACATGGTGATATAAACAGTGGTTGAATATTGTTCATGAGCATAGCGGCATAATGACACACTTTTTAAACGAATATAAAAAGTGGTAATTTAATTCCAGGACACACTTGACAGATATTTAAGAAATTTTGAGGTCATCATGTGAAGAAAATTAAACTTTGTTTCTAATGTAGAAATATTTTATTTATTTGGACTAAAAGTAAATTTTTATATAAAAACTCCACAAACTCTTAACTTTTCTCACATTGCCATCTTATTAAAATTATTATCTAATACAATACGTTTGAAATGAATATGACTAGAATATGTTGAGGGGACAAATCCGCATTCTGTGAAATCTCTTATGAGAATGGCAGCTCTAAAGCTCCAAGCCCGCTAGCTCAATTATCTTTGAATATTTGTGTCTGGACCCTGTTAGAAAATAACTTTATTTGCCTACGGTTTCAGGAAGGCTAGCTTTATAGTTCAAAATTTTTACTTAAATTTTAGAACATCACCATTTTAGCGTTAAAAGATGTTGAAAACAAAATAATTTCATGTCTTAATGCTTTTTTTTATTAAATAATAAAAATCATGGTTTTTAATTTCATGCCTCCATTTTAGTGTGAGTTATATCTTAAAATAGCAATCCAAGTGCACGTCATAAAAAACAAGGGATTTCTAAATGTCTGCAGAACATTCCAGTGTTTTAGCTATTAGTCAGCTTAAGGATTCGTTTAGGCTCCCATGTACGAGATTTAATAATATTTGATATATTATTTGTTTATTTAAATAAAATATTGAAAATTGATTTCACATAATGTTTACTAAAAGTATAGTCTAGAGAAAACCATCAAAATGGCTCAATCGAAAGATAACTATAGACAATTGAGGTTTTTTAAGAGAACATTTTGTTTTGTGTAATATATTATTTTAAAATCTTGGATGATTTATGTAAACATCGTTTAATAAAAATATAGTCTTATAATAATGTTATTAATAAAATTATCCTACCCGCTTCAGTGGTGAATAGTTCTAAGAAGTAACTCGTGCAATAGAAAATAATGCTGACGATGAGGATATCGGAGTTTGACTCTTAGTTAAATATAGTGAGAAGGGTTTTTATTAAGTTGTTTTCCACGCTCCTGCTACGCGACTGTGATTTCACTTCCTATAAATTCAAACTCCCTTCCTAATCCCTTACGCATTAGCGGGATTAGTTGTTTATTTGCGTATACAACAAACGGGTACTAAGACATGGCGACAAAAACAAATCTTATTTTAAAATGTATTAATTAGTTTTTGTTTAACTATTTTGCAACTACCACTCTTTACAGATTAATAACACAAGCGGACATCCAATTCTGTTAGTTTTATTCCATATTATTTAAATGTTTATATTTTTTCAGGTTATTTAATTACTCATATGCAAATATCAAAAAACTATCCAAACGGTCTGTCATCAGTCTCCCATTTTACAGAGTAACCGGCCTCGTAGTTTAGTGGTCAGAACTTCTGGCTGATTATCTATAGATCCCGGGTTGTATTACCGGCTGCCTCCAGGGGAAATTTCTCGAAAGGAGAATAATTCCCAAGATTTCCAGGGTAGGGTTAATTAGACTGAAGTTAGGTTAAAATTTTGATTGGCCCCACACTTTTATATCCACCAACAACATCCCATCTTATTGGGACATGGAAACAACCTTCACGGAAAGGATGTACGATTAGTACATTAGTACTGGCTAAACTTTCCACAAACTGAGCTACATATATATGTATTCAAAGCACGCCATTATTATTATTATTATTATTATTTTCCCCACAAAGTTGCTGCCTGCAGACACCAGAGCTGGTCTCACGGGTTGTGTGTCAGTCTCTTAGGAAGGTAGGGATTCAATACCAACCTACTGAACTGAAATTTATTTTTCAAATAAGGTATTTTTCAATCTCGTTCAAGACAGACACCGATATAATTAATTACTCATCCACTTAAATCAGTGGTTAGTTAGATCTACTACATATGTCAGAAATAATGGTTGGACAACATGCGAGGCCTTTTATAAATTGGCATTATTAAACGAATATTTAAAAAATGTGTACTAGGATTCGGTGTTTAGATTTAAACCATGTCTAGGATTGTGAATCGTGTCGTGCTCTTGAAATTTGGAGGTAATAATCATTCTTAAAAAAAGTGTTTGGTTAAATATAATACCTAAAAAAATAAAGTTTGCATGCTGGTGTGACCTCGGTGTCCCAGTCACACGTGACCCGGTGCGTGCTTGTTGCTCTAACTGAGTGATCGCGCGGTATTCTTTTTTCCGTGCACACAAGTTGAAGAAAAGGTGTGGAGAAATTGCCACCGATACATCATACCTATGTCAGTGAATGTGAATAGCTCGCTTACACACTATTCCATCATTTCGTCGTACGGGAGATACTCAAAACAGCTGTCCCCTAGGAAGGGCAGCATCATGGGAAATTTGTCCGCGGCGTTGTGGCGGCAATGCTTTCGAGGGGTGACCAATGTAATATTAGTGTGTATAGATTTCGCAGGGGATTTTTAGCTTGTAGAATTTATTAAATTCTTGAACCCATGAGGAGTTTCGTATATCTGTCAATCCAATCCAAGACCTGGTTTTACTAAGATGTTTTATCCTAAATGGTTTCCTATGTAACGTTCTCAACCTGTTGTTCCATATATTCTTTCTCGACTTACATTTAATGTAGTATTAAGAGTACTTTACACAAAAATAAAATAATAATAGGAAATAATGTCGGTTAGCTGACATTCTTTTTACCACCATTTCCTACTAGGCCTACCCGTTCTGTTTAAACGCCTATGTACTAGTTACACTAATGGGTTAGTGCTTAGGAAGGCTTAATTGAGAGGAAATTAACCTGTATTAGCGTGGAGGAAGAGTGTAAAACCCTATATGAATAAACACCCTCAGTGCAACCGACCAGGATCAAACCACGATCTCCGCTTCTTTGGCAGTCTAGTCTAACACGAAAGTAGCTCGTTAGACCACATGCCCACCTAAGCGTGTCTGAATTATTAAATCCCTATCTGAACACATCACTGTACCTATGGAGCAAAATTCTCACTCAGTCTCCCTATAGTATGGGAACCACTGAAGAGTAACATATATCGTTTCTTATAAGACTTAGCTACTTGGCCAGAAGGGCAGAACTATTAAATAGAATATAGCACCTTCAAGATGTCGATCAGGACGGAAACTTTCTAGATACCTCTGAATGACGACGGACTTATCCGATGTGTGTGGGCCTAATAACAAAGATACGAACGTGGTTCCTTAAGGCCCAGGGTTGTCTCAGCTTGTCCCCGTGGGTTACCTTCATTTGGCTCTTAGTGATTTCCTGTGACATTAACTCATTTCATGGTGACTGTATAGTAGAGTAGTTTTGTAATTACTTTCACACGTTAAATACACACCATCAAAATGTACTCAATATTTGGTCGTCTTTGTGAGCGTCCTGACAAGAACCGAATGGGAGCCATTGCCTACAACAATCTGTGTTGTTTTTTTCCGTGAATTTAAAGTTATATCTACTCTTCATAAAGCAAAGTAGCTCTATGTGATCTTTCATTTATTTCTTAACTTTAGATGAAAACAGTTTTAAGTCAGGAACTGTCGAGTCCTATTTTATAGAAATTCACGAGGTACCTCGCATGCGTAAGACCGTTTCATCACCCCTTGACGTGGGATGGTGGGCGTTACGAAGAGGATGAAATCATCGAGCTAATGTATTGATCAGCTATCAGCCGTCTACTTGGGGGTACAACACAGTTGTTCTCTTCCAGGAAGTGTCAGTCCTGTCAGGGGTGCGTAGCAGGTTGGCTGATGTTTGAAGGTACAGGATGGGGGAGAGGGAGGCTCTAAAGTTTAAACTTTGACCCACAGGGTAGGAGCCAAAAAATGGCCAAAATCGTCTCCATGATTTACACATACACACACGAACATATATATATATATATACACACACACACACACATTACACTTTCTTCGTGAATTTGCCCAGTTTATGAATAGTGCAATTTATGCCCATTTAGTGAACTGGACACTCTTCCTAACTATTTCACGAACTGGTTCAAAAGTAGTTTTTGTAGCACTTGTGCTGCAAATTTTACTAAATGGGCAAAAAGTAATATTTGTAGTACCTGTGGTGCACATTTCACGAACTGGGCAAAATTGATTCCTTGTAGCACTTGTGCTACACACTTCACGAACTAGGCGAAATTTATTCCTTGTATCACCTGTGCTGCACATTTCATGAACTAGTTTTTTCCCGGTCCATGAAATGTACAAGCAAAGAAGAGGTTTTGTCTTTAAATTCATTTTATTTTTTAACATATTTTTAGAAAGGAAAGTTGGGTTGAATAAGGTTGAGTTAGTTTAATATGACATATAAAAATGAATTTCAGTTGATCTTGTAGAATATAGTACAGTAAGTTCCACTTCATGAAATGGTCAAGAGCTAATGTAATTTTTGTACAGTTCATGAAATTATCAAACCAAGAAACTAGTTTAATGAAATGGGCTGTTTAACTATTGAGGTGATTTATATTTATATAAAATAATTATAGGTATTTCCCTATTGAATGTAGATATTAAGTTTTAGCAAACATCCATCGAATCGTTTCATATCTGTGGCCAGAAATAAATATACAGACGGACGGGCATACATACAAACACGGGGACAAAGAGAATGGCATATTCTACTTTTTGGGTTACTAATCATATAAAGATTCATAATAATATGTAGTTCAACATTTTTCGCTATTACAATACTTTCTTTTGATAAAATAAAGTAAAAACTTTATTAAATAAATTATTGTCTTATATAAAAACCATAAACATAATAATAAACATAATAGTTATCTATAATAACATAATTATGGCCTGTCAGAGAGTCAAAAAACATTTCAAAAAACTAATAGTTACTTTAATCTATTTAATTGAAAACGTATCATAGAAAAATATATCTCAAGTATTTATAAGAATTTGAATCCAAATATATATTATAAGTATCCGCTTGGCTTGGAAAAAGTGTCTAATAGCATTAAATAATGTTAAATATATATGTTTGACTAAATAATAGGAGTAAAATGTTGGTACATTTATAATAACTTAGTTACGGAAATGAATGTAGGCTAAATGTGCTACATTGATTTGGACACTTCCTTCAATAGTCTATGGATCAGTATCAAACATTTTTATAATTTGTCCTTGTTTACTTTCGTGTTTGATCACATACGTATTAATGATTTGGTTTTTAACATTCCACGTGTTGCTGACCAGTAGTATTTGGAGACATTACAACAGCTACTGTTGGTGTCAATATTAGTGAACATATGTATGTACATAGTTTGCAAGGTGGAGGGGTCTAAGGAACATGAGTATTTTTGAAGTTTTTATATCAAAACATTTTTTTAGTTAAAATAAATCTAAATCAGTATTCAGTAGAAACAAAGAGTTACATTTTTTTCACATGGTGACCCGAACCATTCTTTAATATTTTTCATGAATGATCTGGAATTTAATGACAGTTTTTTCTCTTAATTAGAAAAGTTTATCGTCAAATACCACAATAACCATGACAAATACTGCAGAACTATTATCGCCATATTAAGAAAATTAATAACTTATAAAATGAATAGGAAAATTAACGTTTAAATTTCGTGATAACCTTGACAAATATTTAAGAACCGTTGAAATAAGAAATGTAGAAAGTTAGATTTAATTTATCTACTTCTTTTTTTGTAGATTCAATCTTGCTCCCACATTTTTCTTCTATTATTTTTTTACTGTGTCATGATCTTCATTTCCCTGTAGCTTCTTGCATCAAAATCGTCATAAACTTCTTCATATTTAAAATTTTGGTCGTCCTTTAATCCTCTATCCTTCCATTTTCCTTCCAAGATATTTACCAAATACTCATTATTTATAAATAAATGTCTAATCCATATTTATCTTCTCATTTTAATTAAGCTCCATATTTTTCTTTACTAATTCACTTGATCGAAAACCCCTTCATTTGTGACCCTGTATGCGCAAAATATCTTTTATACTCTTCTCTTCTCCATAGCTTCTAAGGACATCATATTATTATTATTTATTCCAAAAAAGGTTTTATGCTGTAAAAACTGTAATAATATGGACCTTAACTCGCATTTCCTTTCACCTAAAGTCTTATATCCACAAACGGGCAGTGTGAGTTGTTATCAGTGGGCTGTTAACTTGATGGCTGTCGATCAGAGGAGGCCAAGGGTCTGATAGACTCTGGTTCAGTATAGAGGATTGTAAAGGCACTATTGAGGTGAAGGGCTACTGCCCCCATGAGGTAGGCTCTAAGGGTGAATAGAGGGGGGTCACTATCCAATCCAGACAACCTTGGAAAGGAGAAGAGTAAAAGACAAAGAGTCGGTTCCTAGGGGATGAAGACGCTCCTTACTGACTTGAAGTTTTTGAAAGGGAAAAAAGGGGAATTATAGGGCATCTTCCGCTTAGTTTGAACAAATAACTTTAGAATACCGTTTAACTGAACCACTTTACCATTTTACTAGTCACGTTTACTAAAGTTGCTAATGTGGTCTAGTGGTCAAAGCTCCTGGCTACAAATTCAGAGTTCGCGGGTTCGTTGCCTGAAACTTCCAGATGTTATATGAAGCATTAAATATGGAACGGATCAACTCACCTCGTGAGGGCAAATAAGGGGCTACTTAAATATAAAAGTGGCAACTCCGGTCTAGAAATCTTAGATTAACCGCTGGAGAGCTTATTGTTCTGACCATATGATGCCCTCCTTCTACGGAAGTTGTTACTATCTTAACCAATAAACGGCAACCTCTCGGCTGGCATGGCTAAACTGAGGGATTTTTTTTTCAATATTTACTAATAAAATATGTCTAGTAAATACATGATCCATAAACTAATAATAACATACTATTTTAATCCAAGCTCCTCAGCGATATGTATATCTTATTATTAAAGGAGTCCAGGTTCGTCTCCCGGTGTGGCTACAATACTATCAAATTGGGAAAGTTAAATCTTCCCTGTTTAGTTGTTTATCATTCATACATTTTTGAAAAATAATTATTAATATCCTCATTATATAAATTTTGGTTTTAATATTATTGCACAAGAAACGATATAAGGTAAAGAATGTTGATTTTATTCTGCTCAGATTCAAATATAATGTCATTTAGAATATACATTCCGAAATCAAATATTTGAATTTAAAAAAAATACCCTATACGTATTTTACTATATAACTTTTCTTTGATAGTTAGCACTTTGACTTTGCACTAAAAAAATCTTGATCAAGTATTCACAATACTGACTTTTGATTTATCTTTGTTTATCTTATTTACTAAGCAATAAATAAAAAATAAAACCATCTTAAATGAGCTAACTTTTTTCTGTGTCCCGAGTTTTTACCACGTTTTTGGATTACCCGCGTGCACCCTAATAAGTAGGGATAAGAAATATAGAATAATTGGGAAATATATCCAAATTAGATTAATGTATTCTACCGGCATTCCTATCCCGATCTACACATCACCAGCAATCCATTATATTGCGATAATGACGCTTTAGACCATGCCACCACTGATGAGGGTGTGAATAATTATTTTATATCCTTTTATACTAGTTTTTTGACTTTTTTAAAAAAAAAATTGATTTTTAAGTTAAAACCAAATAGAATTTTCTTTACCAACAACACAAATCTATATGATTGATATTACAAACAGCATAAAGTGGGAATTTAAAGTCACAGCTTCTGTGATAAAATTATTTCAAACTTGGAATATTATTACAACTACAGAACTCAAGTAATCAATGATTCTAATATATAATAACTATGAAAAGACTATGAAGATAAAAAGTTGTAATTAAATTCCAGGACAACCTTGATATAATTATATTAAAGTACTTTTGAGGTCACCATGTGAATAAAATTAAACTCTGATGTTTGTGATGGAGACATTTTAAATTTATTTTGACTCCAAAAAAAGGTTTTTTTACATAAAAAGTGCAAAAACACTTATATATTCTCGCGTCCTCCACATACTTCCCTTAAGAGTGCTGTATACATTTGTTTTGCCAATAACATATATTTATGTGATTAGTTATATATTAATAATGATATGTATTGAATGACCCAGTAAATAAATGTGAGTACAAAAAACAAACAAACAAACAAACTGTGCAATTAAGATTCAGCATTGAATCACTTGTCACTACATACAAATAAAAGCAAACAGAACCAAATATATTGTTTGAATAAATTTAAATTTTCAGCGGTCTCCAGAAACACATATTTCAAATGTCCTTTCATATATTTATACCTCCCCTCTCCCTTGTAAGTGTTTAAAATGCAGTATTCACTTCAGGAAGGCGAATGAAACGTTATAATATGCCATAAAGGCCATGTCTCCCCATTTTATTTCTGTATTATGACCCATAATGTGATCCTTGACAGCTGGGGCAAGGGGAGACTTTGGGTGATCCGTCATGATCTTGGCGTTTCAGTCCAATTCTTCACTCTCATGCACGCAAAATTGTTTTCCTGGCTGAGGAGATCATATATTCACTGCATTTTCTGAAATAGTTACATTTTTATCACGTCTATATTCTATATAAATTTTGGCTTATACTACTAATATATTTATAAATATATATAGGCATATATATATATATATGATGACCTCAGTCGTCTTGAACCCGATGCTCCTTTGTTGAAGCCCAGTTGAGGCCGACGCATTTCTTTAGAGATAAAAATCCCGATCACCGCTTCCCTTGGAAGGGAGGTAAAGCCCCATGTCAATTGTGACGTGTAAGAAAACCCTGGAAAGTCTGTTCAAATACCTATCTGGCAAAATTGATAAGCCTTTTTGCACTCGCTCATAGAAATTCAATATATGTCTAAAAATCAACAAATAACCACATTTTCTGAGCTTACCTAGTACATAGAATTTCTACCAGATAGTGCAGGCAGCAATAATCAGCTGAAGGGCTGAGTGAACGACTAGCTCCGGATGGATATAAATCACGTCAAACCAACCTTTGGGTTGTTGAATTAAGATGATGATATAATATTGATTTAAATTTAATCAAAAAATGACGAATAAAAATAAATTCTATGCTTAACCAGACGATTTCTATAGTTGGGAATGATTGACAACCCTTCCTTAACCTCTGACAAAACGTGTATTAATCACAACTTGTGAATGTGGGGAATACCAGGCCTCCACCGTGGTTCGGATCCCACGTTAAACTGTAGGCCCTCCATTTAATCTAACAGTCACCCTACCATTACACATTAGCGTAAGTGCGTATAACCCGAACGGGTAGTGAGACGCGGTGCTAATAATAATAATATAGTTGGGGAAAAATAGTGCTGATGAACAAAAACACAAATATGTAATGTAATTTATATTATACTTAACCTATTAAAGTGTAATGCGTCAGTCCATGTGTATAGCCCGAACGTGTAGTGAGACGTGGTGCTAATAATACTAATACTACTATTAATAATAATAATGTAATGCGTCAGGAACTTCTCAATTTATTTTAAAATATGGCACAGAAAAAAACTGCACTTACGATAAATTTTACATATTGTAATAATCCTAATTATTAATTAAAAATATAGCCTTCCCAAATAGCAGCTCAATAATCAGAATTTAAATAACCTACATAAATATTTATGGTAAAAAAAACTAACATTTTGTATTTGTAGGTGTTGATAAATTGAAAGTTGCTATAAAATATTATTTAAATGGCCTACAGCTGGCTTTACAGGATTTTGGTATTTAACGTGGATTATTTAAGCATAGAGTTCCGTCAGGTTACACCTTACAAATCAATCAATGCAAAAAATTTTAAAGTATAATATTCTCATAATAAAATTTTACATTACTTTAGCTTGTACGCATATATTATAGTTACTCTAATTGGGTAGGGATGAGAAAATAAGTATTTTAGAAAATAGCTACCAGAATTTCTATAGGAGTGTTGGAAACTATTTAGGAAAAATCCACCCTCATTAGACCTGACCGGGATTATATCCCTGATCTCCCCGTCATTAGCAGGTCAGTCTAACATGAGAGTGACGCCCCAGACCATACAGCCACTGAAGTGGGTACCTTTTCTCTCATTTCAAAAGTTTCTCATATAATGCTGCTATGTTCATGACAGATATTCAACCACTATTTATATGATTATATGAAGACATTTTAATATTATGTTTCTATACGAGTATTATTTTATTTATTTGGACCAAAAATATGTTTTTCTATGAAAACTGTGAAAACACTGACCTTCACTCGTGTTCCTTACACCCCCACCTTAAGCTTGTAGTTTGTTTCCAATATTTTTTAAGTCAATCTTTACACTTATGTTAAGAGAATCCCCTGTCACAATCCTGTTTAGGCCAATCTAAGCTCGTTGGAGCCAAGCTGGTGGTATACTAAGACAGGTGCCTCACGTCAGGACATTTTTCAAAGTTTTTCTCAAACCAATACCTTGCTCGAGAGCTCCTAAAACTCCCAGTATAGCCAGCTATCCACTCAAACGACCTATGTTTATCGAACCCATCAAGGTTCAGAGCTTTGTCAACACATGCTTCAATACCTTCAGATCTGTTTTGATCTGCTCGCTCCATTAACTGAGGAGCACAAAACAATTCATGCGCAGTGGACCAGACCGCTTTTCCAAGGACTACGGACGTTTTCCTGTTTACTTAATATGTTTATCTGAGGCTCTACTTAACACGAAAACATTCGTCCTACCACCAGAGCTAGGCATACGGTTAGCACGCCTGACTTACCTGAGATGGTAGATTTCATGCTCTAATGGTTCCATTGTTTTTTGTTTGTCTTTTCTAATAAAAGTACTTTTTTTTTGCAACACGTTTTACTATCTATCCGGGCTATTCACATATTTATACTAAAGTTATAAGGAGGAGGAAGATATAATTTATAATAAGTGCGTCTGTATTAGTTTGAAGGAAGAGTGGAAGATAGCTTAGATACAAAAAAAGTACACTCAGCTGGGATTCAAACCTCAACCTTTTTATCACCAAGAAACTAATCTAGATGATACAAACAACTTATTCCTCGTGAACAAAAATAATTCTAGTAACCACTTCAATGGCCACGTGATCTAAGGCACAACTTTCGTTGTAGACTAGACTGCCGATGACGTAGAGATCATAAATATAACCGCCTTTATCCCTAAAACTCTCAGTATAATTAGTACAAACGCGCATAACTCTAACGTTTAGTAAAACGCGGTGCTGAAAATAAAATTTAGTGATGGTGTAGAAGACAATACTGACCCCATATTATATATTTAAGAAATAAAGATGAACATGGTGTTATAATTTTTAGTAGGTAGAGGATGGTATTTCATCACTGAATTAAAACGCATAAAGGCCTAAGTAATTGGTCATCACCCTAATTTAAAAAGAGATATTTCCAAAATGCAAGGGGTTATTTTACTTTCAGTTTATTTTATAAAACATTTTAATCAAATCTTAAGAGTATAAATATTATAACTGTAAGAAAAAAAAAATTAATTCATCTAAATCATAATTCTCTAAATCCTGATCAAAAAAATTAAAGCGTTTATATTTTATTATATTGTTACTGAAATTGAATTTGTCATGACTTTGTTTTATTTGTTGGTTTTATACCTTATTAGTATCATATCTATTATGGTGTGTTAGAGAATTCATCTTTTAGAATTTGTGATGCTTACTACTATTAATTTTAATATTTTACCAACAATCATAAATTATATTTTACTTATATAATTATGTATGAATACGTTTAAAAACAAATTTAACTACTAACTAGTTATTTTAAATGTAAGAAGCAAATTCTTGAAGAAACTTCTGCAGATGTCGTGTTATTAAAGCAGATATTTTAAATAATGTGTGTGGGCTTCATATTGTATTTGAAACGTGCCAGTCCTTTTCATAACGAGGGACTCACAATGCTTTAAAAAATAAACATTTAAATCTATGTTTATTAATGCAAATACTTTTTTTCTTAAAGTGAGGAGGGGAAGGGGGGGGGGATGGAAACTAGAAGAAAAAAAAAAGAAATGGTAATAGGGAAAGAGGGGACTTGAATATCTACAGAGAGCGTTTAAAAAGTCGAAAGTTTTGTTGAGTGTTGTGTTGTATATGGGGTCGGGGTTGGGTGCAGAATGATTGCGCTTGTCTGCGGACTTTACCGCTTGATTGATGACCACTGGGTGTGATAGAGCGTGTGCCACAATTCAAGGCTCCATATAAAGCGGTTGGATAGAGAACGTCTGGATACAGCAACCTCAAATATTTACTTACAAAAAAATAAAAATTCTTATTATAAATATAACCGCGTCTTAATACACTTTCAGGTTATAGCATACCTATATAATAATTACTCTAATGTGATGGGAGTGAGGAAGGAAGTATTTTAGAGGTAATCTACACAAATTTGCGTGGAAGGAGAGTGGGAATCCACTAAGAAAGAACCACCCTCAGTAGACCTGATTGGGATTTAACCCCAATATTAGAATCTTCAGCAAGCCAGTCTATCAAGAGATTGACGACTTGTTAGAAATAGATTTGTTTCACTGCGCCATACTATTTGTTCGGATTAAATGCTTATTTACCTATCACGCTGATGTGTTAAGGAAGAGGAAGGTTGAATTTAGAGGAAGTGCCAAAATTGGTTTTAAGGGAGAGTGTAAAACCACTTAGTAAAAACTACCCTAGTGTTATTTCCTACTACAAATATGAACACTAATCATATATCCAAGTATAAGATAGACAATTAACTCCCAATTTCATCTGGCCAGGATTATTTGAATCCCAATCTTTCCGCTATTTACAGACTAATCTATTAAGAGTGTGATCCCCTAGACCAGAGGTTCCCAAACTGGAGTTCACTAAGAGTACTCTATGAGTTCGTGAATGAAATCTAGATTCTTAATTTGTATTTTCACATCATATAAGTAATAACCCCTATTCACATTCGGCTTAAACATCTGTTTTTTCCGTTATTGTCAGACTTAACATATTTTGTTCTCTTATTAACATGAAATGGATTATATAGAATATTATAAATGTGTGTGTAGGTTTTTAATTCCACACACGTGTGGCGGGGGAGGTTATGGGATCCGTGGTGAATTGGCATTGGCTTCGGGAGTCCGCGATATGGGAAAAGTTGGTAACCATTGCCTTAAACCATTCTATCATTGAAGCGGGTATACCCGCAATTAATTACACTAATGGGGTAGGAATGAGGAAGACAGAGTTTTAGATTAAATTCACCCATGTTTGCGAGTAGGTGGAATGAGAAACCATCTATGGAAAAATACACCCTGGGCACACCCGACCAAGATTTGAACTCTGACCTTTCTAATACTGGCGAACAAGACTAGATCGTCTTGACGTTTAACCCGTGTATCCGTCGATACGGGCAGTTATTGTAGTTAATATAAACTACAGTAGTTATATACTAGTTTTTTTTAAATTTAGTACAGCGTCTTTATACCTATCCGGGCTATACGCTCAAATACTAATTACACTAATGTATTAGGAATCGATAAGGTTGAATTTAGAGGAAGTTAATCTACATTTTCGTGGAGGGAGGGTGGAAAACTATTTTTTAAAAAAACCTCTCCAGCTCACCTGACCGAGATTTAAACCTTAATCTTCCCGTCTTCGCCAGTCTAGCTAAACACTAAACTAGCACGTTAGCCAAATACGCCACTGAGGCGGATTATTATTTACTGATGCTAAATTTTAATTTAAAAATATTTTATTCGATCCACTTTTCAAACTACGTATACTTCAGATTTTATTTTAAATATTTTGTGTTAATTTTGACCAATTTAAGAAAAATTTACTGACATTTTGTTAATGTGGACTTATTTAAATTTACGTTTTATACAATATAAAAGGCTCTTATGACAATTTAAATATACTGTATCATAATCACTATATATCTTAAATAGCCTGTACTTTACCATGATAAACGTACCTATAACACCCTCTATTTTACCATATTCACTCTATTTCACTTGTTTACTCAGATATTTGGTGTGAGGTGTAGATTTGAATTCAAAATCCGAGTGGCTCTAATGAAATTGTGTTAGTTCCTAAATGCTTTCCCTTCACCCAAAATACGGATACATTTCAATTATATTATATTTTTATTCTTACACCATGAATATAATGACACGAGTAGGGAAACCGTGTATAAATGTTAAAAACTTAAAAATAAATTTTTGAACTAGATTATATATAACCTTAGAGCATACAATTAGGTGGGTAAATGTTAAGGAATTGCAAAATTATTCGCCTGGAAAGATAATAAAAAACTAGATTTTGAAGAAAGAGATCGTTAGGGTAAAGTGTATACTACATTATTATTAGCACCGTGTCTTGCTACCCGTTCGGGTTGTACGCACGCTAATGTCTAATGGTAGGACAGTTATGAGATTAAATGAAGGACCTACAGTTTAACATGGGATACGAACCCCTATGGAGGCCTGGCATTCCCCACATTCACAAGTTGCTATTAAAACACGTATTGTAAGAGGTAAAGTAAGGGGGTGCCAATCGGCTAATCTGTGCTGAGACCGGGGATTGAACCCCGGACCCCAGCACGGAAGTCTTGACATCTTACCCCTAGACCACCAGGTCACCTCGCGTGTACTACAGTTTATTAAGGTGTGAGTTTAGGGAGCGCGAAAGAAAGGTAGGTGTTTATGCAGTCTTTACAATAAAACTTTTTGTTTTAAAAAATAATCAAATTACTCTCCAGCCGAAACAAATAATTTATTTTCTTCACATGGTGATATCTAATAATCTAAAAATTAAATATTCAAATTGGTTTTAATATACATTTCAATAAACATATCTAATACTTTATGTCAGAATTGAACCAAGGTCTCCCACCTCCAGAGTTCAACCCAAGAGGCCGCCTTTAGGTTGTTGTGTTGGCACGGGGGTGAAGTGGGAAAGGGTGGGAGGGAGGGACAGGAAAAGAGCGAGCAAGAGTTTTTAATAATGAAGAAAGGTTTTCTGTTTATTAAGTGGGCCGGCCTTCTTCGTATTTCAAGCTACGCATCTGACCTCTGGTAAATAGAACTGTGTATTTTCTTTTACCGGAAAGTAAATGAAACACATCTATTTTTTTCCCCCATTTGCTAACAAATAAGTTTTTACCTTCAAGATGTTAAATTTAAAGTAGTTTATTTACCCTTTCTCGCATCTAAAATACGAATTAAGAAGTTATTGGCCCTTTTTCCATAATACAATGTTTTTTTGAATAGTAAGATCAAACTTACTGTTACACCAAGAAACAGTTTTATGGTTAAATTTTAAACAATTATAATGAAGGCAAATACTTTTTAATTCATGTGTATCATAAAATGATACAGAATGATTGTCCACAGGTTCAACATGATTTCCCCGGTTCGATTCCTGCGTACACGTTTCCATTTGTCTCTTAATTGAACATTCATTCACTCTAGTTATGTGACTAATAATAAATTATTCAATATTTTATTCTAGACAACCCTAAATTTTTTAATTAGCCCTATTGGTCATGGATCCTAAAAATAATAGCTATTACTTTTTAAGAATATCCCTTTGATACAAGGTATTTATAATAAATATAGTATTTTATGAAAAAACACATTATAAACTAGTAACAAATTAGGAATCTTGCCCAAAAGGGATTTGAACTCTATCTACGGTATATATTTTAAGCATATATTACTCCCGCATATCATAGATTTTCTTAATTAACAATGTGAAATATTAATTCAAATTAGTCAAGAAAATTACTCCTAGGGATAAGAATCGAACACGGGACCTTTGGCGTAGCTTGCCAACATTCTACCACTGAGCTATCTAGGATTTGTCCCAAGCTCAGGGTCATTATTCACTCATAGTATTAAAGGCAGAGTCTGTGATGGACGTGTGTAACTGATCATCTACCAATTATGAGCTATTAATCATTGATTCCACGAAGGAGACAACAATTCAATTCTTTTAAATGAAAAAGGAGCACAGTATGAATATTAGTGGCTGGGCTTTGGTGCGCTAAGCCAAGGGCCATGAGTTCGATTCCCTTATCCTGGTGTCATTTTTATCAATTAATTCAAATTAATTTAATTGTGGTTTCACCTGTTTTGGTAGTTGCGTGGTCGCAGTAGTACCAGACTGACGGTGACGGGGAGATCAAGGTTTGAATCTCAGTCAGGTGTACTGAGGTTTTTTCTAAAATAGTTATACACTCTTATTCCAAGAAAATTTGGGTTCACTTTCTCTAAATATAATTTTCCTAATCCCAAAAACCATTAACGTAACTAGTACATAAGAGTATAAACTGAACGGTTTGTAAGACGTGATGCTGAAAAAAAAAGTCTTTCCGACTCATTCTCGTAAATACAACGATTTACAACTTTTGTGTTGATTTTCATTATTTAAAATGTACTATACAGAGAAAATATATTTAATCTGCCTCATTTCAACATCAAATTAAATGTTCTAATTAGCAGATTTCCTAACAGATGACCGGTTTGGACGCACGGAGAGCATTTAGTACTCCTACTTGTGAGTTTGGCTGACGTACAACAGCAAATTATAATAAAGGGGGGAGGGAGGGGTTAGCACACATTGTGTCACGTTGAGTAATGCTTACTGGTGAGAGGAGAGTTGGAGTGTGATTCCCGGCTGGGCGTATTGAGGGTGTTTTCTGATACGTGCCCTTCATGCAAATTTGAGTAAATTTCATCTAAAATTATATTTACCTTGTCCCTAACCTAAAAATAGTATTGTGAACAATAGACCTTGCTTCCTCCATGTTCTGATCGTTAGTACAGATTTGTCTTTGGATTTCAATTTGAAATATCTCCTATAATTTATTCGTGGATTTTGATCTGAAATATTTACTTTTGTGTTCGTGTAAGACAGAAAACAAATTAACACTATATTCAATATTACATTATTTTCATATAATTATGATAAACTTTGTTCACGGGGCTTAAAACGCCAGTCTCCCAATATATGTCATTTAAAAAAAAATACACTCTTGTATTCGATCGATTGCTTAGAGTAACTGTAAATTCAAATTACTTGAGATGAGCAATCAAACGAAAAACCTTTTGAGTGTCTAAGATATGGAAATACATAATTGGGTTGAAAAACTATGTAAGCTTATCGCTGAGCCTAGGATTAAATAATGTGGTTCCTGCCAAATTTATTTAAAATTGATCCACTTAGCCTATTTAGCATTTACATAATAAACAGATATAAACATATTTGAGTGACAACCATCTTCAAACGAATAAACAGATTGAGAAAAATTGTGTATAAGTGGCTCAGTCCAATTTCAAAGATCGTCCCAGAAAATTTTTGTTAAAATTTATCAACCTATTTGAAAGCTATCATTGAACAAATATCAAGACAGACTGACTAACGAAATTTCAAATTATCAAGGTAAAAATGAACCTCACTTCACTTGGGCAGTTAAATCAAAATGCTTGGATATTTTGGATGGGTAGTATGATGCAATTCACTACAAAAAGAACTCCAATAAAGATGAGCGACGTCTGAAGGAGCGTCGCGCCCTCATCCTTATATGTTGAGGGAGTTCAAACTAGGATAAAGAGGGGAGGAGAGGGGGGGCTGGATCTGAGTGGTACTTGATATTCGGAGTAAGTATCCCTTCTTCCAGACCCTCCCTCCCCTACCCCCACCCTCACCGCACAAGATCTCCGAGAACACACTGCTCGAGCAAAAGTTTAGCTCCTTGGGACCCGGGCAATAAAATTATTCACTTAGTTGAGCCTGTCTCATGCCACATTAGCGCTGTGATTTAATAAGTCCGACAGACTGGTTTCAGCTTCTTCAAACCGCACTTACAACTTTTGTTTCTTCTTAGAACTCTTTCCCCCTCCACTCTACATCCCCCTCCTTCCTCACTCCTTATTTTTACAACTAAACATCCGCTTCTGTGGCCGCACTGTCTAAGGCGCTACTCTCACAGTAGTCTAGACTGCCGAAGACGGGGAGATTGAGGTTCGAATCTCCATCGGATGTATTAAGGAAGGTTTGAACGCAAAAACGGGTACACTTCCTACAAATATATCCTTTAAAATTCCTCCGAGCTTTTGCGTAATTAGTACATAAACAGATAAACTGAACGTGGTGCTAAAAAAAAAAGTAAACACATTGATGAAACTAAATTGTACCATCTTTTGGCGATGGGTTGGACTTGTGTAAGAATAAAACAATTTTTCCATCATAACTGAACTACAGTAGCCCCGTGGCTTGTTTGGTGCTGACTGACAGCTCACAGCTGACTTCTGACAGTCAACATTTAGGTATATATCTAAATGTAGACTGTCAGAAGTGACAGCTGCTAAACACATGTTTTTGAAGATCATATGGTCTGGCGTAGGGCTACATAATTTGGTCTGGTAACTTTTCAAAGCTTTTAGCTGTCAGCTGTGAGCTGTTAGTCAGCACCAAAGAAGCCATGGGGCTACTGTATATAAATGTGTACACTATATTTATTCTGAACGGTAGAAGTCATAACTGGATCATGGATGGATTACATTATTGACCTAGCTTATAACATACATCATATTGGATAAGATCAAGGTAAGCTTGCTACCTTTCACAGTAAACGAAGTGTAAATGTAACTTAATTTTCTAAAAGTATATAAAATTTACATCCTAAAAAAAATATTATATTTTAAATTATTTATTTTTTCTCTGCGTCTATGAGCGAGAACCTATATTTTCACATACCCATCAGGGTTCTTTTACATACCACAATCGACTTGGGACCGACGGATTAACTTCCGCTCTGTGCAACGGATTTTTATCGCTCAAGAAAATTCCGTCGACCTCGGCTAGGTTTGAAACCACATATCAGGTCTTGAGGCAAGCACTTTAATCCAAGACTCCCAAGGTCAACCATGGACGTTGTAAACATATGCTAAATATTTCAAAAAAATCATAATAAATATCCAAGAAAATAAGTCGATTCCTTTTTTCCACATTGGCAGCGGTCAGTGTCGTAACCGGAGTGATGCACTAGTTAATATTCTACTCGTGGTCTTAGGAGCTGTTCCAAAAAGGGGGCTGGGTGGGTTAATAGGGGTGAATACATAAGGGAGCTGTTACACTCACTCTCCTCCCCCAATCACCTCTTCCCTCTTCACCCTCAAGTTGTAAAGAAAACTCGAGGCTAATTACTCTCCCTAGGAACAATATGCTTCAAGTGCGTCAGGGGTGGTCGTCCTTCTTCTTGACTTTACTTTATGCGGCTTCTTAAAAGGACCTTGTGGCTAACTGGTTAGGGTATCCAGATCTAGGTTTAGATGAACCCATTTCGATCCTTTATAATATATGTTATTTTTATTATTAATTAGTAGTAAATCGATCCTCCTACCAACTAAACACTAGAGGTGTTAAAGTGTATTATTCTAGGTTAAGTGAGCTTGTAATTATAACGTGTGAAAATAATCCCTGCATTTATGATATGTTAGTCAAATACTCGAAATTAAAACAAGACAAAAATAAAGTAAACGTGGCTACAAAATATAAAAATAACCAAAAATATTTGGAGTAAAAGATTACCAATAAATACTTATTTTAACTATCACTAATTTAATGACAGCATTTACATTACTAGATAATATATATATATATATATATATGTTTTTCATATTTTTTTGATTATATTTATTTTACGTTTTAAATAATTTCTTGATTAAATAAAGTATAGTTTTTATTTCAATTAATGAAAAACATTTTATACACAACCACTAATTTAGGTACATATCTATTTAGTTTTGTGGTTCTCAAACAAAAGAGAAAAAAACAATATGTGGTCATTTATTACCCCACCGTTGAGTATCTAGAATCTAGAGTGTTCGAACATATGTCGTGATAATCACATGGTGGTTTTAAGGTGTCAATATCACAATAGACTGTATAGATTGAGTTTAGAAACTCAGCCGAGTACATTCAGAAAAAATACTTCAAAGAGTAATTTTTCCCTGGTGATTTCTCAAGAAAGTGCAGGTACAATTCCACAAATTTGACTTCTTTTTACCTACCTACATCTTTTTTGCACCGCGTCTTACTATATAAGTGTACAAGCATTTTCGTGGAGGAAATTGTAAAATAATCTAGACAAAGCATTCTTGATTTACCCTACTGGGATTCAAACTCCGGGATCACTGTCACCAGCAGTCCTGACTATTTCAAGAGTTAATTTTTTATGCAATTTACCACTGAATCGGACATTAAAACAATGATAAATAAAAAGTGTTAGTATCAGTATAGCTTGAGAGTTAATTTTTAATGCAATTTACCACTGAATCAGACATTAAAACAACGGTTAATAAAAAGTGTTAGTATCGGTATAGCATCTAGCTAAATATATGATAAAAACAAAAAAGGTGCTTTCCTCTTAAGTAACTCGTGTCGACTCCTTGTTAATATTAAATGTGTACAGAATTACCTTTTCTCACGTCCCCTACACTCTGAGAAGGAAAAAAGTAAGTGTTTTTGCAGTTTTCATAGCAAAATATTTTTGGTTGAAATAAATAAAATAGGCCTATTGCTTCAATAGAAACATAGCTTAATTTTCTTCACATAGGTATATCAACACTTGTTGAATATCTGTCAAGAGGATAATGGCATTTTATGGGACATTTTAGGATAAAGTAAAATGTTGGCATTAAATTCCAGTGCACAATTGTCAGAAATTAAAGAACTGTTGAGGTCCCTATATGAATAAAATGAATCTCTACGTTTGTATTAGACAAATATTAGATTTAATTTGTCCAAAACAAGTTTTTATATAAATAAAAACTGCAAAAACACAACAAATTTTTCGTTTTCCCTATATTCTCACCTTAAACAAAACAGGCCGAAAATATAAAATATCGAATATCGTCTGATGCTTTGTGACGCTGATAAATGGGATGATAATTTCTCCCGAGTAAGATGACTAAAAACGTAACATGCATGGTTAATCCTTTTCTACTTTCTGTAGATTCAAACGTTCGACGAAAAATAAGCGCAGAACAGAAACGTGGTCACATGACGTCCTCTAAACCAATCACAAGATATACACCTTATCGTTGCGAGCTGTTCTGCTAAAGTTCATCTCATATCTAATTCATTCGCTCTGCCCGAGATGTTCGACAAGGGAGAACCAATAAAATCTCAAAACCAACCATCTCAAATCAAGTGCGCATGCGCAATTGACAACGCATGCGCTGTACAGACAGAAGAAAGCAGACAGCTTCCTTGGCCGTTGCGAGGATATTTGAAATGACCCGTTAATATAAAGCGTGTATCGATGTATTGGATTGTGCCACGACACAGCGTTATAGTTTTAAAACATCCATCGTGAAAATTATCTAAAATATATATCTATCCATTAGAAAATAAAATATGTTGATAATCAAATGTTTCTAGTTAATGTTACAATGCATCAAGGATCAACATACTGTGTGTAAGTTACTGCCCCCTCAGGCAAATTTCTGTTCTATATTTTCGATGAACGTGAGAATAAAGCTTTATTCTCTTTACAATAGAACTCCATTCATACTTTTATACTTGATTGGTATGACCACTCTGCATCCGATCTAGGCGTCAATGTGCAGCATTATGCTATCCTGTTTGTCTAATCATACCGCCTTTGTCGGTTGTAGGCCTACATAAAATCGTATTAGCAATTTCAAAGACTAAACACCCAACGGCCGTCATCATGCTAAATTTTTGGCTTGCTTTGTTATAAGTAACTAAGCTATGAAAAGAGATTTTCACGAGTTTTTAAACACCCGCTATAATCATTAAATTGGCCAATATTTTTGTGATTTGTATTCTTACACGAAGGACATAATAAAATAGACTAATTTAAACGTAGGTAATGAAAGCTAGACGATTGTCAAATGTTTCTTAAAGACTTTAGCTCGAATCCCGGTGTTGTTGAAATTCAATATTCGCTAAGTGTGAAAAAGGGCCAAGCATGGCTGTGTTGATAATGTTTACTAAACGCTTTTTAAAATATTATTAACTAATCTTGTATCGTGCAACTCACTTCATTTGATCCAATGACTAGTACTTCTTTTTTTAAGGAAGAAAGTTATTAAATGTTAATTTCGTTTAAGATTTGCATTCGGTGTGGTCTTCGTTTAAAATGAGCCAGCTACTTTTGAATTTTAGGACTGACCTCTTTAAATACACATTTAGCTTTGTAAAAAGCAAAATTAATTTTTTGAAATATCAAATTAAGGGAAAAGGATGAAAGTCACTCTATAGGTATTTTCCAGGACAACGTTTATATATGAAACTCCATAAGGACTCCATATAGTTTTTTGAATTAATTTAAATATTATGACAGATATCTCTTTTATCTACAGTGTATTAGAAAGATCTTGCGATTATCTAATAAATGTTTATTATTATTATTATTTATTTAGCACCGCGTCTTATTGTACGTTCGGGTTATACGCTTTAAGTACTAATTACGCTTATAGATTAGGAATTGGGAAGGTTGAATTAAAGGAAGTGAACCCGCATTTGCGTCGAGGAAAAGTGGAAAACCATTTAGGTTAAACCACACTCAGTTCACCCGACCGAGATTTGAACTTCGATCTCCCCGTCCTCAGCAGTCGAGCTCAACACGACTGGCGGGTTCTAATAAATGGCATCAATAACTCAATTGGAGTTAAAATTTGAATCTCCCCCATCTTCTCTTAAACCCCTAATTAATATCATATACACCGAAGTGGTATTTAGATATTTGACCCGAGATGGTGACAAGGAGCTTCAAAGTGTAATAATCGCATTTAACTTGGTCATTGACGATGCCAGGGTCAAGGTACTAATCCCGATCGGGCCCAATTAAAAAAAAAATCCTTTTGTTCTTCAATATGGTTTTCCCATCCTACACTACAGACATAAGAGAAATTAAAAGAATATAATGTAACATATTTACCATCGACATTTACAATATCACGTCCCACATTTTGGCCTCATTTTTTCACTTTCTTTTAAAGTCTCCACACAACAATGTGGTGGCGGGTGTGATGGTGGCCGCGGGGGAGATCAAATATAACCTATGTAATTAAATAGACGTGCACAAACCAGCAGTGGACAGGCGGGAAACATCGCGGCCAGTGTAGCGTTCTACCTCGCTGGGGCAGTCACTTGTTGAAGATAGAGTTTTACCACTGTCCACGTCAGCTGTCTCCAGTCTTTAGAATTCACAATGAGTAGTGTCACTTAGGGCCAGTTTCATAGTCAAGTTTAGTATGCCTCAAATGCGGCGCTACACTAAGTACATGACGACACCTACCTAAACTCGCATGGAATGGGCCGTTCTCACATAGGAAACTGGCCCATTCCATTCTGGTTTAGGTAGGTGTCGTCATGTATTTAGTGTAGTGCCGCACTTGAGGCATACTAAATTTGACTATGAAACTGGGCCATTCCATTCTGGTTTAGGTAGGTGTCGTCATGTATTTAGTGTAGTGCCGCACTTGAGGCGTACTAAATCTGACTATGAAACTGGGCCATTAATCTTAATGAAATATTGAAGTAACATAGTTCTATATTTGATTTGTCATCTTTACTACAAATCCGACACCCTAGCTCAGTCGGTAGCGTGTATGCCTACTGAGCTAATGATCCCGGGTTCTATTCGTAGCATGGTTTAAAAATGTATCATTGGTGGAAAACTGGTTTATCCTTTCACATTAATAAATTGGCGGCCAAAGACTGGTTGCTGTGTCTGTCCTAGTCTTAAGTTAGATTATAAGGTACAGTTTATAGAGCTACGACAGGCCTAGTAAGCCGGTAGTTAAAACCATTTTATTTGAATAAAAAAATTGACCAAGACCATAGACTGGAAACAGTAATGGATGTAAAAAAATTGGGAATACAAAATTATAATAAATAAAGATACAATTTGGTATGAAATAGTAAATTCACCAGGAGAAAAACGTTAATTGCGTGAGTCTTTATTTTCTTTATTTTTTTCTATAAAAAAGGAAAGGAGGTTTTGTTCTGCTAATTATTTTTTACAATCCAAAATTATTTTACTTGCAGATCTTCTTCGTCAATTAGTGCTGCAAGAAGTAAGGCTTCTTCTTTTAAGTAGCGTTAAATTTCATTGCATTTATACAAAGAACGTGCTGTATTTAGAGGCAATGAGCCGCTAACTGATAACTTATGTGTGTGCGATCCTGATAGTCTACCGGACCAGTCACCACGTCCACCACCGTGCCTGCCACCACCATCATGTTGGTGTATGGAGCTCTTAACTCGACAGGGAAACAATATGTGTTTGGTTAATTTATTTAATACCACGTTTTCCTATCCGTATGTGCTATATAACATTATTTACTAACAACGCTATCGGCTTTAGGAATTATGAAGGTTATATTTAGAGGACGTGTACCAGCACTTGCGTGGAATGAGAATAGAAAACCACACTCAGTACACACGACCGTAATTCAAACCTTGATCTCCCCATCCTCGGCATTATATTGTGAGAGTAGCCCGTTAGACCATGCGGTCATCTAAGTGGGTTTATTTGGTTGATGGTTTTCTATCCTGACATAATAACACTCAGATATTGTTAAAAAAAATCATTGGTCTTTAAAAATTACTTCCTACATCCACCCGGCTACGTTAGTTTTGTAAAGTGAAAACGTTGAAAGTATAGACCTTGATACAATTTTTTTTAAAGCATTAAAGGTTGACGTGCTATTGGTGCAGCCTTCCTGGAGACCCGTGGGATTGGGATTGAGTCTCACGGGGAAAGGCGGGAAGGACACTGTGTGTTGTGGTCAAACGGTACGGAGGTGACTTCATCACTCTGGGCAAGAACACCAATTCGGTTTTAAACAGTTTAAAGTTACTAGCTATTTTTAATATGTGGGTCACAATCACGTATTTCTATAAATACAAATCTAAATTAATAACATTGTAACATTAATTTCATATTCATATTTGCGTATTATGTGATAATAACCTTATCATAAAACGTTTTCAAGAGATGTACCTATTTGGTGCCCAAATACAAGACAGTTAAATCTAGCAGCCACGCTCATCGAAAATTACACCTTATTTACAGCAGGAATGTAAGTATGCGACATCTATCAAAACTTATCAAATCTTCTTTCATGTATCCGATCGACAAACCATAATTTTCTGCAAGACCATTTATGTGAGTTTGTTGTCACTTCTAGCAGTCAAAACATTCACAACAAACCACTTGTTTTACATTGTGTTTATCTTTCAACGATCTTGTGCTAACTATCGGCTACCACCACTCTTGTGGTGAATGGATTCTGTTTAGGCGTAGATTGATCCAGTTAGTATCTAAAGACGAGACGTCCAGTGACGTACGCCGCGTGCTTTCACTACAACTAGAGACATTCCCACGAGAAATAAATGTGACCGGAGATTTATGAGTAGGTGCAAATATAAACCTATTTGATCATAGCCCGGTTGGTTGGGTTTAGTTCCCTGACAGGCGGTAATACGGCTTTTCTTTCATAATATGGCTTATCATACGCTCTTAAGGAGCATACTTGTGAATTTGCTTAAAACACGCTTTAAATATATATTTATCATATTATTTGATTGTAGTTTGAAAAAAAATTGAATTTGAAGAGTGTACCTTGATGAGATATTAACTAAGTTATAGTGTCTTTTGGGTAGAGCAGCATTGGCGAGCCATGTTCCAAGGTCCGGGTTTCAATTCACGTGTCTTAATATTTCACTAAGTTAAACAAATTGAAAGATTTTACTTTACATTATTATTTTGGTTCTAATAGCTATGTTTTTTTGTTTGTTTTTTTGCGTGCCATGTCTAACCACCCATTTGGACTATCCGTACATCCAAACAAATTGGATATACATGGGGAAGGTAGAATTGAAAGGAAATCAACATATATTATTTGTGTGGAAAAAAGAAGTGGGACGACTTTTCTTTTAAAAAAAATCCTTAGTATATCCAACCGGGATTATAACTGGCAGTCTAGTATATTGCAAGAGTGACACATGGACTATTTGACCACCGATGTTGATGGTTCTGATAGTGTTTCAAATGTCACCAATGACATCATTTCTTGACAGACGTCTTACTGAACAGCACTTACAGCTTCTCATACTCAAGAATCCTCCCCTTACCTCACTTTTTTTTTGTTCCCAGTTACGCATCTCTGGTCTATATTTTTTTTCCAACTCGTCGACTCCCGAGGGACCGCTCCATCTTGGGAGACGCCACCGCCCTTTACCCCACTCCCCCTTAGACTGTCCAAAAAAAAAAGGTGGGGGAGACCCTATCCCTGGGTCACGGTTAAACACGTAATTTGTGCCCCAATCTGACCCCTGGGGGAGAGGTGGGAAAGTAGGGGAAGGGACGTCACAGCTATCGAACCCAATAACAGCCAACTGTCACGCTGAAGCCACGGTCTCTTGATTTACGAACTAAAAAGTGTGCGACTGTTCTTTTTACTCTCTGAACCTCTTCTTTGCTGTTTTATCTTTGAAGAGTTGTGTGTAGCTTAACCAAGACTTTTTAACGATGGGATTGAAAGTTAGTTAGCCACTTTCTTAATAAGCTTTAGTGAATTAAGAGAGTTAACTTAGCTATAGGACCACCGCCATCAGGCTAAGCTGTTATTTTAACCTCTAGTGTTATCTGTCAAACGTGGGCATCTACCTAAGTACCTAGAGTAGAATTGCTTAAGGAAGAATGTTTTTTTATAATAGTTTTCTACTCTACTCAATGCCCTATCATATATTCATACACCAACCAATATTTTAAGCAGTGTTTACTTTTAACTATATATATATATATCACGTTTTAAAGCTGTAAGATACATTTGATGCTTTGAGATTATTTTTGGTATCTTCTACAAATATCTCTCCAATGGTGGTTTGACTTTAGGCTAAGGTGAACCTTTATCTCCAATTTTAAGGAATAGTCCCTAAAACAAAACTTGACTTTGCGAGCTGATATCTTCCCAATTTGTTAAATTAATTAGTAAAATTCTATTGATTAAATAAATATGATTTAATATAGTAAGTTGATGGATAATTTAATTGTAAAAACTGTCACACTTATGGCTCTAATTAAGTTTCTTCACTTTTTCATGTATCGTTTCATATCTCTTTCATTTTACAAATCACTATATTTCATGGGTATGATTTATTGACACTATCCACTCAAATAAATATAAAATACATAGCTATAAGAAGAGTTGCATTATGTATAATTTAAATTACAACGGTCTTCTGCTCCCATCACTGCTCTTAGAGTAGTTATTCACGTTGACCATTTGATAAAATTGTCCTTATTTAATATTTAGGCGTTATTAAAATATTTACTATTTGGTTTGAATTAATCATTTGTCATTATATTTCATAATAGGCCTAATCAACAAGCTTTAATTTTTAATTACTCATAAAAAAAATTATAAATGTGAGTTGGGCGTTATTAAAATACTTATTATCTGGTTTGAATTAATCATTTGTCATTATATTTCATAATAGGCCTAATCAACAAGCTTTAATTTTTAAAAACTCATAAAAAAATTGTAAATGTGAGTTGGCTCACTAAATTAGTTCCAAATTCAGATAGTCCTTTTGTAATCCAAGCTCTAGAATTAGAGGGATTCAATACAAATAAAACAAATTTAATGTTACCAAAAATTTAGAAAAATAGGAGTG
>CABEEJ010000725.1:181936-226701 GCA_901482245.1 Timema douglasi | reverse complement strand
TGTGTTACAGTGATGCGCGCGCATCTTAAAATTTCACTCTCATCATTTTTTCATAACGCGCCTAAAGAAGTATAACTTCAAAAATAAAAATAAACTTTAAAAAGTTACTATTTCAAGAGGAAGTGAGATTCAAAATGCTCATTAATGGACAATTATTTGAGTGAACTAGTGAAAAAAATTGGAACTAAGAGAATATTTACAAGTGTTCTGTGGTGAGCTCATATCAACCAAAGCTAAAAATTGTAATGTACATGATTATTGATTAATTCGATCATTAGATCTATAAGCGATATAAAAATTGCAAAGTATCGTGATTGTTACAACTACAATTTTGTAAAACCGCTGAACAGTTTTATATTTTAAATAAGTTATTTATAAGTTAAATAAGTGGGGTAGGCCTATAGCGGGGAATAGGCCTATTGGTATTATAACAGTACAGTCATTAATTTAAACCCAACCAATACATCATGAATTGAGTACCATGCCATTTGGAGGAAATAACATTACTTTCCTGGCTTTAATTCAACACACATGGCCGTGTAACATCAAGCAATGGGCTATTTACATTACTACTGTTAAAATTGATGACGTCACTACTGTGACGCGTTAACATAATTCCATCCTAGTACTGGAAGTACTTACGTACTGTACGTACGTGAAAACCATTGTTTCATGGAATAATCTCAGTCGGTAATTAAATTAATCGTTTCCCAGTCAGGACTGGAAAGACATACGTAATTATGTGTGTAAAAACCAGTAGTTCAGTGTGAGGCAATGGGTGGAGGGGAGTGGTTCGGGTGGGTGTGTTTTCCCACATGTGATTTATCATTGTGGGTTTTCCATCTTCTCTCTACGCTAATGTGATAACATTTAATTTAAAACTATCCCTCTAAACACCACCACTTAGATTAATACGCGAAAAAAACCTCTCTTGGTTGGATGTAGTAATAAAATACATATTCTCCAAATATTTCAATCGATAACTCAGGATGTGATTGGGAATTTGTTTAGAGAAATTTCCCTTGCGACCTTGAAATTCAGTGTCGGTGAGAAGAAAAGCCTTTGTTTGTTTGCGCATATTATCCACCTTAACCTGACAGCACGCACGAACTAAAGAGAGTGTAGTTTATAACGTACGCCGTAGTGGCTTTGCAAAGAGATTGTTACACAAGTTTGATAAGTCTACATTTCAAGGTTTAGAAACGAATCGATTTTTAAAAAAGTCCTTAAAATTAAACAAATAAACTTGTTCAACATCTTACTTTGATTGAATAATGAGGGATTAGATAGCCAAGCAATTATAGTGGCTAACCTATTTACTGGTCACATAGTCTAAGGCATCACTCTCGCAATATACTATACTGCCGATGATGGGGAGATCGGGGTTCAAATCCTGGGCAAGTGTCCTGAGAGGTTTTTTTTCGTAAATGCTTTCTACTCTCCGTTCACGCAAATGTTGTTATACTTCCTCTAAATTCAACCTTCCTTATCTCTAACACATAAATGTGAAAAGTACATATGAGTAAAATATGAACAGTTAGTAAGACGCGATGCTAAAACTAAACAGCAACTATAGTTTTTGGTTATGTTAATAATTTAGTAAGGAGTAAATATAAATTTAAAGCCAAGAAAACTTTGAATTTAATTTATATTTGTTAATTATTGATATAGCTGCATCTAAATATCTTATTCTTTACATTTAAAAATTAAACCTGGTCCCTGGAATTGATCCCGGGACATTTGGATGGGTACGTCAATTATCTTACTACTAAGCTATCAAGCTCAGGAAAGTTATAATAGCTTAACTAAATAATCCATAATGATATGCATATTTGTACAATTATTGTAATTGTACTGTTGGCAGCATAAAGCCTTACCGAGTTGAAAGTGGCTATGTTGTCTGATAGCTCGTGATCTTTATTGATCACTCATAATGTAGTTGACGATTACCACACGTCCATACCAGACTCTGCCTTAAAATATTCGTGAATAAAATTCCCCTGGGTACATGTTTACTCCAGGATAGCTCAGGTGTAAGAGCGTTTACATAAGAATTCTAATGTACAGGTGTAATTTTTCAATTTAAATAATATTTTATTGAATCATTATCTATTCGGATAAATTAATTCAATCTTTACGGATGTGTGGGAAAAAATAAAAATAAAATGATATGGTGCACCGCACAGACTTTAGCTCTCTTTAATCTTAAAATAGAGACATTTAATAAAACCAATTGAGAAGCAGCTCTGTCCACCAAAGATCATAACAATTTCATATTTCTAAGAACCCCATAAAAAATAAGCAAGTTTGCCTATAGCTTAAAAACTATTGGTTTTATAAAAATATATTACAGATTAAAATATTTTTAATTTTAACATTGCTACAACTTTACAACGATAATTTCTTATCTCAAATAGTTTTGGATATGTGATCAAAATTGGAAATTTATCCTTCTTTAAAGTGCTCTTAAATTCATTTTCATGGAAAAACGAGATTTTCCATTTTGTTTTTTAACGTTAAACAATGCGTGGATATATAATTTAGTAAAAATCTTCCGGGTGGATTAAAAAAAATGCATTTAATTTCTTTTGTTCTTTAGTAAACTACCCTTGATTTTAGGGCTAGATATATGATTCCAAAAAAACCCATCGGAGGGACCTTGTGAAAAGCCAAATACCAAGTTTTAGCCTAACCGGTAAACAGTTTTGTCTCTAGCCCGAGGTACAGACAGAAGGCAAGGCAAAAACTACTTTTTCTGTTTCAAGGGATCATGAAACGTTTATATTATTTTATCAAAATCTCGAGTTCACTATACTTCTTTCTCCGAGGGTTCAAGAGAAAGTACAGTAGCGCCATGGCTTCTTTGGTGCTGACTGACAACTCACAGTTGACTTCTGACAGTCAACATTTAGGTATATACCTAAATTTTGACTGTTAGAAGTGACAGCTACCAAACACGTGTTTTTGCTGATCATATGGTTCGGCGTAGGGATACATAATTTGGTCTGGTAACTTTTCAAAGCTGTCAGACAGCACCAAAGAAGCCATGGGGCTACTGTAGGCTTAAAAATCGTACAATATCAAATATTGTTGTCAACAAAAGTTTGAAAGTATAGACTTGTATGGTTCTTGTACCCACGATAGTACATTGTAATGCAGCCGTCATTTGTTTTTAGTCACTGGGGGATTTGCAAGTTGATAGCCCAGATGTGACCGATATTGCGGACTGGCGTGTGATCGACCCGCCGAACGACTCCGTGTTCCGTTCGGTCGTTTTGGTTCTCAGAGTTATGTGATCGTTTCGGAACATCTCGAGTCCTGTTAGAATCATTATTCTAGCGAAGAAAGCCATTTCGCAACCTACTTGATTACACGTGTTCACAAGTGACTTTTATTACGTTCACGTGTCCCCGAGTCGATTAAGTACCTGGTATAATCCACGGAAACGCATGGTTCAGAAAGAGTGGCTAACATATTAACTGATCAAAGTTAATTTAACTTCCATAGCAAGTAGATAGCTCTTAGTTATGAATTAAACTAAAATATATCGTTTGGTGAGCGCGAATCACGTAGATTTGACTAAAGTGGAGTATGAAGGATTTTGAAGAAGGTTGCGTTCAAAACATTAACTTGATTTTTTGTTTAAGTATGGAAATTTGGAGCACCTTTTAAATAAATGTTATGGCACATCACACAGACTTTCTTACGCTTTCATTCTAAAACATACATTTACTAAAACCTCGTAAGATTTGTAAAACTAACTAATAGGTCTATACATTGTTGTAGAAACACTATACCAATGATCATAAATCATAATTGAAATAATATACGCTGTTACTCACTTTATGGTATTATGAAATAGGAACAATGTCACAGAAAAAGTGAAAAAAGAGAAACATCTTGGTTCATCAAAAATCAAATTCATTTTCAGACCTGAACTTAAAAGTATATATTTACTTTTAGGTCAGACATTATTGATTTTATAAAAAAATATTTTCAAATAAAAGATTTGTTATCTTTAATAGAACTAAAAATTAACAATGATAGTTATTTTGTATCTTAAATAGTTTCGGATAAATGTTGAAAATTGGAAAATTTCTCTTATGTAAAATTCCCTCACAGTAATTTTCATGAAAAAATGAGACTATACCGCTTGTTTATAATGATAAATAATGTCTGTATACAAAATTTAATCAAAATCATTACAATGAATTTTGATAAAATCTATTATTTATCTTTATGACCTTCAGCAAATTACCCTTAAATGTAGGGTTAGATATATAATTCCAAAAACTCTTCGGGAATACCTTATGAAAACCCCAGATACCAAGTTAAAACCCAATCGGTAAAATAGTTTAGGCTCTAGCTCGTGGCACAGACAGGCGTTGTGAACACTTTTTATTTTATTTCAGGAGATCATGAAACGTCAACATTTATCAAAATCTTGAGTTTGATTTTTTTTTACTATCAAAATACTTTCTCACCGAGATGTCAATAGAAAGTAAAATCACAAACAATTTTTACTTTGCGGTCAACATTGAAAACCATTTACAATATTATTAGAGTAATTCTAATATTATTGATAATATATATATATATCAAAGGTGACAGCTGCAGATCATATAGCTTGAATTATGAAACCATGAATGTATAGCTAATATAGTTTTCCAGCTGTCATGGCACGGTAAAATGGGTCGGAATGGGGGTGGGGGCAATATTTTAGAAGCATGAAATTATATCTGTAACAAAAATTATATTTAATATGTGTATGTAACTGAAGTTAGTTATTTTGATATAAGATATTCTTGCTATATTTTTTATACACTATATATAAAGTAATGTTTTTATGTATTGTGTAATGGAACTATGTCCTATTATTTAAAATTATAGCCAAACGTAACTAAAACAACCAATAAAACGAAAATATGCAGATTTCATAGTTAAATTATAATTATCAAAGGATAATAATAATAAAACCTATGCGAATTGTTAATTTTTTTTGGTAGACCAGTTGATAAATATTTTTTACTAGCTGACAAATTATATTAATATAATTATGATCACGATCATTTTACGTGATGTTCCATTAAACATATCTAATGAAACCAGTGATGTGAGTGAAAAGTTGTGCTCAACATACAAATTTAACCTTCAAAATTACATACTCTCCTCTATGATCCCAGTTTCCCTCTCAAGTGAGATAACTTACAACTATGTCGGTACTCGGTAAAACGTCAAGATGGATGACTCCAGTTACCTCGGCCGTGTGAATAAGCTTTGTTGCTTGACTGTGCTTGTGGTCCCATCTGGTGGTAAGGAGGGAAACTAATGCGCTGATTTGTCACCCAGTCTCTGAGGGGCTGTTGCCTAACCTGAGCAGGGGAGCATCTTGAGACGTAAGCGGAGATTGTAAGACAACTTTTTTTTTCTATCGAGGATACCCGAGTTTTCTGAATGATTGCTGATTGAAGAAAACATGAGAACAAAAGATCACGTAACATTTATTTTCTGTCATGAAATAAAAAAAGTTATTTTAATAAGACCTTAGCTTCGCTCTCCTTTTTAATAATTTTCAGGATGGTGACCTGGCGGTCTAGGTGTAGGGTGTCAGACTTCTGTGCTGGCGGCCGGGGTTCAATCCTCGGTCCTGGCACAGATTTATCTTATTACCAAACGCTTCCTTCACCTCTGACAATACATCTTGTGAATGTGGGGAATTCCAGGCCTCCACCGTGGTTCGGATTCCACGTTAAACTGTAGGTTCATCTCACAATCACCCTACCATTACACATTAGCGTAAGTGCGTATAACCCGAATGGGTAGTAAGACGCGGTGCTAATAATAATTTTCAGGATGGGTGGTTGTGGCTGTATTGAGTCATACGTTGTAATAAAAAAAATACAAACTCAACATTGCTTAAAAAAGTGTCAGCGTGTAGGTTATGTATTTTTAGAACCATATTTTTAGGACACATTCACATTGTTCCATATTATTTTATTCCTTCATAATGGCACTAATGTCTTAACCTAAACTTGCTTTGTTTTCCCTTAGTGTTTCTTACTATAAATTCCAAATCACATTATTTATGTCCATAATTTTGTTACTATAACCTAAACATGAGCTACTATGATAACTTTCAACTTCTATGTTAAGCCTATCCATGATTATAACGGTAAAATCAACATAATATTGACTCGCACACACAATATAACTATTTAAACCAGTGTTTTCCAAACTTAAGTCAGTTACGTACATCTTTTGAGGCACTGCCCTAACCAACGTATCCCTTCCACATCGTTATAAAAAATATTATATTTTGTAAACGGCTGCTCTAAATTTTAACAATGGTTTAGTTTATGAGCTAAGCAAAGCCATTACAGAGGGAAAGAAATGCTTGTGAAAATCCAAAATTGAAAAATATGCGTTTAATTGTTTAGCATATTTACTAACTATGATATAAAATCAATACTATGGCTGTCTGTTTTTTCTTCCAGAATTTTTTGTTGTAATTACCTTTAAGTTATAAGATTGAGATTCAACACGGAGTTTCCTGGGAGCCCGAGAGTGATGTGGAAAATCCTAAGCCTGAAAAATTAGAAAAGGTGCTGAATCTGTAGCCCCAAAAATTCCACCAAGCTTACCTTACGGACCGAAATATCAAGTTTGCCCAATCACGTTGAAATTCAATTTCCAGGGATTTCTAGCATTACTAAACATATTGTTTTGTTTTATATTATTTTCTTCAAAATTCAAGTTGTATGACCCTAAGTCGATACCAAAATGGTTTAGGAAATTTTTTAAATTACTGGTTTTTCTTGTTTAGTTTTCAATAAATTTTATATATAAGGGTTTTAAAATCAGGTAAACATGATTCACTCATTGGTATTTTGAAATTCTAAATAAATTACACTTAACTGGTAAACAAATCAAAAATTGTATCCAAAATCCCTCGGTTGATACCCAGATGGTACCCAACAGTCCCAAAATGGTTATTTAACCTTATATTTAAAATTTTTAATTATTTTTCTTTTTAATGCTCTGTTACAATCAGTTCACCATTTGACGTTTGACGTAGCGTACTATTTATCCTAGCCTATTTTATTATAATCATAATTCGTTTCTAATCTCTAAAATAATTGACTTATCTGCTGTGAAAAGATCTGTGACGTATTATTTGTTTAATCCATGCAGTGTCTGCCTGTTAGTTCTTTCTTCTAGAGGATTTTTACGTACTTCCCGGTGAGATAGAAGGTTTACATTCAGCATATAGTTTCCTGGAAACCCGAAAATGTTGTGATATGTTCTCTTTGTGATGTCTCTTTGCAGTTCGTAGCTCTATGGATTTGCCGCATTTTAGAGTGAACTTAGGTGACCTGGCGGTCTAGGAGTAAGGTGTCAGACTTCTGTGCTGGCGGCCGGGGTTCAATACTCGGTCCCGGCAAAGATTTATCTGATTACCAAACCCTTCCTTCACCTCTGACAAGACAGCTTGTGAATGTGGGGAATGCCAGGCCTCCACCGTGGTTCAGATCCCACGTTAAACTGTAGGTCCTCCATTTCATCTCACAATCACCCTACCATTACACATTAGCGTAAGTGCGTATAACCCGAACGGGTAGTAAGACGCGGTGCCAATAATAATTTAGAGTGCACTTAACATATAAAAAATACTATTATTTAATACATTATTATTGATTTAATTTATTTTATATGTAGATTATAGAATATGTTGAACGTGCATTACGCACCAACCACTTAGGGGGTATAGTGTTGAAGAAAAATTATATCTGGAATTACGTGAACAAAAGAGGTTGAATACCACTGGTATAAACAATCATTTCGTCTCCACCACACAAAATATTGCTATCAATTATTTTATTATGTATTCTGTATTACGACATGTCCATTCCTTTTGTTGGTGAACTTAGACCGCAAATACGGCAGGCCCTCTGCCTCCTCTTTCAGTGCCTATAATTATATTTTTTCCTTCAACTCATTTAATATTTGAATCCTCCTTCTACCTAAGATCTTCTTTCCCCAGCTTTGCCTTATATGACGTCGTGTAGAGGACAGTTACTCGTAAGGATGTGTCTGATCCAGTTTGCTTTGCGCCGTAGAATCACACCCAAAATGGTTCTCTTCTCACCCAGGCTTCTTAAGACTTCATTTGTCACCCTGTCTGTCCACCTGCTATCAAATATGGTAATATAATTATATCAAATTAGTATTGTATACAAAAATACTTTTACTTTAGGATTACAACATATACGATTTAGTAATAAAAAAAAATCAGTCCCTAAACAATTTTGATTTACCGAAAAATCTATGAGATTAGGTTGACACGTTTTCGTGATGTTCCCTATAAAGTAAAACGGACGTAAAGCGTAACTACATTATTTTATTAACACATATTTTTTTAAAAAAGAAGCAAATAATATCAACCCTCTTCAACGGTATGATTAGGGCCTCTGATGTGCATTTACTATCAAATTGAGTTTCAATTGATTAAGTGAAGCTTTCGAGAATGATTAACTGAAGCTTAGTGAGTGAAGCGCTGAGAGTGATTGATTGGAGCAAATAAACAAAAGTGCTCTCTCACGTTTCCACTTTGATCCTCCTCCATCAGTTATGATGTACGTACTTCAATTATGGGCAGGATATATATAATTTGCGACCTATCATGATTATCATTGAGTTTTAATCCTCTATACTCGTATATTGTTTATTTTGTTTTTTTAGTGAATTCTACCCGAATCGTGGGTCACGCGGATTAAACGTCAGGATCATATGGTCTGGTTTTTTTCCGGTAACGAGGCTGTCAGTGGGGTCAAATACCGGCTGAGAGAGCTGAGGGTGTGTTTTACTTAATGGTTTACCACTGTCCCTCCACACAAATTAACATACATATCTTATCTAACTCTTCCTTCCTCATCCCCTCCCTAATTAAAGTAATTGAAATATGTATAACCCACAAGGATAATAAAATACGAATAGTAAATTGTTTATAAGTGAAAATACGGTTACATTTCCTCTAAATTCTACCTTCCTCATAATTATTCAATTAGTNGTTGAGCTCAACCGCTGAGGACGGGGAGATCGGGGTTCTAATCTCGGTCGGGTGAACTAGGGGGGTGGTTTTTCCTAAGTGGTTTTCCACTCTCCCTCCACGAAAAATGCGGGTTCACTTCCTCTAATTCATCCTTCCCAATTCCTAATCCATTAGCGTAATTAGTACTAAAAGCGTATAACCCGAACGGGTAGTAAGACGCAGTGCTAAATAATGATGAAACAAATTAGTGTAATTAAAATTCGTATTACTCGGTAGATTAAAATATCAAGTCAGTGGCTATTTTACTGAACTCACATCCGTAAAGGCCTAGTTTGTGCTTCCGGGGTTGAACGGTGCGTTTTGCGTGGATGCGTGGCACCGCAGAACTTAATCAGGAGCTGGTAAACACGAACGGTTCGCTAGACACACGACGCGCTAGAGGGGTGAAATATCAATACGTGGAAAAATAAACTTAGTTTCAATGCTTTCAAATTGAAATATATTTTATTGAAATGTTTGTAGAAAATATGCCTTGTTAATAACGCTTCAAATAGTGTGAGCCTTAAAATGTTTGTTCAAAACCTTTAAAACGTAAAACCTACGATTATTATTATTATTATTATTATTATTATTAGTTCCGCGTCTTACTACCCGTTCGGGTTGTACGCACTTACGCTAATGTGTAATGGTAGGGTGATTGTGAGATGAAATGGAGGACCTACAGTTTAACGTGGAATCCGAACCACGGTGGAGGCCGGGCATTCCCCACATTCACAAGATGTCTTGTCAGAGGTGAAGGAAGGGTTTGGTAATCAGATAAATCTGTGCCGGGACCAAGAATTGAACCCCGGACCCCAGCACAGAATTCCGACACCTTACCCCTAGACCACCAGGTGACCTACTAAAAACTAAGATCAGGGTCATGTGTTTAAAAAATAGTGGAAGTTGGAATATTTTGTTAACCACATAATAAAGATTAACATTGTTTGTCCCTTATGCAAACAGGCAAACAGTGTTTGTAAAGGCATCGTTTATCGTTTGGTCTGGTTGGCCGTTGACGGGTAGATTGGTGGCAATTAAAAGGTTTCAAATATTTGGTGACGAAATAAAGGGTCAGTCCTAATGTTTGGTGTACTAGACTACTATTTTTATACAACATAGGTATTAAAATGAGTTAGCTTTACTTATGATGTTGACAATTTATAAAAACAAATTAAAGTGGCCCTTAACAGTAATTATTTTATTTTGTTTTCAATGTGGCCCTTATGATCAAACGAGTTTGACACACCTGACCTGCAAAAAAAAAATATATATATGTTTGAAAGTTCTTATATTCATTTGAAATAAGTTACATGCACTCATTAACAAATTTAAATAGTTAATAAATGTGTCATATATGTTCTTACAAAATTTCATGATAACACCTAAATTGTTATTTTTATTTATTTCATTATCTAGTTTATAAAATATAATTCTGAATGTATTAAAAGTTTCATAATTTTAAATGGCTGTATTTTATCGGTGTATTTTTATTTATTATTATTATTATTATTTTACCACCCTATTTTACTGCCTTTTAAGGTTACACATATGTACTAATTACTCTGTTGAGTTTAAGATGAACTAAGGTTGTATCTAGATTAAGTGTACACATATTTGTTTGATGTGAGAGTGGAGAACCATTCAGAAAAATAAACTCTCAGTACAGCTGACCGGGATTCGAGCACCGATCTCCCTGTTGTTGTCAGGACAGTCTAACACGAGAGTGGAGTCCTAGACCATGTGGCCACTGAAGCGGGCTATATTTATTTTAATCTCAAATACATGAGCAACCAAACCTAAACCTTCGCCTAAGTCAACAAACACAATGCTACACTTATGAGAAATTTAATATAATATAATTAAACAAAATACACAAGAAAACAGCGTATAACAATGAACTATTACGCCTGCAAAAGAATGACCAATATTATATATTCGGGATTGGATCCTAAGTTGTATTTACCTAGTCAGTATACTACCAAGTCCTGGAATCGTGGTGGATTGGCACAGGATTTGGCTTCGACAGCAATTTGGTAATTTTTAAAATTCAATCTAATAGGATTAGTAGTTTTACGAAAGCAACCTCATCCAAAAGTGGTTGATGTTATTGTCTGAGATCATACGTACGTATAAAACAATCTACAGATGAGGAAACTTAAAAAATATAAACGGTAAGAAACAATCATTCATTCTTTTTCAAATAGTTTATTTAAGATTGTGTTAAAATTTCCAAAAATTAGTTATTAATAAACTAATCCTTAACAAGTCTCCCCTATAAAAACAAATATTATTTCTATTTTAATATGAAAAACTTTTTAGTTATTAATTTTTAACGACATTTTCTAGGTCATCAATTTTTTTTATTTCCAAAAATTAGTTATCAAAAAACTAGACTCGATTATTTTTATTTAAAAAACAACCAAATATACATTCTTGTTGATAATGTAAGATACTACTGAGATACCCATTTTCAACATTAAAACTCAAGCCATTTTCGAAAAATGTCAAATTAGAAAAGATTAATAAGGACTGTTCAGGAAATGATTGTCAGCCTAGTTTAAATAGAAAACTGTTAGAAAAAGTGAATGATTTTTTTGTGTGTATCTGTTATTGTATTCCCAGAGACAAACAAACGGACAGACAAAAATAAGGTTGGACAGATTTGTAATATCCATTATTTTGGCGTTTCGAGGGCACATAACAATCGAAAACCCATCGTAATCTTGAGGCAGAAAGTGTTCTCAGTTACAATATATTTTCCTATATTAGGGCTTATGGGACCAAAACCAAATCTTGCTTCAAATGTCTAACAAAAGCTTGTACTGTAGATACTTCCAATAGTTGGGGTACTTGAACAAAGGAGTCAGTATCATCTGGTCTGTTTCGATTTAACAGGTAGGCCGGGGTTCAAATCCTTGTCGGGGGTATTTAAGTTTTTTCTAAACTGTTTCTCACTTTACCTCCACGCGTGTGGATACACTTGCTCTAAATTATAAATTCCTGTCCTATTAGTGCAGCTATACTTCTAGCCAGGACATATGGTTCACGTAAAAAAAAACTAGAATAATTCTAAGCTAAGTATATCTTGCCACCACAACTTTTCTCCCCTTAGTTTATATGATGACTTTAATATTAATAATAACAATAACAATAATACTAGTAGTATTTATGAACGCTTGTGTAAACCTCTTAACCAAATTAGAAACCTCATTTCCAACCACATACATCGTTTGCTATTCTTGTTGAAAATAAGTGGGGGAAATGTTTAGAACTTTTAACTATAACAAAAATATTTTCTGGATATTGTTTTTTCTCGTTGTGGTGTAGCTATCCTTTTAGAAACCATTAAAATTAGTTTTAAAAATAGGACTACGTGCTATGGAGTAGCTACTGTGAAGTAATTTATCCACGAATAGCCAAAATAGAGTTTACGTTAGTTGAGTTATAGTATGTATAGAGTGGCAACACTTTATCTGACAAGACTTCAGTGTATTTGTTCCGTGTTGCAATATCATTTTCCCACAAGAATTTGTATTTAATAAAAACTAAAATTAAAGTTCGTTGGAATTGAAATTACATAATTTAAATTAAATTTAAACTATATATATATCCGCATTGGTGGTGGCATGGTCTAAAACATCCCTCCCCGGGGACAAGAAGAACGGAATTCGAATCCCGTTCAAGTGTAATGAGAGTAAGTTTTTCCCTAAATGGTTTCCCACTTTTTCTTGACGCACATTCGGGTACTTTTCTGATACATTTTACTTTCTTCATCCTTAGCCCACTAGTTTAAATATGTTGATAGCCCGAACGGGTAGTAAGACGTGGTTCACACTTTTGTCGAACATTAATACTTTTATTAAGAAGATAGGAGAGGTTTATTTTAAGTTAGTCCACCATTTTAACAATACTAGTTTTGATGAGTTTCTAGTTTTAATTATAACACATGTGTTTATTATGTGGTGGGGCTAATGTTTTATATCTTGTCCATTCGACCTTATTTTACCTCTGCTTTCCTGGCGTATGGAGGAGTTCATTTCTGAGGTGAGGACATCATTAAGGTGAATTCCATTATCCCCAGATGGTAGGATGATACGTGATAATGATGATGGTTGAAATTAGAGGGGACCTACAGTTTAACGTGGGTTCCGAACCACGGTGGGGGCCTGGCATTCTACACATTCACAAAGAGTGAAACCACATACTTTGCCAGAGGTGAAGGAAGGATTTGGTAACTAAATAAATCTGTTCCGGGACCGGGATTTGAGCCCCAGGTCCCAACGCAGAAGTCTGACACCTCGCCCCTAGACCGTCAGGTCCTACCATGTGTTTATTATAATAATATATATTTTAAATTATAGGCAAAGTCAAATTGACTAACGCCTTCCAGACTTGGCCAGCAACCCGGCGAACGTATCTGCGCTGCGGATTGCTAAGTACAATAGCGAGGGCGCTATCATTGTGAGGAAACAGATACAGAAGTGCGCGGACAAGAACCGTCCAAGTAACTTGTGCTAATCTTAAATTATTCCAAGACGTCCTTGCATAATATGTTTATAAAACACCCAATTGATTCTTAACATACAGTTTAGTGTGTACGTATTCAACCCAATTACTGTATGTATCTGCGTGAATATTACTTTGTGTATTGGGGGTTGGTGTAAATGTAGCCTATATGTTTTTACATGCGTTTATATGAGTAATTTAACGTTTCTGAAGAATGAAATGATATTTGTATCTTTGAATTTCTGGTTGCACTATATGAACACATATAATATCAACAGGTCAATCACACAAGAACTTAAATGATGACAATTCACCTAAGATTCATCCAGCTCTTTAAACTAGATATTTTCTAAGTGGATAACAATAATAGAGATGTGAGAGTGAACTGTTTTTTACAAACACTTTCCAGGTCAGGAAAACGTTCCTGTACATTTTTCCGACTATTTTAAAATAATACAATCGATATATCCAAAGTTTTTATGTTTTCCCTTCAGTAAAATTTAGTCTAATGAAGTCATTCTCAGAAATATTATAAAATGAGCTACGATAAACATAGGTTAGAATTATCTTCTCAAACTCACGTATTGACTACAGAACTTGGTGGTTATATGTGTCACTAGCCTTTGAGTCGGATACAAACCAGATAAGCTAACCTAGTAAATCGCTTTACCCTGGGATTCAATTATCTTAAATGGTTACTGGATTATTTTCCGGTTGAGAAGTTTCGTCTCTCAAATGTAGGCGCCCGTGCGTGAACAGTAATTAATAAAGTATAATAGCTCCTCATTGAATTAAACCATAACCCCCAATAAACGGGTATCAAACAATAAAAACCACTCGGACCCAAGTCTGAACACATGCCCATAAAATAAGCGTTACAAAATTCTTAAAACCGCATTTTTGAATGATAATGAGTTTTCAAATAAATGGTTTGAGTTTGTGAACGAAATTAAAAATAAATGGTACGGTACACCTCACAGAATTTCTCTATATTTTATCCTACTAAAAACTCGTGAGATTTGTGAAGCTAAATCATATAAATTGTTTTAGAAACACTCCCCCAAAGAGTATAAAGGATATAATATACACTTTTACAGAAACATTCATAAAAGAGCATGATAATCAATTGTTAGAGAACTCCAATATACATTTATATATATATATGCTTTTAGCTACGAAAATATTGGTTTTATAAAAATACATACCAGATAAAATATTTCAGTTTTGAATAATACTACAACTTTAAAATGAAAAGTTATTTAGTATCTGAAATTATTGCAGGGATATTATCAAAATTAGAATTTTCCGCTTATTTAAAGTACCCTTAAAGTAATATTCACTGGGAAATAAGAACTGTAATTTTGTTTATAGTAACGAATATAATCTATATATAAAATTTTTATCAAAATCATAACAGCAGATTTTGAGAAAATCAATCTTTTTCCTTTTTACCCTCCAGTGAGATACCCTTAATTTTAGGGTTAAATAGTTAATTCCAAAAACACCTCGAGAGATCCCTGTTAAGATTCTAGATACTGAAATTTACCCAATTAGTAAAATGGTTTGGGCTCTAGGTTGAGATACATAAACACAAAAACACAAAGAGACTACATCGTGAAAACAACTTTTTCTGTTTCAGGGAGTCATGAATCATCGACATTCATCAAAATTTCGAGTTAGATTTCTTATGATCACAATACGTCCCTCTCCGAGGTGTTGAAAGAAAGTTAAAGGAGAAGAAAACCACTTTCTAAAAAACAAACTCACAATTTTGTTACTCATTTGAAATAAAATTGTTCAAATAAATTTTAAAAACTTCAAATTTTCAGAAACAATTTATTACTAAACTATATTTTAGTTTAGTTTTATTAAAATAAAATATACAATCTAATATAGTTGGTAGAATACTCCCCAAATACCCATTTTGAACAAAATAGTTTTACCTATTTTAGAACAATTTCAAATTTTCTAAAATAATTCGTCAGTAACAATACACCAGTAAAGTATTATTTATTAAGTGAAACTCTCCTCAGATATACATTTAAATAAGGCATTAAGAAATTAAAAAACTTGATTCCTCAAAAATCAATCAACAAGCTACCCTTAATTTTACATCGAGAATTAAAACAACGATATAGCCACAGCTTATGGCCATATAACATCTAAATAAAAAGTTTGAAGGAAATCTTTCAAACCGTTTCTTCTGTAGCCCTAGGGAAAAATAGACAGACAGAATTGTAAGACTCACTTTTTGAGTTTTAAGGTATATAAACGTTAATATACATCATAATCTCAAGATAAAACATGTTCTTGATTACAATACTTTCTTTTTTTACGAGAAGGTAAAAAAAAAATCTTGGACTTGTGTGGTTATATTCTGGGAAAAGTAGTTTGGGAAATGTTTATGTGCTGAGGTGTCTAAACCATTTCACGCGTAATGCAAGCACAATAACTCACACCCCTCAGTTTCAACATGCAACCAAGCCCTAGATTGTTAAGCAGATACATGGTTTTATAACAAACATTATATGCCATTACTATCTGGGGCCAATGTTAAACTTTACTAGACACGGTTTTTTTATTAATAATATCACAACGCTCGAAATATCTAACCATAATGAGGATGCAAAAGGTTGAAATGGTTATGGCTATAAATGTGAACTTCACTTTATCTTTTTCAAGTTTCCCATGTCTTTAAAATAATTAGGTTAACCTCAAAGAAATTAAGTATTTAAATACATATTTTAATTGGGCTCATTATAGATTTGTATCGAGAGGGTCATTTTTAAAGAGTTTAATATTTACAGCAAACCTCCTCGATAGATCTAAGCGCTAATGCATATGTTTTTATCAAACGTAAATTAAATAATATATTCATACATATTATGTAAACCTAGTTATTACAGATCTTTAGTTTGAATACTTTGCCAAGTTAAGTTATTTGAAATTTAATTAACACAATCTTTATGATTATTTTATACACATAGTAATGTGTATTTATTTTATTTTTCCTTTTTAATAAACAAATATATTTTATCAGATAAAAAGCCAAATGTAAACTAATGTTGGGATTAGTGTAGTGGCAACTTTCATGATCATAGTTCGCGAAGATAGCTCTCAATTCTGACTGAATGCAATGGTTGTTTTTTTTTACTTTTATATCTACAGACTAGTGCGTATACTGTACATTTACTTAAAATATGTATCTCCCTTCCTTACCCCTCAATCTGTGTTCTTATAGATCTTTCTTGCTACAGTATGTGCACAATAGCTTTTTATCTGAATGACCGTTGAAAAATCATATGTTTAGGTTTTGGGTCGCCAACATCGTAAAAGTTCACTGTTTCGCTATAAATTATAAGTTTTTTTAATTACTTGTTATATTTGACATTTAAAATAACGTAAACTTAAGTTTTCTTATACTATGTCATTACTTTTAATACATTTTTTTCATTCAATCCGAAACAATATTTTAAACATAAATAAAAGTACTTATTCTTCGTTTTGGAATGTTATCTATGATGTATAATATAGTGCATATATTAATACCTTTTAATACAGGCATCGTATTTACTTGGAAAAGAGAAAACACTTGTAATTTTTTTAATACATAATATATTATTTTATAGTATTGTGAAATATTTAATTGAATACATTATTTTATAGTATTATGAAATATTTATTTGAATACATTATTTTTGTCCACTGGATGAGTACACAATTTTAAAGAGATTTTTTGTGTCATGATAAATCACATGGCTTAAATTCATCGGTCGCCATTTTAAAGCAATATTTGTTAGACTTTTGTGAAAATGCTATAAATACAGAATTTTTTGAAGTGAAACAAAACGATAAATACGATCTGTGCACTACCTCAAATAAATATAAATAATATTTGCCTATATTACTGTGGTTAACTATCACATTACTACATTACCATATGCTTTCATTTCAGCTATTCAATGTAAAATATGTCAGCTGTTGGCATAGGGATGAATCATGAACTATTTTTAGTAACTTTTGGGCTGTCACCCAAGTAAACTCGAGTGGTGAATGTACTTTAGTGTAAGTAGTAGCTGACTCACGAACTCAAAATAACAAGCTTAGCTTTAAAATATAATAAGATAAGTATTACAGAGTTTGTATTAAAATTAATTATTATTTTTTTCTTCTTCTGATCTTTTTTGTGTATTTATGTTTGTTGTTTCCTTTGATATGAAGTTGTGTTGCACGTATCAGACTTTAATCTTGAAGATTCTAGATAGAAGCCGAAGGGTTGGCTGATAAGTGACCGATTTTATTTAAGAGGTAAACTTTATTGCTTTGTCCAGCGGCAGCAGGTGTAATTGTGAGCTTGTTCCTATTTTTTATTTCATTGTGATAGCCACAATGTGTTTGTCCCTCTATTGACTTCCATTTATATTTACTTTATCTTATTTCATGTATAAAGTTATATACCTTATAATTGAAAAGAGTTTTCTTTCTTTTTTTAAAGTCGAGTTTCATCAAATATTGATAATAATTTTAAAAACTGGTAACGCACATAAGAAGTTCATAAAGTAACTTTTAAATATTCATCCGAGTCTTAATTCAAATATATTAAAGTGATACAATGTTTTCTGTTATAAATTTTTAACCAGTATTGTAACGTGTCAAAAATGACAAACAAAACATTTTAACACGTACAATCGATCAAACCTTTAGAATGGTGCAAAACCATTATTACCAGTTCTAATAATGTGTGGCAGATATAGATTTACTGCGACATTAGGAAACGCCCTGCCCACCAACACCTAAACTGCCCCATCAAACGTAGTACATCGTCTTTGGAAGACAACATAAGCCAACTTTTATCTCATGAGCCAGCTGACGAAGAGATGAGCGAGGGGTCAGTTCAGGAGAGGCCAGCTGGTCGACGAGCGCTCGGAGTCAGATGGCGCGATGTGTAACCATCCCCTCCCCCTTTTCTGTACTTGGAATAATCATGGTCAATTCATCTAGACCCATTATAAATACGAGCCGGTCCTTGGTCCACGTTACCTTTATTGTAATCACCACTAGTCGGAAACACTGCTGCCAGAGATACTCTAGACTTCGTAGAGAAGACCACGATGGTTGTGGCGTCTGAATCACCTCCTCGCCACAGATCGAGCTACGGCGCTTATCATGATTATTGAGAGACGTAGTTGATTATGTCTCTGTGCCCTTAATAATTAGTTTCTGTTAGTGGAGCTGTGAGCTCTATCATGTAAATGTCCTTATGACTCTGTTTTTTTTTGTGGGTAACCCTTATGTGTTTCCCTATGCTCATAAGGCATAGTTTATTTTGTTGAGCTGTGAGCTCTATTATACAATGTCCATAGGACATAGATTATGTATGACAGTTATTCTGACCCTTTTTTATGCTCATAAGGTGTAGCTTATTATAGTTATCCAGTTACACTATCTTTTTACGTCTATTAGTCTTGGTCGCAAATATTGGGGTCGTAAACAGACGTCATAAACTATTTGATCATTCGGCGGCTACAGAATAGCGTAGGAATTAATTATGGAGGATGTCTGGTCATCTGTGTCATCTTTTCACGATCTAATTGGGTCTGTAAACTCATACCAGTCTTGTAAGTGTCTGAAAGTCTGTACTGATTTGATGTACGCAACCTGTGGAAGTGCTACTAGTCCATAGTAGTGGCTCGCGGGGTTATGTTTTTTTATGTACGGCCTGTTTGAGGTGCCTATAGGGTTGATAGAGTTATATCACTATCTTGATTAGTGTTACTATCCCCGTTGCAGGGTAACCTAATATTTATACTATTGATTGCACTAGCAGTACTATTTAGTAAATGTCTGGCCATAGTATTAATTGGTTCTGGATTCCTGGTGATTCGCCACTGACTCAGTGTAATAGATCTGTTTCTCTTCAAGGAACGAATTACATTGTGATATCTAACTCTATTAGGAGTTAGCTCTCGCTAGCAAGCAAATGTTAATTACCACCTTTGTAGCTATTAAACTAGGACTAAGATTAAGCGGTTTTGTTCTTCAAATTTTAAAGTTATGTATTGTTGTAGTAAGCCGACTGACATAAATTATAAATAAGTTATTTTTTGATCGCAGTTACTATGTACTAATAACATTGTGTATTGTCCTATCAGGAGTATTGGTTGCTGTCCTGTTTTAATGAGCTACAAGATTTAGTGTTTAAGCCTATGACCTAAGTGTGTAGGTTATAGCTTGTTCTCATATTAAACAATGGGCAGTTTGAATAATTACAACCTTAATTCTTCGTACTTTCTTATCTCTTATTTCTTTATTAATAAACTAACTTTGTTAATCACGTATATTATTTCTGTACTGTATTTATATCCTATAATGTAATAAACAGTAGGGTAGAAGGGTGCAGTATTTTCATTAAATGAAACGGTGTTATTTGCTTATACATCATCATTAATATATAATAGTGAACCAGTTTTAAATAAATACATACAATTCGTATATATTAGATTAATTTTATCATAACATTCTTATATTTATAATTATTTACTAATAAATAAACCATATATAATATTGATCAAGTTTTAATAAATAACTAAAATTCCTATCTACCAAAAATACAATTTACCAATACATTCACATATTATATTTGCTGGCGAGGGCCGATAATTTTAATTAATAATATTCTACATTTCGAGTATATTATATATATATATATATGTATATTACATATATAATAAATGTGTTAACTATATTAATAAATATAAAAATGAATATATAATAGACATAATATATTCATTATAATATATATCTATTATTTAGGGCAGTTATTGTTTTAATATTGATTTATATTTATAAAATGAATGGTAGATACGAATGTATTTAGTTAATTAATTGAATACTCGCGCTGAAATGTTTTTTGTGATACTGTCGTGTAAACTAGTAATGTGTCATCCTTAACACGTGAAATAAAACCCTTCAAGAACCTCTTGAATATGTCACTGGCAGGTCATGAGAACAGATTGGAAGGCTCCAGAGAAAAAAACACTATTTTTCAGACAATTCAGTAAAACAGCCACAAAGATCTTAGTTTTTATCTATTTTACTGGAATGTCAGTAAACTATCTTGTGTTTTGGTGTGTGGTCGTCTTTGTATATATATCTGTTTATTTATTTCACTTTGTTGTAATACTCAGGGTTATATCTGAGATTTTATTCCGGGGATATTTAATATCTATGTCTTACACTCTAGTTCTGCTTACTTGTACACTCCAATTTTCATAGTAAGGGTCTTATCTGACAATTATAAAAGCTAATAGATATAACTTTACGTATTTACACGTCAAGTAATGTGATATGCAGCTGTCAATTTTGATATGTTTTATCAAAATCTACAAAATAACACAAATAAAATAGTAAAATGTTATCTATGTTAACTGCAAAATTAAATTAAATTAAATTAAAATTGTTTTCTAAAATTATTTTTTAAAGAAAACTGAACTGTAGTTGTGTGTATAAAAAAAATTAATTTGGTTCACCACATCTTACTGTCCATCCATACTAATCACACAATTTACACTAAAAGGGTATTGATGATTACCGTAGAATTAAGATAAAATGTACTCACATTTGCACGAAGGGAGAGTGTGGAAACTATTTAGGAATTCCACCCTCATCCATTAAGACCCAATCACCATTAAAACCCCAAATTCCCTTCATTAATAAATCAGACAAGACAATATTGACGCCTTATAGACCTACTATGTTTTTTAGCAATCCGTCTTACTACCCGTCTGGGTCATACGCTTATATACTAACTACACCATTAGTTTTAGGGATTAGGAAAGTTATATTTAGTGGTAGTGTACCAGAATTTGCGTGGAGGCAGGATCGTAAAACAATTTTGTAAAAACCACCCTCAGTACACCCGACCGAGATTTGAACATCGACCTTCCCGTCATTGGCAGTCTAGTCTACCAAGAGAGAAGCGCGTTATAGTACTCGGCAAACAAAGTGGTTTTAAACCGTGTATATTTCGGTGTGAGTCCCTATCATTCGTGAATAAAAAGGGCCCTTTTTTCCCCATAAAATGTGTTAGTCAGGGGTGGCTCATGAAGTAGGGTTCTGGTTCTGCAAAATAAAGACAAATAAGAAGCAAAACATATTTTGAAATTCATACCAATTTTCTCATATTTTTTCATTGCATAGTGAAAAACATAAATCAATTTAAAATATCGTTATATCTTTTTCCCTATTTTATTGAGGAAATTAGCAAAACCACAATCGTACCAGCGCGTGACATAAAACGCGCGTATGTTAACAAGCTTTGTGCTTGTTGGGCTTGTTTAGAAGTGCCCGCCGAGCTCTGCATGAGTCACAGAATGTTTACTTTCTTTGACCAAGTTTTTGGGGTGAGATAAACTGTGGTCTGCTACCAGCTGCAGTCGGCTGGCTGGATCATAGGTTGGATTGAAGGTCGGTGATTTCTCTAGTGTGTAAGTGTGACGCGTTTACGGTCATGTTTTTGATTATTTTGTGAATAATGAAAGTTCACAATACTAAAAACTTGATTTTTGTTCTTTATCATCAGAATAAAAGTTTGAAACTAAAAATAATGGAAGGCCAGTAATCAAATCCTATTTAAGAAACACCATGAGTGAAGACAGATTGAATGATTTGGCCATATTGTCCGTAGAACAGTCTATGATTTGTGAGAAATCAGACAAAAACTGAAGATTAGATTTTTTCAACGATAATCTTAAAGATACACTAATTATAATTAAAGTAAAAAATTGTGTGTATAGTGTTCAAGATAGTGCTAGGAACCTATTTATATATTTTTGTTTACTGGTGTATGTCTATGTGGATTTTACGATAAATTATTATTATTATTAGCACCGCGTCTTACTACCCGTTCGGGTTATACGCACTTACGCTAATGTGTAATGGTAGGGTGATTGTGAGATGAAATGGAGGACCTACAGTTTAACGTGGAATCCGAACCACGGTGGAGGCCTGGCATTCCCCACATTCACAAGATGTCTTGTCAGAGGTGAAGGAAGGGTTTGGTAATCAGATAAATCTTTGCCGGGACCTGGGATTGAACCCCGGCCGCCAGCATAGAAGTCTGACACCTTACCCCTAGACCACCAGGTCACCTTTTTTACGATAAACAATCTTCGACTTCGAACCAAGTGAGTTTTTATACTTATATATATATAGTTTTGATTTACTTTTATTAACTTTGTCTTTTTTATACTTTTTACAGTGTAGTTGGTCAAATAAATATAGGATGGTATAAGGTTGATATGAGGAAAGTTGTTGTCTACCCAATTTAAGAATTATTAAGAGAGAGCCCTCCTTTAAAGTTTACTCACGAGCCGCCACTGGCACTGTACAAGGAAATTTTCTAATGTAAGCAAAAGTTAGCGAACTAAGAGAGTGTTTCTAAACTCTATGCAAAAACTTAAATCACAGCATATATGGTCAGAAAGAAACAGAAAACCCGGTAAAAACTTGTCCAGAAAAATAATCTTGTATTACTAAAATAATTTTAAGTTGAAGTTAGACGCAACAACCCCGAGAGTACGCAACTGTAAGTACGTACGTGTAGAGCAAGTTGCATACCATTAGACAGAGTGAAGTGCCTGGCCACGAGCAACGTGTTCGAAAGGTAAGCACACGTCGAATGCAACTGACAGATACTGTTGTGACTCATGATGTGTCCACATAGTGCTATGCAACTTCTTGTACACGTATGTACTTACAGCTGCCTACACCCGGAGTTGTGGCACCTAGATTCAACTTGATTATTTGGTAATACAATATTACTTTTCCGGACAATTTTTAGTAGTCTCTCTTTTTCTCTATTCCCACAGATGCTGTGATTTAAGTTTGGACACAGAGTTTAGAAACACCATGTATACACACCAAAAAAATTGTTTTGTCTGCTATTAATTCACCTTGGAGTGTAGTACATAACTGTCAGAATTTTAAAACTTTAATCATTTTGAACATCATCGACCAACATCAATGTTATGTGAATTTTTTCGATATTTTTTTTTCTCTAATGATTGGATAATTTTGTTACTTGAAATGTTTTTATAAGCCAATTTCAAAATTACTCTTGTGTCACTAAAAATAACTTTAAAAAAATTGGTTTAAATCAAGCACAGCTTCTTAAAGACTTGGGTTTGAATCCGAGTAGGTTTTGAAAGTTTTGGTTATCAAATAACGTGAAATTAGAATGGGCTTCATGTGTTTCAGACGTTGCTAAGACACTCGTGTTGAATGTGATTTAAATCAATATAAAAATTGAATTTCAAAAGTAAAGTAGTTTTAATAATTTAATTAAAAAACATAGTTTCTGCCATGGTCGATCTCGCTAAAGGGAGTATTTCCAACTTTGAGTGTCTTTATAAAGATATGTAGGAGGTTTCAGGTGCTGAAAAGTGAACGAAAAAAATACACCTTATATAAAATCACAGCAAATTCTATTTTTTCTAACCCATCTTGTCTTACTACCCGTTCGGTTAGTAATAATTTTATTCGCGCTAATGAGGCAAGGACGAGAAAATGTATTCATATTCTCTTGGAGGGAGATAAGTTAACCATGAATGAAAATCTACCCTGAGTACACCTGACCAGGATTCATGCCTCAACCTCCTCGTCACCAGCAAAATAATCTAGATGATCGAATACATTGAAATGTGACACCTGGACACGAGAATATAATACGGGACCTTTGTATTAGTGTGCCGATTATCTCTCAGTGAGCCATCCAGAGATCGTACCGTGCTTAGGGTCACTCCTCACTCATATTGTACTGGATTGTAAGAGTTATCATTGATATCAGAGCCACCGGTGACTTGGTTGTGGCCTTATTTTGCCAATTCTCATTTCCGTAATTATAAGCATTACACCCCAAGCTTCACCTTTCATATATATTTAACTGTATAACGTTGCTTTCTTACATATAAAACTATATGAAACTTACATTTAGTAGGCGTGCCCACCGATTCGGGTAACATACGCTAATAGAAAATAAATTATTATCGTTTGCTAGTATATGATCAGGTGACCGGAGATTTTTATCCTTAATTATTCTTGTTGTAATCCAAGCTTTTGATAAGTTAGGAATCAAGCTGATTATAAATCAAGTGATAGGAGAATCAATACGATATTTTTTCGAATAATACTAGTATATATTTTTAATTTTGTGGAAAAAGAACTAGGTTCAAAAGGTGAGCATGATTTTGTTTTGCACTGAAACCGACTCGAAATCTATATGAACTGGCTGGAGGCTCTTTCCATCTTTCTATCTCTCTCATCCAGCGCAAAACTGCCGCACAATAGAATGTAACTTCCGGTAGGACCCGAACACACAGTTAGGTAGACAGATAGACACGAACACTGGAAAATAGGGACGGTCGGGGTGTGGGGAAAGAGCGGTTTGTGGCCAGCTCGCTCAACGTTGGCTGTTTTTTTTTACCTTCACTCCCATCCTCCCTTTTTCCCCTAGGCCCCCGCACGTACAACCCCGGGCCACTATTTAGTCAGAGGGCTAAGCCAGAACCCGGGCGAGATTGGAGCGATGGACAGAAGAATACATTGCCCCGTGTTTACACAGTATAAATGACAAGTTAAAACTTTTCCTCCTAGTCTGACTGGAAATCATCGCACTTCTACTAAAGTCTCCTCCCCGTACTCCCCCCTCTCCCCCTCCGCTTACCCCGTTCACTTCCAACAAAGCTCTTCCCCTCGTTCATTGCAGAGGAGTGGAGAACTCTGTCACTGATAATGGTTGGTTTCTGAAACACTGTTACCTGTCATATCGTCACAGATTAACTTCCAAAACCTCGTATGCCTAATTTAAAGTTGGAAGGTTTTTAACCGTACCCAAACATTTATTTTTAGGGGAGGGAGATTTTTACCTCCAGTATCCCACAGGCAAATCTCTCTATATGAGATGACAAAAATTATTCGTAAAAGCATTTATTCCCATCGTGTCTTAATAGTGTAATATTTCGGTTTATCCTCAAATATTTTTTTTGCACATGTCTTACTACCCGTTTGGATTACGTGCCTATACAATAATCACGCTAATATTTTTAGGGATGAAGAAGACTGTGTTTACAGAAAGTGTGCCCGCATTTCCGTGGAGGCATAATGGAAAACCTATTAGGAAAAAAAAACACCTAGGTACACCTGACCTAGACTCAAACCTCTATCTCCCCATCCTCGGCAGTCCAGTATACTGCGAGAGTGACGACTTAGATAATGTGGCCACCAACGCAGGTATACCCATATATTAACTACGCCGATGGGATAAGTATGAGAAAGTTAGAACTTTAGAGAAAATATATCCACATTTGCGAGGAGAGATAATAAGAAAATATAAACTTGGTACACCCGGCCGGGATTCATAACCGCTATCTACTTGTCACCAGAAATCCAGTATAGCGTTGGGATATCCCGAGATGGATCTGGCTATGATAAGGAAGCATCAATAGCCTTTTACACCCCTGAGGCTCTAGATAGGATACAACTAAGGCCAATGAATCTGCCGACGGAGGTAAAACCACTTCTCGAAAAAGACCATAAAGTCTTCGAAAGGAGGAAGGAAAAGCTCAAGCTGAGTAACTCTACAAACACTTTATGAAGGCAAACTGTTGGAAAGCATTCGACCTGAAGGAAGCTTGGCCCGGATGTTATGTGTTTACTCACAATCCATAATGTACGAAGGCAATGGTATGATAAAAATTGGCCAGTTTAATGTAATGTGGAATAAAACCGTTATGGAAGAGATTAGAAAAGTGGCAGAGGACTTGAGTTTGGACATAATTTGCGTGCAGAAGCCGTACAGTACTGTAAGGGAAATAATTCTGCAGATTCCAATAAAGTCGAGAATTGTCACTAGTGGTTCGTCGTCCATGAGCCCGATAGTAATTTTCATTACACATATGACGGTTCCAAGAGTAGTTCAATACTGCAATGAGAAGGTCATGCGTCGAAATAATAACAGATAAAGGCGCATTCATCCTGGTCAACATGCACTTCCAGTACAGAGAAGACATTGAAAAATACTTGGAGCAAATGAAAGTTATAGATGACGTCTATAAAGGTATCCCGGTTGTGTTCTTCGCAGATAAAATGAGATGTCGCCCATGTGGTTCAGTGATGTGTTGAGAAGGCCGGATGGAAGGAGAGGTGGATATAGGGAATATGAGGGAGGAGATAAATTATAAGAGATAATAGTGGCGAGAAGGCTAGAGGTACTGAATATGATCGGGAATACACCCACCTATGCGGGGAGAGTGGAATCAATCTCAAATATAGATGTCACACTCTGCAACCAGGAGACGATTGGGATGGTTAATAACTGGAAAGTACTAGATGGATTGACAGTTAGTGAACATTACTTGATCACTTTTGAGATTGAAGGAGATCTAGGGCTGCAGGCTGAAGTAGAAATAAGACCTAAATATAAACATCCGCAAAACCGATTGGGAGAGATTAAAGGGAGAAATGGAGCTACCAACAGAGATAGAAAAAGTAGGAAAGGTAACTGTGAAAGCGAAGGAGTTTACGAGAACTGTAAAAAGGATGATGAGGGTGGCCATCCCAATATTTAAGGAAATATTAAGGATAAGTAATAAACCCTAGAATGAGAGACTCAGGAAATGTCGGAAGGAAATGAGGGCAGCGAGGAGGAGATACCATAACTGTAACGAACCTTGGAGTCGTGGCATGTTACTGGATATCTATAAAAGGAAGAAAGATGAGTGAGAATATGCCCTGAGGCTGGCTAATAGGGAAAGCTAGGAGCGATACGTTCATGAGGAGCTTATAAATAATCCTTGGGGCATATCATTTCAGATAGTGACTGGGAAGGTAGGGCCCCCAGCTGTGATCTCGACGCTGAAGATTTAGGGCGGGGACATGACTTCTGCGGGGAAGAATCGGCCAGGTTGTAGCTTGAAATACTGCTTACAGATGATAATGTGGAAGATGACGAGGAACAAGAAGCTGCAAGAATGTAAATGACGAGGAACTACGACAACAAAGTAGAGACAGATTCAATAACACGGGAAGATATTATAAGGTTGGTGGCCAAAATGAAGATTGAGAAGGCACTTGGACCTGATGGAATCAGAGTTAAGGTCCTTCAGAAAATCATCGAACAGGTAGCGTCCTTCCTAGCTAGTTTAGTGAGTGAATGCATGGACCAGGGCCGAGTTTATAATGTATGGAAACAAAGTAATGTTGTCATTCTTGGAAAGGATGAAGACAAGGATTCACAGCTCCCTAAGTCATACAGGCCAATTTATTTATTAAACGTATACGGAAAACTTCAAGAGAAGATCTTGTGAAACAGATTGAAGAAGCATCGTGAGATCATTAGCATGCACCAGCAGCAGTACAGCTTTAGGAGAGGCAGATCTACGGAGGACGCTATCTGTAAGGCCGTGAACCTTGTTGATAGGGCAAGTGGGAAAAATGTTATTGGGATATTCTTGGATATATTGGAAGTATTTGATAATTTGTGGGGGCCATCACTGCTCAAACGGTTAAGGGAAATAGAATGTCTGGGGAGTCTCTACAGAGTTTTTAAGGACTACTGTAGTGAGAGATATGCAACCCTGAGATGTCCAGAAATATCAATAAGTAAGAAACTTACGAAAGGCTGTCCTTAGAGATCGGTTTGTGTACCAATATTTTGGGACGCAGGACTCGAACTGGGTATGGTGGGAGTGGCCACCTTTGCAGATGACTTACTGATAATTGTTGAAGCCAAGTCAAGATTGGAACTTGAGACCAAGAGTAATGCGGTTCTCGCTGGTTTGGACTTTTGATGCAAGAAAGTGAAATTAAGTTTGGCACCTGCGAAGACGACGTATGTGCTGTTCAAGAGAGCGCTAAAGGGAAACCCTTTGATAAGGATTGACAAAAAGTGATTAGACGAAGTGTAAATACCAGTTATCTAGGAGTTACGTTGGATAAAAAGCGTGGTTTCATTATGCTTGTGGAGAATATATGTGGAAAAACCTTAAGCCTAATGAAAAGATGATTAGCAGAGTGCAGAGTCAGATTAGACGGCCCAGGCTTTGTATACGGATTTACCATCGAGCCTTATTAGTCTCCATCGTGGGTTATGGGGTCAGCACTTGAGCACACTGGCTCAGACTGGTACGGGTTAAAAGGAAGATCCAAAGCCTACAGAGAAATATTCTATTAAGGCTTTCTGGAGCCTATAGAACAATTGCGAAAAATGCGTTGTGTGGGGATTTACGCATCTGGCCCCTAGATCTAGAAATAAGGAAGAGAGCGGCTACTGGCTACAGAAAAGGGAGTCAGACAAGCTTGCTAAACTGACAAGGGAAGGAATAATAAATGGTATCCAGGTGAGGAAAGCGTTACTGGACGAGTGACAGACGGACTGGAACCAAAGCACTGCTGGAAGGAGAACTTATCAACTCTTTCCTGATGTCAGAGATCACCTAAAACCAAAATTGTTACAGCCTTCCCCAGGGTTAGTTCACTATATCACTGGCCATGGGCCATACATACAGGGCTGTTCTCTACCTAAGACGCTTGACAGAAGACAAACTATGCGAATGCGGAAGGAAGGCTATCCCCGAACACGTCGTACTGGAATATCAATTAACGGTAAAAGAGATGGAAACAATTCAAGTTCTATTACAGGTTGGAGAAATTTATCATATATTGCGTGACGTAGATAGGTGGGGTCTCCTAGATGCAATCGCGAACAACGTGTCAAAGAGAGAAAAGGATAGATATATAGCAGACATGAAGACAAGGAGACAGGTTAGACAAGACGAGCAAACTGTAGACAGACAAGGTTGTGAGACCAGTGACGACAGTGACACTACAGAAGGTGACGAATCGACATCAGAAACAGAATCAGAAGACATACTATGAAAGTGGTACCAAGACTTAGATGAGACAAAAGGTAGATATTACCGGTTGGCAAAGTGTAACGAGATGAGGAACTCCAGGTCATCCGGAACCTAACCAAGGAAGGCTCCCTTAGGACGCCAGTAGTGGAAAATGCTGAGGCACCTGAGGGAGTTAGAATCATCGAAGAACATCAAGAGACGGAGAAATAAAACCCTCAACTAGCATGGTCTGGCCCACTTGGCAACAAGTAAGGTGCTGAGCTGGGGTGGTAGGGCTTCCGGTCCATCAATAATTCTTCAGTGACTGGTATCAGTAAATGAAGAGACATTGAAGAATATCAAGATGCTCTGCAACCACCGAGTTGCAAGAAATATATTAGGTTAAGTTAGTTTTAGTTTTATATTTTATTATGTTGTATCATATTTAGTTTTAGGTCCAGGGTAGTGGTTTTAGCTGGAGTTAGCTGGAGTGAAATCTCCGGAAGGGTGCTTCCTTAGGTGGTGGATAGGAGGATGCTCGCCTTCGTGGGGGCTCTTGCCGATCCAGGGACTATTAGATCCGGAAGCGGTGGGACACCCAGTGGGGCAAGGTATCGGGGGCGTAAAATACCTGAGGTAGACCAACCAGTAGGATGAAATTGGAAGATGGGGAAATAGGGACACTTAGATTAGGAGCTATAATCAACACTAAATTAAATAATATGTCTGTAAATTGAATAAACTATCAAATTAGTGGAGGTAGAGAAACAATGTAACATAGGCCCTGAGTTACAGTCCAGGCCTCAAAACAGAAAATAAGGATAAATTAATAAAATTAATAAACTCAGTCTAATACTTGGGGGTGATGGGTTGGATCAGTGGTTCACAACCTTTTTTTTAGCTGACGCCCACTTGGTAGATCATAACATCCCTAAGGCTCCCGTTCCCTATTTTTTGGACAGTTCTAAAAAAAAGTCCTTTAAAAGTGTTTTTTTCGAGTCAATTTTTTAATTTTTATAAAACACATGTAGCACTGTCAGCGTAATGGTACAGTTAGAATGACTGGAAATTAATGTAATGGTTGGCACTGCTTTGATTTTATCAATTATTTTCATATAGGGTTTTACAGCTGTGAAGGTTGTGTTGCCAATACCTCAAGAAAAAAATTCTTACTTTGAAAAAGGGATTGGAATAAAGAACGTCTTCAATTCTTAGCTCAGTTTAAACGTTATTTACAAATTGTTCTATGCCCCCTCACCCTGGAAGTGGTTCATGCCTCTCAAGGGGGGCGCGTTTCCCATGTTAGGAACCACTGTGTTATTTCATGCGACTACCGATAAAGGTATATCATTTTCGAAACAACTTAAAATGTTTTAGAAAAATATAAGCCCAATATAGGCCTACTGTGAATTAAGATATAGCGTGGTGAAGATTATGTTTCCCGAAATAAATAAACAAGCTTCCATTTAAATTAGATCAATTAGGTTTTTAAAAGTAAGGTAGCTGTAGTTTGATAAATTTCTCCCAGTATCTGCCACAAGGAACTTTATATCAGACTAAGATTATATTTTAGAGAGTGGCATGGAGTGTTTCCGGCATAATCAAAGTTAGTCTAGAGCAAGGGTCACCAAACTCAATGAATATGGAATCTAATTTCAAACTGTTTCACGGATTACCCAATATACAAATTTGCCAAGCGCGTAATGGCTATTTTTTAACCAGTACAGAGGATTTTCCCTATATTTTTTTTTCAATTAGGGATGGGTTCTGTGGCTTTGATTCATAATGGTAATATAAATAACTTAACTGTGTTTTTATAACGCTTCGTACCAAAATGATCTGGTTAATCCTAGATAATACAAGGATCATCTTTTATTCTAAACAAAATAATCTACACATAAATATTTTTAAAAATTTTGGCTTGCAGCATACTGAGAAGATCGGTATTCACTTTCGTCCACCATTTATTTCATGCTCAGTGATTAATTTACCAAACTTATCCGAAAGCAGTTATCAAGATGTTTTCAACTTTTGTATTTGTTTTTAACCACCTGCAATTGTAAGTGATTACTCAACAGTTAGAGCAGAGTAATATATTCATTCAGAGTGCAACCAACACAGACCAGAATAATTGAAACCACACATATCTTGAGCTCGAGGCAACCATCTTCAATGATAGGTCCCTTTGGGATGTACAAAGTAGATTTCTTGCATAAGACAACGGACATGACGTTGTGAGATACCGGTAACTCGTGATCAACCGTTTAACGACCCCTGGTATAAATTTTAGTTTAGAATAGTTTATTTATTATTTATTTGAGGTATTTGACGTCCACTTTCTAAACTTACAGCACAGTAAAATTTCTATGAGTGAGTGTGAAATAACCTATTAATTTTACCGGTTAAGGTAATTTTCACATACCTTCTAGGGTTATTTTGCGTGCAACAATCTATATGGGACAGACGGATTTACTTCCCCTCCAGAGGAGTTTGTGCTAGGGAATTTTATCACTTAAAAAAATCCATCAACCACGGCTGTGTTTGAACCCACGATCATTGGGTCTTGAGTCAAACAAATTAGCCCAAAATCTCCAAAGTTGACTGTAAATAATTCTCATCCCTTAGTAGAACAATAATTATCTAGGTTTCAACCAACTTTCATTCCAATGTGAGACATGTAGAGCAGAGGTTTTGTTTGTTTGGTCAAATGGTGACCGAGTAGGAGATAACTTTTCACAGGTTCAGTTTTAACAAGCTTTATTTATCACTAGACCCTTCCCCCCTAACCACCCCCTCGCATTATTATTTTCAACACACATATTGAAGAATCATCATAGACTCTACCATAAAATATGAGTGACTATCGACATTTTTANAAAAAAAAAAAATATAACCTATGTTACTCGCTGATAATGTATCTTTATATTGTTGAAAGAATTTTTAAAATAGGTCCAGTAGTTTTAGAGTTTATCCATTACAAACAAAAAAACAAATCTTTCCTCTTTATAATATTAGTGTATATGGGTGAAAAGTAGGTCCACCCTTTCGTAGTGATAAATTAACGGTCGGCGACTGGATGTTGTGCCTGTCTTAGTCTTAAATTATATTATAAGGCATATGAAGCTACGACAGGTCTAACAAGCCTGTAGTGGAAAATATGATCTCTTTAATAAAAAAACAACTGACCCATGCCACTGGCTGGAGACTTTAATGGATGTATGTAAAGTTTTAACAAGCTCTGCCAAACCTGATGACATTGCAAGACACAAAAATGATTGCAACGTTACCTGAAGCAAAGTTGCAGGTTATATCAAAACGTACCTTAATTATGCTAAAATATCATTTGATGCTTTGGAGTACTCGCCAACTTTGTGACTAATGAGTAGAGTTTGGTGTCGTTAACAATTTGTGATTGTTTCACGTATCAGTAGTCATGAGGATAAAGGTGATAGTCACGTAAGACCTCCCGGGTCAGAGTCAATTAAATGGCAATGTGATAGCGCTGGTGAATCAGAGCTCTTCAACTTTGTAGTGTACCGGTACATTAGACTGAATGTAGTCGCATAGCCAGTTCAGGTTATCTGTCATGGTTTTCTTTTTTCTACGCTTCTAACTACTCGTATGAGCAATACGCATTTTTTTTAGCATTAAGTCTCACTACCCCTTCGGGCTATACGGTTATACATTATTTAATAGCTTCGATCATGTATTATTATTATTAATATTATTATTATTAATATTATTATTATTATTATTATTATTATTATTATTATTATTATTATTAGCACCGCATCTTACTATTCGTTAGGGTTATACGCACTTACGCTAATGTATAATGGTAGGGTTATTGTGAGATGAAATGGAGGACCTACAGTTTAACGTGGGATCCGAACCACGGGGGTGGAGGCGGCCTGGCATTCCACACATTCACAAGTTGTGATTAATACACGTCTTGACAGAGGATAATGTTTTAGGGATGTGGAAAGTTGAATTTAGAGAAATTCAAAAGTGTACCCACATTCGCGTGGAGGAAGAGTGGAAAATCATGTTGAAAAAGCCAAGGCCTCTGAGAGAGATTTTTTATCAGAGGGTTTAAAGTCTTTTCTGCCCCCGTTCCATTTTCCTTTAATCCTGTCTAAAAATAAAAAAATACATGGATCTGAAAAATTGAAAATAAATAAAAAATAAAAAATATATTATAATAGTTTATACTTTTATATCTTAAAAAAATGGGTAAAAATTACAAAAAAAAAAATTATACCTACACATATTAATAATTTGGTATTGGTACTGGTAGTAGTACTTGTAGTAGTACTAGTAGTAATGTGAATGCTAGTGTTAAATATAAATGCAAAAATTTTATGGGATACCTGTAAACTCCCAGGCCCTTTTTTAGACCCCTGGGCCCGGGTATGAAATATCCCCTGAACCCACTTCTTATAGGGCCTGGGGAAAGCCTCCCTCAGTTCACACGACTAGAATTTGAACCCAGAACTCCTCGTCATCAGCAGACCAATCTATTGCGAGAGTGACGCCTTAAATCAATCGAAACAAGAATTCTTAACCACGCTAATGGGTAAGTGTGAGTAATATTATATAATTAAGAGAAAATATATCCGTATTTTGCAATGATCTAAATTTGGAAACCATTTAGGTAAGATCACAATTAGTACACTCGGCCAAGATTTATACCACAACCTCCTCACTACCAGAAAATTAGAATAGATGAACTTGACGTTTGATCTGTGTGTCCTCCAGTGCGGGAATGTAGGCTTAAAAGTTTTCTTCAAAAGTTTTCTTTATAAAAGTATTTGAAACAGGTCTCTAACTATTTGTTAATGTCAACCTCTGCGCTATACATGGTATGTTAATATACATTACAATTAATGTATTATTTGACAAAGAAGAATAGGTTCGAATCCTGCTGAGCGCATGAAGGAAATTGATGTGACTTCACCCAATGATAAGGTGAGTAGGTGACCTGGTGGTCTAGGGGTAAGATGTTGGACTTCTGTGTTGGGGGTCCGGAGTTCAATCCTCGGTCCCGGCACAGATTTATCTGATTGCCAACCCTTCCTTCACCTCTGACAAGACGTGTGTATTAATCACAACTTGTGAATGTGTGGAATGCCAAGCCTTCACCGTGGTTCGGATTCCACGTTAAAATGTAGGTCCTCCATTTCATCTCACAATCACCCTACCATTACACATTAGCGTAAGTGCGTATAACCTGAACTTTAGGTAGACGTGGTGATGATGATAATAATAATAATAATAATAATAATGATAATAATAATAATAATAAAGTGAGAAGTATGAAGTAGGAGGCAGAGTACTTGAGCGAATTAGCGATTTAAATTCACTGACAAAAAGGATGGAGCAATCGTAAGACAGAACAACTAATAATAATAAAGTTAGCCTTTTCGTTATATAGATGATTTTCAGTGGCGTGTTGCCAGGGTTAGCAGAGCTTGTTTAAACTGTCACTGTGAAATGATTATAATCATTCAGTAAGACAGCCATTGGCCAGTTATCAATGAACATACAATTTCCATACGAGGTATATAGAGCAAAGCCCATTTATATAATTGGTCAAATGGAGAACAAGTATACAAGAATATATCAAAGGTACAGTTTTAACAAGCTCTGCTTACCCTGGTAATACTCAGCGCCACGCCACAGATTAATTCGTCAATACTCCCTGTGCTCAAAAATGTAGCTAAATGGCCTTCATCAAATATCTGCGGCCAAGTTCATCATTTCTATATATTGTTATTTCTATAATTTTGATTCAGAATAAAACTGGCGAGAGGATTTAATTTGGAGGATGAAACCACTTTCAATACACTCAATAATAATGAGGCTTATTCGAATTGATTCTAAATGTACGAATACCACAACGCTTCAAATAGATTACACTATAATAATAGACATTTCTAATTATTGTAATAGCTTTAGTCAAGGGGTTTTCAGCTTGCGGCCCACAAAACCATTTTTTTTATCCTACGAATTTTTTTGGAAAAGTAATCCATTGTATTAAAATTGATGTCTTTAGTTGAGAAATATAAAGTTTATACTTGCGTCGGAAAAATCCATGAAAGCTCCAATTGATGTTCATGTTTAATTCCTTTATTTACATCTGCTGTATAATATTGACGGATCAAAGCTGGTCTATTTTAGTCGGAAAATTAATTTAATATGTAGCCAAAGAGATTTAAATTACCACTTCTTATTTCCTTCACAATTAAATACCTGTTCTCATTTTTTCATAGTTTGACCAAAATTAGCCTGGACACTTTTAATTTGGAAACCTCTGCTCTAGTCTATGGTTGGGTACTTCAATCAGAAAACTATACAAGTATTTTGGTAATATTTTGTTCCCTTTATTTGGTTTTATATATTTTAATCACCTTGCGTCTTACTTCCGGTTGGGGCTTTCCGTTCATTCACATACGTGGGGGAAGGATTAGGAAAGTACATTTTTTGAGGAAATGTTTCCGAATTCACGTGGAACGAGAGTGGGAAATCATTTGGGAAAATGCAAATCAGTACAACTGACTCACTACACCTTGCCGGGATGCAAGCCACAACATCCCCGTCACCGATAAAATTGGCAACACGATAGCTTACATGTGCAGATATATCAAGTATACAAATTAAAGTAGATCAATTAATTTTTATAACCGTAAAAAAAAGTATTGTGGGCATACTATATCTATCTACGAAGTTTAATGATGCAAGCTAAAATGAAAGCAGACTATGATTAAAAAAATAATCATTCAATTTGGCTTCCGGAAACCAAACAAAACATGAAATATAACGCAATTATTTATACAGAAAAAAAACTATAAATTCAAATTCTGTTAAATGCTTATATAATTTAATGCCAAGCACTAAACAATCAATTACTTATTTTTAGATAAGTATTATTTGTAATTCATTACTTTAATAAACGGACATCAAGAAATTTGCAAATACAATTCCAACTGGTTCATGAAATTTGATTTTGAGGTATACAATTTACAAAGAAAGTCAAATGTTCCTGAAACTTGAATAATTAATTCTAATAATCGATGCTTGCCTATGCTTATTAGTTATATTTTAATTAAATTATATCACAATAATTATTGTAATGAGATCACGATTTATTCATTTATCTTAGTGAAGGAACCGATATATTTTTATTTACGGTATGGAAGGTCCAATTTCTGAAATGTTTTATTATATCAGAACACGACTTACAAACTATTTTAATTCTAGAACAGACAAAACAATCAGCATTACATCTTAATTCATTCACTGAACAAAGGAAAATCTCAATTTCATTTAATGGTAGAATTTTCCGCCAACTTGGGAATAGAATTTTGACTAAATTGTCAAGCACGCTACTGGCTGAGATGAGGCTTAGGACTGTCAAATAAATCACTTCTCAAATGATTATATTGTAAAATATGATGGAGAGCTACAAAAATTCTATAACATGGGAATGTATATTTAATTAAAGAGTTGTATCTTCAATAAAACGGAATTCTTTAAGGTGTAGATGTAGGAAACGCGAGAAACTGTTAGTGTGTTTACAATTTTTATAACAAAAGAATTTTTTGGCCAAAAATAAGAAAAATACTGCTCAAGTATAAAAATAGAGTTTAATTTTTTTCACAAAGTGATATCAACAATTGTTTAATATCTGTTATGAGTATAGCGGCATTAGATGACAAACCTTTTAAATAAAGAAAAAGTTATCATTAAATACTAGCACATTCTTAAAATATATTAAAGAACTGTTGATATCACCATGTGAAAAAAATTAAGCTCTATATTTGTAAATAAACAATATTTAATTTCTTTGGACTAAAAATGTTTTTATATAAAAACGGTAAAAACACCTTTCGTTCGTTTCTCCTACACTACCAACTTAACAGGCCTCTCTGCGCTAACGTGTCATTTTTAATATTTCTATAAATACAATCTGAAATTAATTATACATTAACAACTTTTGTAATATACTGATTAGAGTTAGCGGTCCAGAGGTCCTGGGTTCGATCCCCAGCACTTACAGATTTTTCTGTGAAGCAGTGGGTCTGGAACGGGGTCAAATTCAGCCCCGTGAGGACTAAATGAGAAGATACTTTAGTACAAAAGTAGTGGCTCCGGTCTATAAAATTGAGATTAATAGTCGTAGATTTTGTTGTTCTAACCACATGGCACCCTCAATATGAAAATTTTATCCCCATCTTCACCATCATAAGGCTGTCGGTATAGCTCGCTTGCTGCCTGACACCATGGATTTTTTTATTTATATTTTATTCATTATTTTATAATAACGAAGATTAATTATCATAATTTATTGGAATAATGTTTTACCTATAAGTGAATGGAAACGAAATATGAGCAAAATGGTTCATTTAAATAAATTACCAAGTATTGTGTTTATATAGAAAATATTTGATCTCGATAATATGCTTTTATTTTAAAGAGCGTAGGTTGCTGAGATAGGTGATTTTAAAATTTCAAAAGCTTATGTAAAAAAACAAACTACTTATAACAGCGGTATAAGTTTTAAATTTGTTAAGGTATAAGAATCACCTCGTAGAGTTTGTATGTCTGTCATGTAATGTTTGTCATGAGCATTGGCTATCTACCACAGAGGTCTTGTCTGAAATTAAAAAAAAAAAAAAAATTACTTGCCTCTTTACATGAAGATGTGCAAATCAAAGCTGAAAGTTTAAAATTTAGATTATACATTTTAATTAAATATAATCATTAAACTAAATCATTTCTCCCAGCCAACGCCGGGTACTTAAACTAATATAAATAATTTAGGGGTGTATAATATGTATATGGTGACAGGTGAAGACAAAACATTTAGACGATTAGTAACTTTAAAATTAACACTTCAATTGAAACGTAACCCACCCTGGATGCGTAGTTAACTAACGCACTAGTTTCGTGTTGAGCTAGACTGCTGAGGACGGGGAGATCGGGGTTCGAATCTCGCTTGGGTGAACTGAGGATGGTTTCTACTAAATTGTTTTTCACTCTCCGTCCATGCAAATGTGGGTTAACTTCCTCTATATTCAACCTTATAAATTCCTAACCCATTAGCATAATTATTACTTAAGCTTACAACCCGAACGTATAGTAAGACGCGGTGCTACGTATTATTAATATTATTATTATTATTACTACTATTAATTGAAGAGTAAATATTCACCAGCTAAATACATCAGACATCAGACAAACCTCAGCACGTTGTCCATTACTTTCCTCACCATAGATCTTATAATTGTTTCCACCCCACCCTGTATAAGCTAAGAGTGTAAAACAAAACCCTCCATGGCGTCATCCTACAATAAAGCCATAACACCGTATATTGGTGAAGACAATGCCAACTTCTGTGGCTATATGGTGTCATTTGGTCAGCACAACAAACCCTTTAGCCGTTAATCTCAGTTTTCTACACCAGATACACTACTTTTTCATTCAAGTAGCTCCGCATTTGTCTTCACTAGATTGGGTTGACCCCATTACTGACCCAAAGACTGTCGTAAATTTAATCATACAACGTTTAGGAAATAAAAGTTTAAAATGAAATGTAAAACAAAGTTTTATGATTACGAGAGCATTTTAATGTAATATTATTTTTTTAACTCTCCCTTCAGTTTAACCTGACTTTTAACAAAATTCCAGCTCTTTAATTCATGATATTGGAATAACAGCGTAATATTGTTGTTTATTTAAGTCGATTCTGAATAGTACATAATTATATTGACCAGCCAAGTTTGGAGGTTTAGTTCGAGTGCTCACTGACGTGAGTGGCTCTTATGTTGACCGATTACGTATGTTGACCAATTGATCCTCATGATAACCGGTCAACCTAAAATAATGAGTGCAAACAAACAACCGATCGAGAAGAAATTTGTAACAATATTAAACCCCCATAAGGTCGGAAATTGTGCAAATCTTATCTTCGTTTTGTTTTTAAGGATGCCACCTTGGTAAGAGAGAAACATCCGAGCCAACGTTCATCTATAACCCAATATTTAATTCTACGAAGCGTTGTTTCCAAATATGGTTCACATAAAAATAAAGTCGAAACATTCTAACAGGGCTCTTTTTCCTTAACAACCTTATAGTTTAAGTTTTATTTAAAAAAATATTTTTTCTTTTACAAAAATGTGACTAGGTTTGACAAAAAAAAGGGGGGGGTTCTAGCTTTCATTATAAATAAAAGATTTTTTTGATATGCTCACAACAAAAAAATTTAAGATATCTGAGAACTAGCAGGGAGTTTTTCTCTTCACCTTGAGATAAGAAGATTCATTGTTTTCTGTCCCCTCTTTCTTTTTGTGATGATAAGCGGTGGTTGTAGTTGAGGTGCGAAAGGGAGTTTAAGCTTTGAAATAATAGAGGAATAGTTTACTAAAACGACACAGACAATTGTATTTTAAGCCGTGTGGCCTGACGCCGATTGATAATTTCTCGCTATAAACTCTCGAGTGAGGTAAAACAACATGAACCTTTCTTGCTATGGGCCTCTACGGTCACTGATAGATAAACTCCCACCCATGTTTCTCTGTTTGTTTTCAAAAGTTCTTCTATAGCGTACCCCTTCACCGCACCCCCAACAACCCACCCCCCACTAAATGTATTTGTTCTTTCAACATGTTACGGCCCACCATGTGCAAACAATAATATTTCACAAATGTTTGCCAATAATTTAACATGCTGTCTACGGTTCTATCGTTCGTGGTGTTATAGATCCTCTTACTACTCTTTGCACAAATAAATACGATTCCTTGTTTGTTTATTTAGCGTTTTTAGTTTCGTTTTTAAATTTACAGTCAAATATTTTGTTTGAGTTTTAGGTGACCGTCAATGAAAACACTACACTTTTATTTTAATGTAACAAACTTATTTTTGATTTATTAGTAAAAGATGTAACCCAAAAATATATACTTTGATTGGATTAACCCTTTGTGCGTATAGATATATTTTTTCTAAGTAAAAAATATATACATACAGCACATATCTAAATACTATATTTATGGAAAAGTATGTATACATGTACAGTACATACATATATGTGTATATACACATTCATTCATATATATATACTATACTGTTCGAATTAATTGGGACAAACATGTTTTCCTTGTCTGAGTTGATATGTGATTACCAGTGATGTCCCGAACCGCCTGAAACCGGCTATATCTGCCTAGAGGCAGTGTGACGGATCGACCTTAACTGTAATTTACTCTTTTGACTGGTTTTAGTGTATCAGTAGTTCAGTTGTGAGACTTTCAGTGTGGCAGCTGGTGGTTATAATTTTGCGTTCCATGTATCACGTGTTACTTTTGCTTGTTCAAAGATGGATATTACTCCGAGGAAGCATTCTAAAATAATCGCTCTTAATGAACACACTTTTATGACCGTGAGAGATATAGCTACGACTATTGGTGTGGGCAAATCAAGTGTTTCAAGAATTTTAAGAACATTTCAAGATTCCGGATCATCGTCTCCAAAAAGAAAAGGAAAATGTGGGCGCAAACGGAAAACTACTCCAAGAACTGAGAAAATTCTAATAAGAAATAGCAAAATAAATCCAAGAAATACAAGCACAGACCTTCGAAGGAATTTATTGGATTATGGTGTTGAAGTGAGTACCTCAACTGTACGGAAAAGGCTTCTGGAAGTTGGTCGTAAGGCAACAAGACCGATGAAAAAACAATTTCTAACTCAGAAAATGATGAAAAAACGATTAGCACGGGCCAAAAAATATCGATCATGGACTGTTAACGACTGGAAGAAGGTGCTTTTCAGTGATGAAACACATTTATTTGTGCATAGATACAAATCAAGTGTAGTTAGACGAATTGAAGGTGAAACTCTGCGACTAGATCATATCCAACAGACTGTAAAACCCTTCTAAACAGATGTTTTGGGTTTTTTCACAACAAATGGCACTGGAAGCTTAGTTCCTATTAAAGGCATGATGAATTCTGTCAAATACATAGAAATATTACGCAGTAGGATTGTTCCATTAATGAAAACATTTGATGGAACATTTCAACATGACTTGGCTCCTTGTCACACTTCGAAATTGGTCCAGACTTTTATGCGGGAAAATAAAATAAAAGTGCTTGATTGGTCTGGTAATTCACCAGACCTAAATCCCATTGAGAACTTATGGCATATTCTCAAGAATCGCTTAGCTAAGATGAAATGCACGACAACAGAACAAATGATAAAAAGTGCCATATAAGTGTGGTTCCATGATGATGAAGTCAAGAACATGTGCGCTACACTGGTGGAGTCAATGCCAAGACGTGTTGAAGAGGTCATTTCTGCTAAAGGAGGACATACTTCGTACTAATATACAGATTTATCAGTCTACTTAAAGTGTGTAATGATTTAAAGCTAAGGTTTTAGAAAAAAATAGTTTTTTTTCCCTTTGTCCCAATTAATTCGAACACTATAGTATATACATATATGTATATGTGTATATATACATTCATGCATATATAAATGATTGTATAATGTATATACATACATATGTACACATACACATATATACGTACACATACATACAAACATATTTGTATGTATGTATATAAGTGTTAAATATTTACATGTTATGGCCTATACAATGTGTTTTTATGTAACTTAATTTAGATTTTATAAAACTCATTAGACCATAACTTAGGATTTGTAAAAATAGACTGTCTCCACATCGACCCTTGTGAATTATCCCTCTCAATTCGAATCTTAGCTAATTCAAACAAGCTTCGGTCCCAATTATTTCGAATTAACGAGGTTTTACTATATATTTATATTTCAACACGCCTCCATTCCCGTTCGGGTGTACTTTATATATGCATATACATGAAACATACTGTATATATGCCCATATATATACATATATATGCATTCATATATGTATATATCTTAAAATACTGTTCAATGATTTTATAAAATGTACATAAATTCACAGAAAAACACATAGTGTTGGCTACAACATGTAAATATTTAACATAAATTATTACTAGATTATTACAATTCTCTTTTAACTTTGAGTTTATAAATGAAAAAATATATATTTCACTTGACTTAGATTGTGTGTTTTTTTCCCTCGCGTTTTCCATAAAATTGTGTTTGGATTATCCGGAACCTCGGACTGACGGTTTGATCTGACGGAGTTTTACTGTACATATTCGGGCTGTATACATATGCGCGCTACTAATTACGCTGGTGTGTTAAGGGTGAAGAAGGTTGAATTTAAAAGGACGTGCACCCACATTTGAGTGGTTGGAGAGTGAAAAAACTAGCTATTAAATAACTACCTTAGTATACTTAATTAGGATTCGAACCCCGATCTTACTACCCAGTCTATATTTTTTATTTATAATTAATCAGATGCGCTTTAGCTCACTGGAGGATTATGAATTTTACACATTTATTAAGAAACCTTTTTTATACAAATTTAAATATCAATTTAAGGTAAAGCAATGTTTATATTATAAATTGTACACATTTCTTACGCATATATTTTACACATTTATTGCGAGAGTGAAAACTTGACAATCAAAGTGGGTTATACGGTTAAGTTTAAAGTTTTATCGAGTGTGTACCACTGAGTTTAGGTTTCCGGGCTCATTTCTCGGCAAGGGTGAAAAATGTATCATTGGATGAAATTAGGTATTCACTTTTCTACAGTGATAAATTCACTTTAAATTCAATTTAATCCACTGTAGGTAGTTTTCCATATGGTAGGTGTTGATTTTTCACTATCTCACTGCTTTTATGTTAGTGCATTTCTTCTAAGCTACCCTTAAACTTATATCTACCCCATTAGATTAATTTGTTTATAAGTACCAATAAAATATTGAGTCCATATATGAGAATCTTATTTTAATCTAGTAATTATTATTAGTATTATTATTAGCACCACGTCTTACTACCCGTTCGGGTTATACGCACTTGCGCTATTGTGTAATGGTAAGGTGATTGTGAGATGAGATGGAGGACCTACAGTTTAATTTGGAATACGAACCACGGTGGAGGCCTGGCATTCAAAGTTGTGATTAATACACGTCTTGTCAGAGGTGAAGGAAGGGTTTGGCAATCAGATAAACCTGTGCCGGGACCGAGGAACAAACCCCAGATCTCAGTACAGAAGCCTGACACCTTACCCCTAGAACACGAGGTCACCTTAAGCTAGTAATGATAGCAATAATTTACGTGCTGGCCTTCATTCATTAGAAACAAAATTAATCTAGAACAGGGTACATAATACAAAATGCCCAACTGTAGGGTCATGAGTGTGAATATCCAGCAACAAGTTCTAAATTAGGCAAAAACAAAACAATAATATAACTAAAACACCAACAGATATCGAACAGATAATCCTCTTAAGTCCGGATCAATGTCCGCATGGTCTAATGCGTCACTCTCTTGCTGGACTGGTTTGTTAGTGACGTGTATATAGGGGTTATATTCTATTACAAGTCCAGTATACTCAGAATTCTTTTTACTATTTGGTTTACCACTATTCTTCCAGGCAAATTTGGCTATATTTCCTCCAAAATTATACTTTCCTCCTCCACATTCCTATGGCTTTTTATTTTACTAACCACATACGAACTAATTAAGTTAATGTGTTGAGTATGAGTAAGGTTTCATTTACAGGAGTGTACCCTCACTTGCTTCGATGGGGAGTGGGAGAACATTTCTGAAAAACCACCCCCAGTATAATCGACCGGGATTTGAACTCTGATATCCCGATCATCGGCAGTCCAGTCTATTGTGAGAGTGACACCTTAAAAAGAGTATTAGACCAATGGAACTGGCCACTAACGTAGTTGATGTATGCTTATAATCTTAAAGAGGATATTTAAAAAACACTTTTTTAAGCCCTTCAGCCACGTACCCCAAACAAACTACAAAATATCTTCAAGTTTCCCCTCTTCTTTTTCTAACAACTAGAACTCCTTCCAATTAGTCAACGCCAAACCGACTTCACTTTCAAACCGATATCGAAATACTCTTGACAAGTCTGTTGTTTTGTTATGTAAACATAAGGCGAGAAGTTCAGTGTAATATTTACTCCCCCCTCCCTACAACCCTTCACCCTCGCGAACAAACTGCTCACGTCTCAATCCCCACGACAATAAGTCTCAAGCGTTCTTGGCTGCAAGTTTAAAAGTTACTTTTAACTTGTTTCACAAATCTAATTTCATCTCACTAGAGTAGGGAGAAAGGTGAAGGGCCGGGGGGGG
>CABEEJ010000725.1:140202-173328 GCA_901482245.1 Timema douglasi | reverse complement strand
CTCTCGTGTCGATCACTTGGTTGTCTATCACTTTGTACTCCTATACTTGAGCTTGTCTAGCAGTTGGTCCAAGTCGTGTCGGCCACTTGACCCACCCAGCCTTCCAAATAATTGTTTTGATTTTGTCTACCGGTTGGTTGTCTATCACATGGTCCAGCTCGTGTCAATCACTTGGTCCATGTCATTTCTGGGTGTCTAGCAGTTTGCTGTCTACCACTTTGTCCTCTCGTGTCGACCACTTTGTTGTCTATCACTTTGCCTGCTCCCCGCCGTCTGCAGTTCACGCGGAGAGTTTACGAGAGAGCGCGATAGAACGCTGCTGTAAACAAACACGGAGGGTTATGATGACCTCTTGGACGACGATACTTTGCGGGCAATTTGTATTTGTCGAAGACAAATTAGTGATGGCGATATTTTAAATAATTGATGCACTGAGGAGGCACAGAAAATGTAGGACACCACATGAACGTAACCACCTCTATCACTGACTGCACGTAAACAGTGGTGCCTGGTCACGTGACTGAAGGCTGCTCTCTGATTGGCTCACGTCTCGAGCCAGTAGGGAACCAAGCACGTAAAATAGCACGGGACTGTTCAAGAGAAACCAGCAGGTTAGCCAGCAGCCAAGCAATTAGTGACGTCATTTTTCCAGCAGCGTGCCCTGCTCAGAACCGAGCTAGCGATCTAGTAACGAATCTTGCACCGTGTGTGGCGGGCTTAACTTACGTCAGCGTTACCGCCCGTTGTGTAACCGACAATGTCGCTAGGGAAAAGGAACGCTAGCACATTGTCTCCGTATTGTTTACATTCTATGAGAGAAGTTGGTATCTGGGTGACATTGTTTCATTTGGTCGCAAGTGCTCTCGACGTGACAGCGTATCGGAACGTAAGTGCTCTTGTTGAACATGACCGTTGACATGTGACTACGCATTTCACAGAACCACCACGCTGTTATATAATGATACCATAGACCCTTCTATATTAAACGATTTCCTAATCGATTTTGTCTGGATCTATAATATAAGGGTGACCTGGCGGTCTAGGGGTAAGGTGCCAGACTTCTGTGCTAGGGGTCCAGGGTTCAATCCTTGGTTCTGGCACAGATTTATCTGATTGCCAAACCCTTCCTTCACCCCTAACCAGACGTGTATTAATCACAACTTATGAATGTGTGGAATGCCAGGCCTCCACCGTGGTTCGGATCCCACGTTAAACTGTAAGTCCTCCATTTCATCACACCCTACCATTACACACTAGCGTAAGTGCGTACAACCAGACCGGGTAGTAAGACGTGATGCTAATAATAATAATAATAATAATAATAATGATATATAAAATATAAGTTGTGTGTTGTTCTGATCAAGGGGGTGGAAACTATTTTTTCTAGGGGGAAGGGGGCTCCGTTGTAGAATGCTACTATAACTTTAGCCAATAAAAGGTTGCATACGTATATAATTATAGACCCCCCCAGAAGGTCCATAAAATTTTCAGGGGGGTCCGGAAGCCTCTGACCTCCCCTATATGCGCCCTTGGTTCTGATATATCTGTCTGCCTATAAAGTCATCATAAAGTGGCTCAATATTTTTTTTCTCGCATCTGCCATAAAATTTTATATTAAATCTATGTTTTTAAAATAAATTTAATAAGTTAAATATTTATTTTGTTCACCAAATTTAGCTCACTAAAGTTAAAATTGAAATTAAATAAATTGATAATTTTTTTCCAAATCAGATATATAACTGTCATAACAAAATTTTGGTAATACCCCATGAATTAAAATATAAAATATAGTAACTATAAACTTTAATAAAAATAATAAAGAAGTAATACAGTTTAATTTTATCGTTGAAAATCATACATTAATTTAGACCCCAAATATAAAATATCTAGGTGTAATATTCTACCGACATTTATCCTTGAAACTTCAACTTCAAAAAATGCGTACTTATGTTTGACGCCCTCTTAATTTGTTAAAAAGGCTTACAGGAACAACCTGGAGTCTATTTCAGAATACTTTAACAAAGACGTACACAATATTCTGCCGGCCAGTATTAAGCTATGACCATATTTCATGGAGCTCGGCCCCAAATACCCGTTTTAATGGCCGTATGGTCTAATGCGCCACTCTTGCAGTAGGCTAGAATGCCGTTGACGGGCAGATCGAGGTTCGAATCTCGGTCGGGTGTCCATTACCGGCAAACCACACTAAATTAGCTTAACCTTAAGACCGCTTACCACTCAATCAGGTTTTATTTTAGTTATTGAATTGAACTAATATTAAATGCTATAATTGTTGGGATAATATATTAACTAAAATTAATTTCAAAATACATAATTAAGTTTATATATATATATATATATTTTAAATTAACGTTTAATTTTGGGAATGATTCAACTTAAACAGTTATCTCAGTAGAAATATTGAAAATTATACAAGCGAAGCTTAGAAATATTGAAATCATTGTCGAATGTCAAATATCCTTCTCTTCAACTTCAAAACACACACACGCAGACTAACATTACCCTTCGCATATTAACAGCATTTCAAATGAAGAAGGAATTTTTGATTTGTCATCAATTGATTTTAAATAATTCACTAAAATATATAATATTTCAACATGTAATAATTTTAACTACACCTACTAAACAATATTTCAACACCGACTGTGATTAAATAAAATTTATAACGCAATCAGAAATAAATTCAGATATGTATTCATAAAATAATATGGTTATCTTTGTTTTCTCTTTAAGCCTCTCTCTTTACCTAGATGAAATTAATGTTTTTTTAAAGTCTGTCTTCAACTCTGCCATGAATTTAAAAAATGACATTGACATTATGCATTTTTTCCACCACGTCCGATCTATCACGCTAATGAGTTAAAGGTGAGGAAGGTAGAATGTAAAGTAAATTTGCCCAAATTTGTGTCACATTAATACAACTGGAACCTGCTTCGCTGGCCGCATGGTCTAAGGCATTACATTCGCAATAGACTAGACTACCGATGACGGGGAGATCGTGGTTCAAATACCAGTCAGGTGTACTGAGAGATTTTTTCCTGAATAGTTTTACACGCTTAATCCACGAAAATTTGGGTACATTTTATCTAAATTGAACCTTCCTCATCCATAAAAAATTATAGTGGTTAGTACGTATGTGCATAACCTGAACGAGTAGTAAGACACGGTGCTAAAAGATACAACTGGCCAGATTTCAAACCCCGACCTCCCCGTCACAGGTAAACCATAACCGATGAGCCTGACTCTTAGTCCACGTGTCCACCGATATGGGTCACCAATCGTTCCGAGCGTTCTCATTATTTGAGTACTTATACGATTTTTCCATTACAACAACAGGTTGCATTAGACCTTCAATAAATCAGTGTCTCTCTCTACAGTAGAAGGGCAATGCTACCCCCTTCTATTCCCTACCAGTCTGAACGTATCTCTCTACGGGGAATCGCACACCTTCTTTCATTCAATCACGAACCTTGTTATTGAGTCACGCTTCCAGAAACAACAAAAGTCAAATTATACACAATCTATTTCTTAATCTCTTTTTCATGTTCCGAATTTACGAAACGTATCCCCAGTATGCCAGTACCACTATTTTATTTTTATTTTGGTAGGAGAGTCATCTCTTTCCTATTTTAACCCTTCCTCCCATCCCTCAAGTTAACCCCAATACTCCTGCCACACCCCCTTCAGTCAGATTTATTCGTCTGGATCTGACATTCTTTCTCCCTAATGAGCGGCCATTTGTAATATTTAAAATGCAATTCATTTCACGGAACCGTAAATAATAAAAGAATAATATTTAGAGTTTTCCCATACAAACGGTGTTGTTTAATTTCTTGGAAACAAAATGGCGGTTCAAGGAAAGTTGCCAACGAGCTTTAGGGGCTGGGAACATAAAGTAAGGATCGCGGGCGTAGCCAAGAAGGTTGTTGAGTTGTGTGACCTTGAAATTGGCTTACGCTTGAAAATAAAACGTATTTCATTTTAAATTACCTTTTCACAAATACTTGAAAGGTGATAAAACAAATATTTTATACAAAGCAGCTCTCATTGTTGGGCACGTAGGTTAAGGCGTCAATATCAACTAATCTGGTTTTCCTGTGGTAAGTAGGTTGGGGTACTAATCCCGACTGGTTGCCCTAAAGTTTTTTTCCCCTAAATGGTTTCCCAACCTCATCCCACGCAAATTCTGGTTAATTTCCACCAAAATTCTACATTCTATTTTATATAGGCTACTCCTTTAGTGTAAACAAATATGGTATGGGTAGTAAGGTGCAGTATATAAAAATAATTGTGTTAAACTTAATTTTTTGTCTACCATACAATATTCTAGCTTACATTGCTTAGTTTCATTGTGGTTCAGCTTATAAGATAGGACCCTAGTGTAATCAGTCAAGGTAAGATTTATAGTCTAATGTAAGCAAAGTGTACGCATAACAAGAATAAACGAACGTCGGAAAAATATTATATTTTACAACCATACTATGTCAAGTCAGCGTTATCACATGGCGCTCTACATTTTTTTTGGTACTGTTAGTGGCTTACAAAGGTGGTGCCAAAACAACCCGCGTCGAAAATTGAAAGAGAAAACAGCCAAAGAAGTCAGGAGCACTAAAATTCCATATTTTACACTCGGTAAGCCCATTATTTGAATCGTTGATTTTAGTGGGTCATAAAGTCGCGTTTCTGTATGAATTCTAGTTTATGTGGGGTGCTTAAACTTCTTTGCCGGATCAATAAGTCGCCACGAAAACGCGAAACCACTGGCTCAAATCAAGAAATACAGCTTTTCTTTATAAAACCATTCTTCTTGGACAATGCCACTTGCTCACTTTCTATTATTGATCAAGAAGAATAATAAGTTTAAAACTTCAGCTTTGGGTGAGTTAATTCGACTTGACCTCGTTTTACAAATGATCTTGATTCAAAAATAATAATATATTTTTAATATGGCTTTTAGTGGTTTTGGTTTAAGTTCACTAAATTTCAGTCTCATCTAGTGTAGTTTGCCGGTAATGGGGTAGCCGGATGTGGTGATATTGTGTATTTTAAATGCTTCCCTATAATCCCCCCCACACCCACAAATGTGGGTACAGTTCCTATAAATTCTACCTTCTTCAACCTTCTTTACCCCACCAACGTAATTACAATCTGTATAGTAAGGACGGGTAGTAAGATACAATGAAAAAATAAAGTCTTACTTTGGTTCAAATTTATTGGTATCCATGATATTTCCTTAAACTTCCAAATTCGTTTCAGTGGCCGAATTGTCTAAGGCGTGACTCTCATGTTAGACTGGCCTGCTAAAAACGGGGAGATTGGGATTCGAATCCTGGTTGGGTTTACCGAGGCTGTTTATTTTCCTAAATTGTTTCTCAAGCTTTTCCACGAAAATGAGGGTATATTACCTCTAAAATTCTTCCTTACTCGTTCCTATCCTACTGGAGTAATTTATCATAAATACATAAAACCTTATGTGGAGATTAAAAAAAACTAGATTTCAAGAAAATATGACATTATATCTTTACTCTAGTGATAGTTAAAAAGTCAAACGCTCAAGTTTTTTTTTTAGTTATTAAATATTAACATCATGTTAATTGAATATTTAATCTAATAAGGAGATTTAAAGAGTTCATACAATCACATTAGCTTGGAGAAAGAATGATGGAAGGGGGAAGAATACAGGGATAAACTCTAAGTGGAAACTCCTATTTTATACCTGGCTAGGATTCGAACCATAATCCTCCTGCCAAAGGTGGCTTAATACAATGTAAGGGCCAGTTTCATAGTCAGTGCGCCTCAAGTGTGGCTTGATACCAAACACAAGACGACACCCACCTAAACCAGAATGGAATGGGCCAGTTTCATATGCAAAACTGGCCCATTCCATTCGAGTCAAGGTAGCTGTCCTATTGAACTTGGTTTAAGTTGGATTTGAGGTGTACTAAGTCTGACAATGAAGTGACCCTAAGTTTCACGCCTTGGACGGTTCTGCCTTCAAGGCGCGATTTAAAAAAAAATATTCACCACGGTTTCCAGCTTGTGGATTGGGTTAGCTTTATTTATTAAAGCCATCTATCTTCCACTACCGGCTTGCTAGGCCTGTTGTAGCTTCATATGCCTTATAATATACTTTAAGACTAGGACAGGCACAACATCCAGATCCCGGTCGTCAATTTATCAATGTTAAAGGGTACATACACGTTAAAACAGTAATAGTAATAATAACAAAAATTCTGCCATGTTGGGAATCGAAACCAGGACCTTTGGCTCAGTAGGTGGACACGCTAACGACTGAGCTTAGGTTCCTGAGGCTTAGATTCGATATCTTCCTTTATATATATATCCGTAATATTTGGTAAAACCGTTTCCGGTAGTAGAAATTATTAGGAAATGACTGTTCAGATTTTGACAAACGACCACTCATTTTAACGGTTAGGGGTCCAGAATGTCAGGAAAAAATAGTAGTTTTCCACTAAAACCCGATTTTCACAGATAATTTTCAATTTTTCATTATTTGTTCGATCCCCATGGAAACCGCTATATGCTGCATGGATGTAAGTATATAAATAAGATATATCTCTTTGAAAAAAAAATTATAACTCAATCTTTATTTGTTGGTCCAAACACATCACAATTTTCTCCTTGGATGCTGGTCATAACACATCTAAATTGAGATGCCTAAACTGCAGGATCATTTATTTTTATTGGAATATTGTTTTCGTTAATTCGCATTTAAATCAATAATATTATTGAACATAATTTGAAAATTAAAAGGCTAAGTTCGTGGCAATATTGTCTACGTTTTTTTTCGCTCATGATAAAATGATGTTTAAATATATGTTGGTATGTATAAGCTCAAAAATGATAAAATGATCTTGAATAACGTTTAAAAATAGCCATTTTAACTACGATGATTATTTATGAGTTTTGGTATTCAATCGAACGAAAGGTTTTGATGTTCATTTTATTCAAATAATGGGTTTTGATGTTCATTTAAGCAAATAGTAACACAATACAAATACATAAGTTGTTAAGCCATGTTTTTATTATACCGCTTAGTTTTGAAGATATGATATTTAAAAGTAATATTTTGTGTACCGCATTTTTCTTTTCACATTCTTACAAATACAGTAAGTTCAGTTTTGTTTCTATGTTGATACTTAATTTTGAGAAAATGATATTCCAAAGTACCGCAATGTTTTGTGTACCACATCTATATTTTCACATTTATCTCTCTATCTGGCACTTTCTCTCACGCTCTCACACACTCTCTCCCACTCTCTCCCCACACACACACACACACACACACACACACACACACACACACACTTTATAACACACACTCTCATATAATCTTCTCTCATTCTCTCTCGCACGCTCTACCCTTACATACACTCTCTATAACACAGTTTCTCTCACATTATCTTTATTGTACTCTCTTACCCGCCTCGGTGGCGTAGTTGGCTAACGCGCTAGTCGTGTTAAGCCCGACTGCTGAGGACGGGGAGATCGAGGTTCGAATCTCGGTCGGGTGAACTGGGGGTGGGGATTTCCTAAATGGTTTTCCACTCTCCCTCCACGCAAATGCGGGTTCACTTCCTCTGATTCAACCTTCCCAATTCCTAATCCATTAGCGTAATTAGTACTTAAAGCGTATAACCCGAACGGGTAGTAAGACGTGGTGCTAAATAATAATAATAATAATAATAATAATAATATACTATCTCTAAAAATCTCTCTTTCAAACGCTCTCTATCTCTCTCAAAAGCTCGCCTACTCTCTCAAAAGTTCTATATATTGTACACTATCTCTTTCTCTCTCAAACGTTCTCTCTCTAACTCCCCCTCTCTCGAAGGCCCTCTATCTCAAACTCTCTTTCTCTCTAAAGTCTCTTTAATTACTCTCACTCTATTTGAATCTCACGCTTTCTATCTCTCTATCACTCTCTATACCTCAAACTATCTCCCTATAAAACTCCCACCCTCAATTTATCTCTTTAACGAAGCCTACAAATAATAGCACCAACGTAAAATAAAGTTAGCGGAATAATCTACAGATAAAGAAAGCTCTCCAGAAAACTTCGTGCTAAGATAATTCCGCCGGAAATTTCTCCAGCTTATGTACATTGGAAAGTTTTGCAACCCCATAATGGTAGCTGAAAACCTTCCAGCTTTAGAGTCATTGTTGTAGTGTAGTGTCAGCGATAAACTATCCACCTTGATCCAGGATCACGATCTACTTAACCTTTTTTCCTGTGAATTTTTTTTTCTGTGCATGTGTCAGCCTTCCATTCAGTCTGTTACGTTTGTCTCAGTGGTCTCTAGTGTTCGAATAACAGTCTCCAGTCTAGCACGTCTTCCACTGGTCTCTATTGCTCCAATAACAGTCTCCAGTCTATCACGTCTTCCACTGGTCTCTATTGCTCCAACAACAATCTCCAGTCTATCGCGTTTTACACTGGTCTGTATTGCTTTAACAACAATCTCCAGTCTATCACGTTTTACACTGGTCTCTATTGCTCCAACAACAGTCGCCAGTCTATCAAGTTTTCCGCTGGTCTCTATTGCTCCAATAACAGTCTCTAGTCTATCACGTTTGTCACACTGGTCTCTAGAGCTCGAATAACAGTCTCCAGTCTATCACGTCTTCCACTGGTCTCTATTGCTCCAACAACAATCTCCAGTCTATCACGTTTTACACTGGTCTGTATTGCTCCAACAACAATCTCCAGTCTATCACGTTTTACACTGGTCTCTATTGCTCCAACAACAGTCTCCAGTCTATCACGTTTTCCACTGGTCTCTAGTGTTCAAATAATAGTCTCCAATCTATCACGTTTTCCACTGGTCTCTATTGCTCCAACAACAGTCTCCTGTATATCACGTTTGTTGCGCTGGTCTCTAGTGTTTAAATAACAGTTTCTAGTCTATCACTTTTGTCTCACTGGTCTCTAGTGTTTAAATAACAGTTTCTAGTCTATCACTTTTGTCTCACTGGTCTCTAGTGTTCAAATAACAGTCTCCAGTCTATCACGTTTTCCACTGGTCTCTAGTGTTCAAATAATAATCTCCTATCTATCACGTTTTCCACTGGTCTCTATTGCTCCAACAACAGTCTCCTGTATATCACGTTTGTTGCGCTGGTCTCTAGTGTTTAAATAACAGTTTCTAGTCTATCACTTTTGTCTCACTGGTCTCTAGTGTTCAAATAACAGTTTCCAGTCTATCACTTTTGTCCCACTGGTCTTTAGGGTTGGAATCACAATATCAAGGTTTTTTTTTACTGTTTATTGACAGTAATTTTTCTTTTAGATGAAATTGGATGTCGGAAAGCTCATTGTATCGATTGAAACCAGACAACCTATACATATTGGCTGCTATTCCTTGAAGAAACAACACAATAGAGATATAAAGAGATGGGTTTTGGGATGAAATAGTAAAATAATGGGTGTAGAAAAGATACGTATATCAGGAACGGTTTTCGGAGTCTGTAATTTATTGTTTTGAAGGAAACCAAAATCCCATTTGAAAACTGGTCAAGGCGTTGTTTCAAAACGTGTTTAGTCAACAACAAAAAAACTGTTTGAGATAAACATGTTTATCTTAGAAACAGAATGTTTAAGCTTCCTAATGTTTTAACTAACAAAGTGGCGTTGCCCCCTCCACTCTTTAAGTGCTTTGGAAAGCATCGAAACTCAATTACGTCAGCAGACAATTCTTTAAATTGAGCAGTCTAGAAAGCTCTGTGGCGCAATTATGTCAAGGGAAAATTATACAGACTAAGCTATCTAGAAAATGTTGAAGCTAAATAATGGTAGAAAACAACATTTTAATTAAGTTTAGTTATCTCATTTTGTGTTCTAGTCTTTCTCAGACGAAAGGTATAGAACGTTGATGAAATAATTTTGGATTCCTAAAATAAAACTAGCCGTATTCGAGATTAGTCTTTGAAAGAATTATCATTCGAATTGTTTTACTGTTTTACAGTAAATATTAATTTCTCGCTCAACTATTAAACTAACTTCCTGCAAGATCAACAAAAAAACACACTAAAAATACCATTATTATGTCTTCTATCATGTGAAATATAACCTAAATGTCCTCGATGATTATTTAAACAATATCGTAAGTATGTTACTTTACTTTTGCTTCAACAAACATAGAATTTGATTTTGTATACAGGATGACCTTAAAATTTCTTAATTATCTGTCAAGGTTTGTTTGGAATTTAATGACAACTTTTTCTCTTCATTTAAATAATAATAATATTTAGCACTGCGTCTTACTACCCGTTCAGGTTATACGCTCTTCATTTAAAAAGTTTGTTAGATAATGCCGCTATTCATTTGATGGATATTCAATAACTGTTGATATCATCATGTGAATAAAATAAAATAATTAAATTTCTACTGAATCAATAGTTGATATATTTGACCAAAAAAAGTTTTGCCATAAAAACTGCAAAAACACCGGCATTTTCTCGCGTCCCCTTCAAATGCACTTTAGTGACCAAGCGTAGCGAGATTCAGTTTGGCTGGCCGATGACGGGAAGGTCGGTGGCTTGAATCCCAATATGGTGTTCTAATAAGGCAATTCCTAAATTATTTCTCACTCTTCTTCCACGTGAATTTGGTTACACTTCACCTAAAACGTCGACTCTCCCATAACTTCCCCATTTGTGTTGATAGGCGGAATAACTATAAATACGTGGTGCGAAAATAAAAAGACGTGTTTTTTGCTTGATGGTGACGGTGGGGTTAAAATCCCTTTCGGGTGTATTAGAGGTGTTTTTACTAGATTATTTATTACCTTCCATGTATGCAAATTTGGGTATATTTTATATACATTTTACCTTCATTCTTATCCCATCAATGTTAAATATGTGGAAAGCCAGGATGGGTAGTAAGACTAGGAGGAACACTAATATATTTGGCCCTACACCTTATATCAGTCGGTATCTTGTCTGTATACTGAGCTAATGGTCTAAAGTTCGATTCTTGGCATGGCAAAAAAAAATTATTGGTGAAATGTGGGTTTCCCCTTTCACAGTGATGAATTAACGCCTGGGGACTGGATGTTGTGTCTGTCCTATATTTAAGTTAGTTTATAAATTGTGTGCTGGTATAATGAGGTTCAGAAAATGAACGTTAAATACCACAAATAAATGAAAAATGTAAAACCTAATATCTCTGGGTTGATCACGACCTTTGAACAGTTCTGCACAGTATAAATTCCCATTCTCTGTTTTAAAAAAAAATAATTTTTTTAGAAGAGATGTTTATTTCTTGTACAATCTCTCAGCAGTATTGTGTTCACGAACATGAATTATTATTGTTATGAGAGGTTGGCGTGTAAGAAGATGCACTTGTATTTCACAAATCCGAGCCATAAAACTTTAGTTTTTCCCTCGGTCTATTTCGAGACGAATACACGCCAACGTTTGTTATGGACTGAATTGTAAACAGACTCAACTTCACATCTTAATATCAAGTCAGACCGGCCTCGTAGTATAGTAATAGGAGCTCCTGGCTACTGACCCAGATGTCCCAGTTTTGATTTCCGTCTGGTACCAAGGGATTGTTCTTGAAAAGGGAATAATTTCCATGGTCACCAAGGTTTGGCTAATTATCCAGTGATTAACTTGTTCTTTATTGGCTGTCATATTAACTATCATCATCCTCTCAATCAATTATTAAATACTACCCTCAGTTAATCTGACTGGGGATCAAACCCCGATACCCCCGTTATTAGCAATTCAATCCTCGGACCATTTGAACAGCAAAGGGGTAATTTTAATCATTAGGTAGTTTTATGTGTGCTCCCCGTCTTACAAACTGTCCAAATTATTTGCTTATTTATAATTATTTGGTAAGGACGAGAGAATTGGGATTTATAAGAAATGTACCTGCATTTGCGTGGGTATAGACTGGTTAACCATTTAGGAGAAAACCACCTCAATAAGCATCTGGTTGTAATTAAAACCCTGACCTTATCGCTAATGTGGCATTGTCGCACGTTCACCCTGATACGTTGTTAGATGTAATAGCACAATTAGACCCTTTAGCCCAGTTGGTAGCGTGTCTGTCTACTGAGCTAAGGGTCCCGGGTTCGATTCCCAGCATGGCTGAAAAGTTTATCATTGGTGAAATGTGAGTTTAACCTTTAACATTGATAAATTAACGGCCGGGGACCGGATGTTGTGCCTGTCCTAGTCTTAAGTTAGATTATAAGGTATTTGAAACTACGACAGGCCTAGTAAGCCGGTAGTGGAAAATATATAACCTGAATAAAAAAAACTGACCCAGTTCACAGGCTTGAAACAATAATGGATGTAAAAAGTTAACGTTTTAACACACGAGTTTTATAACCATTTAATTAATAATGCAGGGATGCTAAAGTCAGTTTTATAGGAAGCAGACACATTTTATTGGGGAGATGGGTTGGAACATTCACATCGATATAGAGATTAGACCTCCTCGTCACCCACAATATCATATATTAAGAGTCTGACGCCCTAGACTGTACGATCACCAGGGGGAATACACCTTTTAACGCGTGACGTTATCCGTTTTGGTGGCCACATGGTCTAAGGCGTCAATCCTCACCATGTATCGTACTGCCGATGACGAATAGATCGAGGCTTGAAACCCGGTTGTGTGTATACTAAGGATGGTTTACCCGAAATGGTTTTACACTTCCCTCCACGAGAATAAGGGTACACCTCCTATGAATTCAACCTTAACTCGTCCTTAACACAATAACGTAATTAGTACATAGGCGTATAACCCAAACGGGATATTAAGATATAGTGTTACGAAAAATATAATAGAAAAACAGATAGACGTTACGTGGAGTGTTTTCAGGATAAGCATATCTTTGGTAAACCATAGCTGTAATATGTTATCATCCATTTGACCAACCGTACATAGGCCACGTATTACATAACTCTCTCCTATGGGAAACTTATGGCCATGGATACCTGACCAATGAGTGTTTAATAGGTTACTTTACATCCATTACTGATTCAAGATTGTGGCCGTCAGTTTTTTTATTCAACCCATATATTTCATCCATTACTGATTCCAGTTTGTGGCCTGGGTCAGTTTTTTATTCAAGCAATATATTATCCACTACCGGCTTGTTAGGCCTGTCGTAGAATTATATGCCTTATAATCGATCGTAAGACTTTTCAGGCACAATATCCAGTCCCAAGCCATCAATTTATTATTGTAGAAGGATAAACCCCCATTTTCATCAATGATAAATCTTTGACCATGCTGGGAATCGAACCCAAGACCCTTAAGGCCGGTACACACAGAACGTCAAGCTAAGATTTGCTCTGCTAACTATTTAGAAAAATAGCGGACCATGTATTTAAATTTGTTGGTTCACACAGAAAAATAAGCTATGCCTTATTACGCCACGCAATGTTTTTACCGATTGCTGGCCGGGAAATTTTTCCATCTCCCAACTTGAGCCATCTTATCTTACGCATGCGCATAACGCCACTTGGGCTCCGTGTTGAACAGACGTAGTGCTGGTTTGTTGAAAATAACGTAAGAAGGGTTGAAATTTGGTTTCAGTTTGTTTCACGTGTATTTAAGTAATATCCTATTTAGGTTTTATATTTAATAAACGTTTTTACATTAAAATATAAGCGTTAATTGACCCAGTCAAACCTCTACCTCCTAAATTTTCTTCATCTTCCAAAACTAACTGCTAATATCAGTATCTTTTCTTCCTCAGTACTATCATCTGAACTCAAACAAGACATTTGGAAAAAACCATAACTTAACTTCACTGGAGCAAACCAGAAAGAAACAACAATGAATTCTGGAGGGGAGATTAGGGACCATAGCTTAGCTTAGCTTAGCCTAGCAATGAATGTGAAACCAAACTGACAAAGTCGTAGCAAAGGACAGCACAGCACAGCACAGCATAGCTTATCTTAGCATTCTGTGTGTATTGGTTTTTAACTCAGTAGAGACAGGTGACCTGGCGGTCTAGGGGTAAGGTGTCGGACTTCTGTACTGGCGGCCAGGGTTCAATCCTCGGTCCTGGCAAAGATTTATCTGATTACCAAACCCTTTCTTCACCTCTGACAAGACATCTTGTGAATGTGGGGAATGCCAGGCCTCCACCATGTCCGGGGTTCAAACCTCGGTCTCGGCACAGATTTATCTGATCACCAAACCCTTCCTTCAGCTCTGACAAGACATCTTGTGAATGTGGGGAATGCCAGGCCTCTGCCGTGGTTCGGATTCCACGTTAAACTGTAAGTCCTCCATTTCATCTCACAATCACCCTACCATTACACATTAATGTAAGTGCGTAAAACCCGAACGGGTAGTAAGACGAGGTGCTAATAATAATAATAATAACTCAGTAGACAGACACGCTATTGACCGAGTTAAGGTGTCGGACTTGTTTGATGAGTATAGTATAGGTATAGTTTGAACAAACTCTGCTCCCCCTGGCAACACTCCAGGCCACGTCACTGCCTCTAACAAATACTTAAACATTTAGGGTCGATCACTGGTGTAAACAATAGTTATTTAAATAGGAAAACGTATTAAATGCTACCATTTTAAGCGTTTTAAGTTTTAATTTCAAATCACGTTTTATGATTATTTCCCAGGAAGTCTCTATAATCACATAAAAATGAGCATTCCCTGTGCGGCAGATGGGAAACATTTAGCAACCGTTCGCAGACTAATGAATCTAATTATTATGACTCGTTTTAGCTGTTTCAATCAACCTCCGCATCACTGAACCGCTATGAAATCGTGTTTTATTTATTTTACCAGCTGTGATGCATTGACCCGAAAGTGGCACAAAGATTATAGCCAACACTGCTGATTTATTGGTAGCTGAAAATAGGTCCTGAACTATGCGCTGGGTAACATGATAGCCGATCTCACCAGTGGGTATGCAGACAAAGGCGTCAGTCTCGTAATTTCTCACTTTCCGATAGCAGGGAAAGCAAGTTTTTTTTCCAACCCAAACCGGCTGCAATGGGAGGTGTTTTCCCACATGGGTTCTATATTTGGGTGTTTCCCATTTCCTCTACACGCTAATACAGGTGCATTTACACAAAACTTCCCTCCTCATCCCTACCCCTTAAATTAATTATTTGACCAACTCTTATGATAATGCGGCCAAAGATGTTAGCAGTGTCTTTCCTAATTTGTTAAGTGACGAAGAGGATTGGATTTTTGAACTACATACGAGTGTTCTAAGTTATATTTCTTTTACTAAATAGTTAAATGTTCTTCCTCCCCGAAAATGCAGGCACACTTTTTTCTCCATGTTTTACTATTTGTCAGGCCCTAATGATCTCATTGTGTCGATGGGCCACTAAATACTACTACTACTACTACTACCACTACCACTACTACTACTACTACTACTAATAATAATAATAATAATAATTGTCTGGGCTATGCGCATTTAACTGCACCAATGGGTAAGGGAAGAGGAAGGTAGAATTTAGGGGAAACATATCCTCATTTGTGTAAAAGAATAGCGGGAAACTATTTATGAAGCCACCTTCTCAGAACACCCGTCTGGGATTAGAACCCTGACCTCCTAGAACCCCGAATAACTAGACTAGTCGATCCTGACATTTTCTCCGCGTGCCCACTAGTGTGGGTTTCACTTCATATAACACCGTCTTCATCCTTACCTGGGCGGGTAGGAAGGAGTTGGTTGGAGCACGTAACGAGACAGACGTTTTTGAGGTCCACTAGTGAAGTGTTTTCATGTCGGACTCAACTTTATGAGGCCTTACTTCAAATTTGTTCCATTATATTCATTATTAAACATAGCCAGTACCGTGTTATAATGATCAGTACACCTAGTTACTAACCTAAATGTCCCGGGTTCGATTCGTGACTGGCACAATGGGTAACATTTCCCGAAAGAGGAACTATCCCAACGGTTATGAGTGTATGGCTAATTAGGAGCTTCTACCGACTCCACTTCATCAAATTCACTATCACCATCACCTAATCTCATTGGGACATGAAAAGAACTTCCACGGGGGAAAAAAATGTATGATTAGTACACTATATTCGGGCATTCCCTGAGCAAAGATAAATAGGCACTGGTTAATCTTTCCACAAAACTTCAACTTGGTAGTGTAGAATAGTGCTTCCAATTCATGCGATATCGACTATTTTTTAAAAATTATCGTATGGTATATTTGACCGCGAAGGACTTCCCTTAGAAAGAAAAAATACCCATGATACCAGCCGGGAATCAAACCCGGAACCTCTAGATTCGTAGTCAGGTGCACTGACCCCTACACAACGGAGCCGGTCGCTAGTTTAGTAATATAATACGAGAAGTGCAGCAAACTACTGAGGCGTGAATTAAATATAACACTGCAACCCCGTATGATTCGGTGGAAAGCTAGGAAAGAGACCCGCTTCGGTGGCCGCGTGGTCTAACGTGCTACTCTCGTGCTAGACTTGACTTCTGAAGACTGGGAGATCGTGGTTCGATCCAGGTCGGGTGCACTGAGGGTGGATTTTCCTAAATGGCTTTCCATTCTCCTTTCACGAAAATGCGGGTGCTTTTCCTCTAGATTAAACCTTATTAATCCCTAAAACGTTAGGATACTCGCTGGTTTGACAGTATCTCAACTCATCTTGAGTGAGGGATCAAGCTCCCTGATTGGTTCAGGTGATCGAGAGGCCAAGAAGCCCGTTGGTAGGGACTGGTTGGTCTCGCCTCGGATACCGCTTACCAGACAGCCGTACGACCAGTGTCGAGTATATGATAGAGTAAGCGCGAATCATTGGGGGCTGGGGGGGAGGGGGGGTTAGTGTTCCTCCCTATCCCAGCACCTGTCCTAGCAAGAAGTGTACGTGTACAGTTAAAACTAGTTAATTACGTAAGCAAATGAGAACCTGGACACTGGAATCAAACCCGGGACCTTTGGCTTTGTGCACCATTGCTCTACTATTAAACCATCCTGGTTCGTCCCGTATTGGCACGCAATATCAAAGGTCCTGGTTTCGATTCCCGTATCTAGTTTGTCATTTTTCACTTTATTAAACCTGATTCATCTATCAGGACTGATTCTGTTGATAGCCATCACTTATCAGTTTGTGATACACAAGAATAAATAGTTAATTACTACTAACTGTATAGAGTTGTTTTCTTCCATCTTGATTCGCTTGGAATGTATAGTACAATGTATTTGTACTATTGCCAGGAAAAAACAGAGCCAAGTCGCCAGTGGCTGTTATGTCAATGATAGCTTTTAGTAGCTGGTGATATTCACACGTCCATCACAGACTCTCTCTTAAAATATGAGTCAGGAATGATCCTGAGCACTGGAAATATCAGTGGTAGAACATTGTCACGCTAAGCCAAGAGTCCCGTTTTGATTTCCGTGTTCAGGTGTCATTTTTCAAACTACATTAGAGTCCACCATAAAGTGGTGTCATTCCGGGCTGGATAGTAAAAAAAAAATCCAGATATGACGGTATCTGAGTGTAAATAATTTTCAGTATGGTTTTGCCTCATGTAATTACATCTCGTGCGCATCTCCCCTGACACAGCTTCTGTTTCCAGCCAAATCAGAACAGTGCTGCTATCTACACTGACCAAGAGTATGGGACTGCAAAAATGTATTACACGCCAACTGCATGAATGGTAATGATGCTTTGTTCTCTCCAAACCGTTGTAAAGAATTTAGGGGAATTTCGACGTTTCATGATCCCCCGAATCCGAATAATTTTTTTTTTTGCATTTCCGTCTGTCTGCACCATGCAGTAGAGCCTAAACTATCTTACAGATCGGGCTAAAAATTGGTGTCTAGAGTTTCGTAGTTATTCCTCAATAGGTTTTTGGTATTGAATACCTAAACCTAAAATTAAGGGTAGTTTCCTTAGGGGCGAGAAAAGAAAAATCAATTTTATGAAAATCGGCTCTAACGATTTTAATTAAATTTAATTGATAATCATTGATCACTATTACAAATAAAATGGCTACTCATTATTTTTCGTCAAAATGGACTTGAGGGATTCGGTCTAATGCGTGAATTCTAATTTTTATTGCATCTCCGTAAATCTTTGAGATATTATATTACTTATCATTGAAAATATGTAGGTCTAGTTATAATAAAAATCTCTTATTTGAAAACCCGCCTCGGTGGCGTAGTTGGCTAACACGCTTGTCGTGTTGAGCTCGACTGCTGAGGACAGGGAGATCGAGGTTCGAATCTCGGTCGGGTGAACTGGGGGTTGTTTTTCCTAAATGGTTTTCCACTCTCCCTCCACGAAAATGCGGTTTCACTTCCTTTAATTCAACCTTCCCAATTCCTAATTCATTAGAGTAATTAGTACTTAAAGCGTATAACCCGAATGGGTAGTAAGACGCGGTGCTAAATATTATTATTATTATTTAAACTCAATTATTATTATTATTATTGTTATTATTATTATTTTAACTCTATTATTATTATTATTATTATTATTATTATTATTATTATTATTATTATTAGCACCGCGTCTTACTACCCGTTCGGGTTATACGCANGAACCACGGTGGAGGCCTGGCATTCCCCACATTCACAAGATGTCTTGTCAGAGGTGAAGGAAGGGTTTGGTAATCAGATAAATCTATTCCGGGACTGAGGATTGAACCCCGGCCACCAGCATAGAAGTCTGACTGACACCTTACCCCTAGATCGCCAGGTCACTTTTTGTTTAACTCTAAAATTAAGCATAGTTAAATAAAGGGCGAAAAGAAAAAAAAAACAGAATTTCTCAAAATTGGCTCTAACTAATTTGATTAAAATTCGTATCCAAGCGTTTTGTACATAGATACCACTAAATTTTAACGCAATAATTCTTTAATGCCATTGAGTAAATAAATAAGTAAGAATCAATGGTAAATATTTAGCCATTTTATTGGTCAAAATGTTACAAAAGAGGAATTTAATAGCTATGCGATAATGTTGAAAATTTTAACATGAAGACAAAATACGAAGTATTTACCCTTGTGGACCCAATTTCGATCATTTTTATTGGTCCAAGCATAAACAAGAGGACCTTAATTCTTAATATATATATATATATATATAAAATTTAAAAACCAAGAGTCAAAAATTGTTTTACGAAAGTATAGCGCAATTTTTGCTTGGGTTTGCTAGTGTATATTATTTCATTTCACAAATATTATGAGTTTTGATAAAATATCTCCATCTTTAATTAATGGAGCGAGAAAGTCTTTGTGGAGTTCCGCACCATTTATTTTATAAACTACCAGTGAATATGTATCGGTTTGTTAATTTAAAACACACTTATATTAACATTGAGAACGGACTCGGATAATATGGAAGGCCAAATAATTGAAGGCCGGATGATGACGCTATTGTAATCGTATATGATTTAGATAGGCTATATTCCGTAGTTATAATCATGCATCCCTCAATCTTCACCCTTCATATTTACTTTTTTTTTTTAGAACCGTGTCTTACTACCCTTTCGGTTTACACGTTTCACAGATAATTAATTGTACTGCGTTGCTTTCTTCCATAGAAAATATTAATTTGACGCTTAGTCCGCGTGCCGACCAGTGCGGGTATTTTAGTAATAGGCCCCCTTAGTGTTTTTTTTTTGTTTAAAGGTATCATTATAAAAAAAACTGTTCTTAGTCATGTGTTTTTTTTATCCACCATGTCGTTTCTTGGTGGTAGTGCTGTCGAGTTGAGAGGTCAATGGTCCGTATAGGAGGAGGAGGAAGGTTGAGAAGGAAGGGGTGAAACAAAAAAAGTTGGCAAGGCATGGTTTAGGAGGGTGATGAGGATGTGTGGTGGAGCGAACGGAAGTCGCCGCAGTTTCGCCAACCTTACCCCCTTCCACGCCACAAAGTTGAAACTGTGAGCATTACCACAACCCACGGAACGGAAAGGTAGGAAGATCGAGGGGAGTGGAGGGGTGAAAAATCTCAACCCATAGGGATTTGCACTTTTTTTTAGAAATATCATCTGTAAATTAATAATTGAATAAAAATAATGTCGTAACTTTTTTTTTCACTATCGTTGTTTTGGAAGGTTGGCTCCTCCCTCACAGCAGTTCATTTCAGAAGCATTGTTTTGTTTCAGACATAATATTAAAACTTTTTTTTTTACAGCTTGTAATAACAAAAAGAGCGCTGTTTAGTAATTAAAACAAATACAAATTATTTGATACAATTTTATTTTTAACAGTAGCTTAAAAGTAGGTAGATTAATTTTTCATTTTTAAAAAATAGGATTGTTATTTGACTTTTAATGAGATGCACATTTTTGGTCGTATTTTCATTATAAATTAATATATTTAGCAATAAACTAATTATAAACGTGCGCGAATTTGGATACCAATATTATTTCACTGACTTCTCGTCCGTTTATGGATGTTTTTCTCTTTTAGTAACAGCTCAGTAATATCTGATAGTTTAAATTACACAAATCAACATTTTGTGAAATTACGTACAAACATAATTTATTTACTTTTATTCTTTATGTTCGAATACCATTACTAACACTTATATACTAAAACTATCGCAGTTTATAGAATATCATGCTTAGAGTGAATTTTAATTGGTTCCCTTATCCGCTCCGGTGGTCGAATGATAATAATAGGCGTAGTGCGTTAGGTGCTTTCTTTACAAAGGATGGTTTCTTCCTAAATGGCTTTCCCCTATCCCTCCACGCAAATGTGGGTACTCTCCTTCTGAATTAAACCTTACTAATCCTTAACACATTAGCGTAATTAGTTCATTTTCTTATAGCCCGAACTGATAGTGAAATGCTGTGACATACAATAAAGCTTTCTTGACACTCTTTTGGACAAGGGTTAAGAAATGATCCCCTGTGCAGCTACTCGGAATCAAACATGGATCTACCATGTCAGAGTCAGCCCTTCCCTTAGGCTTACCGGTAAAGTTTGTATAAAGTTTGATTGAAGCACGGAAGCTGGGAGTTTGGATAGAACAGACAGAATAAACAACCATCTGACTCTAACCTAGTTCACTTCATAACCCGTCTCACCCCACGGATAACGCGGTAATATAACTCGAAGTGTGGTAACCTGAGGTCTTAATTAGAAAATATCATAACTGAAACTAGGGAAACCATTTTACTATATTTAAAAAAATACAATTAATGTATATCGAAAAATAATCATTTTAAAATTTAAAAAACACCCCTACTAAACGAAATTGATTTATTCTGTGGTCAGAAAACCTCAATTCAATTAGTTTTCTGGTTAAACCAAAATCTTCTATCTATTTTCTTGCTTAATCGAATCGGACAAACGATTAACTGTTGGGGGACCTGGCGGTCTAGGGGTAAGGTGTCAGACTTCTATGCGGGCGGCCGGAGTTCAATCCCCGGTCCCGGCACAGATTTATCTCATCGCCAAACCCTTCCTTCACCTCTGACAAGACATCATGTGAATGTGTGGAATACCTGGCCTCCACCGTGGTTTGGATTCCACGTTAAACTGTAGGTCCTTCATTTCATCTCACAATCACCCTACCATTGCACATTAGCGTAAGGGCGTATAAACCGAACGGATAGTAAGACGCGGTGCTAATAATAATAATAATAATAATAATGATTAACTGTAAAATTAGATGCAAGTTGACTTTATAAATATACACATCATTGAAGTAGCATTTATCTGCATTCTTCACTCGACAGCAATGAAATCGTAACCAGTGAAATAGTTGTTTTAAATTATTATTAAATTGTATTGCATTTCTTAAAACATCTTAAAATGTATTTTTACAAGTCTCATTCCCACTGCTATATAATAAATACCCTAGGTTACTACGTTCCGATGCAACGTACATTTAGAGCTGTATTACCTACCCAAGTTACGTCCGTGGGGTAAGACGGGCTCTTAACTCAAAATATTCCGTCTCTTTTTGGCGAATGAGCGAACTGGTACGGTCATGGGTTTTATTTTATATTTGTTTTGGCCAAATTGTTCATACATAAAAGAAAATGTCGCACCGTACTGTTCACTCTTCGTACATGAATTCTTCAAAGGAACTTTAGCAACGTCAAGGATAGGATACTCCTCGGGGCGAGGGGAGTTAAAGAGTGTAGGGTAGGAGGGGAGAAGAAGACTCTCGTTGTGAACTTTTGCCCATCCTCCTTGACTCAACCTCGACGTTAGAGGAGTGTCGACTTTAAGAGAAGTGGCTTCATGTTGACTGGTATTAAATTCTTCGCCGGCAACTGTTTTTCTTTTTTTTTTCGAGAATAGGTAGGGAGAAACCCATTTCCACACCGCTTATTGTTTCAGCAAACCATGTCAACAAACACACGTGTGGTGGGTGCCGTGTCTACACCACAAACACCGACAAGAAATGGCGCGGCTCTTCTCCAATATAGATTCGGTTCAGTTTAAGTCCATCATTCAATATGCCACACATCAGGAAGTTCGATTCTCTTCTTGACACTACCCTAACGTAGCCCAACCAAACGTTTTATGCTATATTTGGCTGAATAACTCGAATTGTTACTGTAGTGCACAATATATTATCGGTGACCTGTCGCTCTAGGGGTAAGGTCTCGGACTTCTGTGTTGGTGTATGTATTTCAATCCTCGGTCCCGGCACAGATTTATTTGATTACCAAATCCTCCCTTCACCTATGACAATACGTGTATTAATCACAACTTGTGAATGTGGGGAATTCCAGGCCTCCACCGTGGTTCGGATCTCACGTTAAACTGTAGGTTCTCCATTTCATCTCACAATCACCCTACCGTTACACATTATCGTAAGTGCGTACAACCCGAATGGGTAGTAAGACGCGGTGCTAATATTAATATATTATCGTTCAAATTCAAGTTAAAATAAGTGTCCTATTTCCCATTTTGAGTCCCTTTCTTAGATCTTTTGGCTGGTGCAGAGCTGGGCTCTATTTTGGCAAGGTGAAGAAGTATTTTGGTATAGAGACGTGGTTCACACAAAAAGTATCTAACAAAAATGAACTTGTTCCTATAACCCGGTTAAAAATGAGGTAAGAGAACCTTAAGAAATTTCTATTTCCTGCGTATTACTTGTCTCTTCTCGTTACCCCGCATATTTTCACTGTTGGTGTAAGGAATGGAAAAGCAGAATTTGAGAAGAAGTGAACTAGCATTTGCGAATAATAAAGATGGAAAGCCACTTTGAAAAATCCCACCTTAGTATACATGACCCATAGGCAAACCCTTATCTTCCCTTTAAAAGGTTAACCCTACCTTGTCCGTGGACTCATATTAAGTGGATTCTAAATAGATTAGTTTTTTTCCTATAAAATTTAGTGTAGATGTTTTAGCACTCTTTGTATGGTCATATATGTATATAATATAATTATATTAAATAATAAAATGTTAATGCACCTTAACTAAGTCGGGGTTTACTTAGCTAAGAAGTCTAGTGTTTAATTAACCGCATGGCTGTAAGTTTGTTTTATTTGTAAAATCGAGGCTTGAAGCATGAGACATGCGCGTGAAGATTTAACCACATGAGAATTGGGCGTTGTGTTTTTCTAAAGTTGAGCTAGTTTGTGTGCAATGTGCTTGTATAATTATTTGATTTACAAAGTGCATATTATATATAACTTAATAAATTGATAATACTAGACCAAAATAAAATATAGATTCTTGAATTATTTGATTATTTTAATAACCAAATCAATTTCTTGTATAATACAATCAAATAAACTATATATTTTTTAATTTAGAATAATATTAATTTATAAGCCAGTGTTAAAAACAAAGAAAACTTGAATTTACTATCACAGATTAAATGAGGTCGACTTTAAAACAAAATTTAATAGTACAAATAATTTTTTTCTTTTTATTACTTTTAGAACTTTAGTTTTACACTTTTTTGAAGGGACATATATAAAAGTGCAAACATCGGCGAAAAATGCGTGTTTTTTAAACTGCGTCTCACAACTCATTTCGAATACACGTGTAGTTACGCTAAGGAAATAGGGATAATTAAGGTAGAATTTATAGTAAATATTATTACTATTAGCACCGCGTCTTACTATCCGTTCGGATTATACGCACTTACGAGGTGAATGCGAGATGAAATTGAGGACCTTACAGTTTAACGTGGAATCCGAACCATGGTGGAGGCCTGGCATTCCACACATTCACAAGTTGTGATTAATACACTTCTTGTCAGAGGCGAAGGAAAGGTTTGGCAATCAGATAAATCTGTGCCAAGATGGAGTAAATTAACCCATTTGTGGTTATGGAGAGTGGAAAATCACATGACTGGAATTCAGACCTCAATATGTCTGTCATTGGTATTCCGGTATATTGCGAGATAGACGCATGAGACCATTTGACTAGGTGTTTGGTTAAACCTATCGAAATTTAAATTTCATAAAAACCACTGTCATTAAATCGTAAGAAAAAATAACACAGCTATTCTAGAAATGTGCGTGTGTGTGTGTGTCTTTCAGCCTCCCTCCTCCCCCACTACACCGGAGGCAAAACTTTTTATTTTCCCCCTTTCTCTGTGTCGGTTCGTTTGGCGTGCAGTTAAGAAAATAAAAAATAACGTGCGGTGCTCATGGAATGCTGGTAAAAAGGCCTGAAGTCTGAAGTGGTGGCTTGGAATTCTTGATCAAGCTTTCGAAGCTTGGCTCACTCCCTAAGGAATATTAAACATACACTAATCTGGCTAAATTTTGATTACTTATTTACACTTCTGAACACATATTTAGTCTTATATTAATCTAATGTATTCCAAAGAGTCTTGAATTACTTATTAATATTTTATTTATTCTTGTTAGTAAATCATTAATTCTTTATAGTCTAGGGATACAGGGGTCGGAAATTGGTTGAACGGTCTAGTCTGTCTCACGGTAATTTTCAGTCGATCACGTAATAAAACTAATTATTCTTAAGGCGATTGGCCCCTTTCATTTGGCGTGGAAATGCAGAGCCATGGTAACAAACGGCTATCTTAAAGATATTTTTTTTTTATTGTTTTGCAATTTTATTTTTGAAAACCATTTGTTCAAGAATTGAAGCATGTTGATTAAGTTATACTTTTTATATTCACAACTCCTCTATAATTTAACAGTGATCAAATATCGATAAAATTGACATTTTTCATTAGAAAACTGCCTGCTTCATAACCAAAAATAACAAAATGTAACAAATAATAAACACTGATAAATTATCTTAGAAAGGGTGTTTAACATATTAACATAAAAATTTCACTTGTGCTTGAGAAAAGTGATTTTTCCAAACAGATGATTTTTCCGCAAGACCTGGCCGGTTAGCTAGCGCCATCTACGGTTTCCGTGATCCATCTGTTCTTGTTGGCGCGGAAGGATACTTTGGTCGGTTGTAAAGCCACGCCACGCATTTCACCCTCTCACCCACCCCCCACAAAATAGGTTTTATGCTTGCACTCGACAGGGCCAAGAGCCTTAACCCAAAGATTAGTATGATGCGATCTTCTTCATCCAATGTTGGGCATACACTCAGCCCTTCGTCTGGTTAGTAGTTCCTTCGCCATCTGGTAGAAATCCCATTTACTAGGGGGGTTCAGAAAGTGTATTTGTTTCCCATTGCCTTCCATACTCAATTTATACTGGTGAGAGTGAAAGGGACCTACCAATTTTGCCAGGAAAGGTATTTTCACATAACTTTCAGGGTTAATTTTACACTATTGACATTGAATCAACTGCTTTACTTCACCTCAGAAGGAGGTAGTGAAAGAATTTGTATTGCTCAAGAAAAAAATCCATTGACCTTGAATGGGTTTGAACCCACAATCATCGGGCTCTGAGAATGTAAGTACTTTACTCCAAGACCACAGAGGTCAGAAATAAATGTACATCGACATTGCGAATTTGATCTATGAGTCTTCTAAATTCACAAATGTGTCTAAGTACTCACAAATAATATTTGATTGCAACAAAAACAACCATGATGATTCATAATCGGTAATGTTATAAGGAAATTAATTAGGTTTAATGATTTAATTTCTCCCGAAACCTCGGAAGGAAAGTATTGGGATTGTCAACAAATGTGAACCCGAAATTCTGTTAAATAACGACGTTTCATGACCCCCTGAAATTAAAAAAGTGTTTTTTTCCGATACCGTATGTCTGTACCTCGGGCTAGAGCCGAAATAATTTTACAGATTGGACTATAACCTGGTATCTGAGTTTTTCAGGAATTTTGGAAGGGATTTTTGGAATTATATATCTAATACTAAATTTAAGGATTGTTTACTGAAGGGCAAAAACAGAAAAAAAAATCTCTTTTCTCGAAATTCGCTATAACTATTTTGATTAATTTTTACATCTAGACACAGTTTATTATTTTAAACAAATTGTGAATTCTCATTTTCCCGTGAAAATGATTTTGAGGGTATCTTACACAGGGTAAATTTTTCAATTTTGATCATTTCTCCATAATATTTGAGATACGAACTATCTTATCACTGTAAAGTTATTGTATTATTAAAGATACAAATATTTTATTTTAAATATATTTTTATAAAAACACTAGTTTCTGAGCTATAAGAAAATATACATACTTTTTAATGCAGGTCTTTGAAGATGAATTTGATTCTTATGCTGTTTGGTGGACAAATATATTTAGTAGAGTGCAATTAGGCGGAAATGAGGCCAAACCTAGACATTTGTAAAAAAACGATGGGACCATTTGGAATCACTTCTATTTAACGTCCTCAATAACCTCCAGAAAATCCCAAAAAATCCTGCTGTGGGTTTCCCGCCATTTTGTGAGGAAAGTCAGGCATATTGGATTTAGTGCATGCGTTTAGTTTTTTTAATGTATTTCCCAAAAATTTTGTCGTAGAATCTTGAATTATTATTTATTTTGCTCCTTACATTAGTATTTAAATAAAATATGTTTTATTCCATTTTGTGCTCTGACCAAACATTTTATTATATTAGGAATAAACGAAAAATTATGACTGTTAAACATTTTTTTAATGGGACGTAAAATGTTTCACGCACAAAATATGGAAAAAATGCTTACATCAAATATTTTGGAAATTTTACTATATTTAAAATTATGTGTTATAATGCCTGGCTATATTATGTTACAGATATGAAAAGGGGTGTCTTTACAGCTCAAGTTAAAAATAATACGTAATTTCCCTAAGTCTTCTACGCCTGAAATGAAATGCGTCCTGTGGGCGCAGTAGTTTTGTACCAATAAGCATCGTTCCTTTATATATATCAGTACTTGCCTAGTTTACAATGAACACTTTCCATATCGTTAATTTGTTCGATAAATGTTGTTGAAAATACTTTGGATCTAAAGTGTAGTGCGCGTGTTATAAAAGAAACAAAATCAGTGTATATTAATTTCATGTTGTGGACACTCTTGTATAATGTATGTGCCATCTCGAATTAACTTATGGAACAATGTCCTCTTCGTCTTTGCACCAATGCCGTGTGGGAAACGGTTAGGTTAAGTAAGAAAGGGCTTAATACCATTTAAGAGTTTAGTCAATCAAATGGTGATGGACTAGCTTCTGAACTTGAGAGCTCTGAGGAATTTATTGTACATGTGGATGTAGAAAAGATTATACCAGGTGTGTGGCAGTTGATACCAGGCCCTCCTCTAAAACACAATAACAGAAGGTTGTGTTCGACTTTAAAACTCAATGTCTACTCTGTGAACGTCCTTGCACCGATAATAATAAATTGAAAAACCCTAATAAACAGGCATGGACCCCCTTTCTGGCTGGCTGTGACCACCTTGAATTTCCTACATACAATTCATCAATTTTCCCGTAATAAAGAAGCGTGTGAATTGGTCAATGAGGTGCATACCCGGCTAGCTGTAGTAATCGACCTTGTTTCTGAAGAGGGCCGCTTCCACTGGCAGTGCTACCAGCGATGTCAAGTATCTGGGTCTTCAAAACCAGGAACAAATCCATCACGTGGAAGGCGTCCAGATGGAAAAAAAATCTCTTAATTTTCAGAGTTTATGTGACTTTTTTTTAGAGAAACAATGAGTGCCAATTTACAATTAACAAGATCGTTGTAAATCTTTCTACCATTTGTATTTCTGCACCTTCTTACAGTTCGACTCACCTTAAAATAAAATTTAACTAATATTTTGATAAAGGTGTAACTATAACAAAATTTCCTGGTAAACATACTATTGTTTAATCATTTTCATATTCAATTATTAAAGTGGAGTATGATAAATATTCTCAAAGGAACGCTCAATACCAAACAGATATATTGAATATTATATATCTTATTATTATATCTATCTTTTTTCATAGTTCTTATTTAAGATTTTCAATACATCTGTTTGGTTTTGAGCGTTCCTTTGAGAATATTTAAAATACTATTGTTTGTTCATCAGGAGTCAGAGACAAAATACTGTCAAGAGAAATGGTACAAAGAAAGAAAGCAAAACATTAATGATGAAAAAGAGGATTGTCAAAACAGCTGCTCATATTATAAGACAAGAAATCTTTTCAAAACCATATTAAACTGACATATTTCCAAGGACTGAGCATATACAATCAGGGAGCCCTGAATTAGTTGATGACTTATGTCAGCTATTTTTTAAAACTTTAATGAAACCCAAGAAAGTTAAAGAAAACTAGAAAGAAAAGAAAAAGTGTAGAAAAGTTCTGGCTATTCCAATTTTGCTACCCTTAGACCAAGGCCTTTTATATCTCCTCTACAGATAGGTCTCAGTGTTTACCTTTATAGGCGGTATGGATCTAAAATGTTTATAGATATAGATAGGCCTACTATCTAACTTAGGTAATTGTTCTACATACAAAGATGCAGTCAGATATGAATCGGCAGTCACGCAGCCTGCTAATCCAACAGTTGATAAAAATTCTTACATAAAATGTGTTTGTGATAATGCAGACCATAAGATAAACACTATTGATGGGCGCCACAAATATCCTGCAATGGATGGCATAAAGTGTGTAACACCAGTAAAATCTTCTCATACAAAAAAGTCCATTCCAAGGAGAGACGTCATAAAAGCAGGAGATTTGGTTGTTTTTTTGATTTACAAAAAGTAATATTTTATAAACAACCATCACAACCACGATACACTCTTCTCGTGTGTAAAGATGTTAGTGACATTTTCATAAAACCGGGCAGTACGACTGTAACTTTCTACTAGATGCGTTGTGGATGTCGGGAACATGCCTAAAAATTATCCCACGTTCAAAATGGAATGGTTTCGAAGAACGAGCCATGACAGTTAAGTCGTACGAAGTGTCATCAGTACTGCCTCTTCCATTTGTCATTCAAGTTCCCAGCAATCTTCCAACCATTTACACCTCACTTCTGCAGGCATCAGAAAAAGCCATCAAAAGTGGCCAATCACATGTAATAGTCACATTCGATCAGTCATTGTTCGTTAAAGCCACTGATATGGTTCTTGTTGTTGGAACAGAGAGCCCACTCTCTCGTGTGAGTGTTCGTCTTGGAGGATTCCTTCCTCCTACTATAATCTTTCATGGGGGCTATTGGCGAAATTATTCAAAGAAGTGGTATAGAAAGTTTATCGGAAACAGTGTATAAAGAAATACTCCGAAATTTGGTGTTAGATGAGGTTCAAATCTTTAATGGCACAGTTCACATACCAAGAAATGTATTGTAGTACAATAATCATAGTAACTTACAGCATTACAAGAAGGGATTTCTTCGTGATAACTCCTGCCGTTTACAGATTATAATTGTGTATAGTACAATATATCACTCATATATAAATTAAGATTTGCAAACAATACTAGTTGCAGTTTAATAATGAAAATTGCATGATACGAACAAAACAATGAATTAAAATAACGATTTAAATCATTTACTGCTATTCAAACATAATTTTATAGATAAGTACTACGACTTACCCCTCCCCCCATTTTTCATCACTATCACTTAATGAAGAATGAACTTGGATTAAATACATAAACAATTATGAAAAATGTGTTTAAAAAATCATCGTTTCGCTTCTCAAATGATAACAAGAAACAAAGAAAGAGGACTTCCAGCTTAGCATAATATACTAAATCCTTGACACTTTCACCACGAGAACAAGCACTTTTACCATGATCTCATCACTGTGGCAAGATACATCCTGCCAGTGTTTGACCTCATTTTAAAGCTCACATAATTTCCAGCAAATTTTGTTCAAAAATTATTTTCATATTTTTTCTGTGAAACATTTTACGTTTCTTTTTTTAAAAAAAAGTTTAGCACTCATAACTTTTCGTTTCATATTGAAACTTTTAGAAAATTGTTGGTCGTAGGATAAAATTTAATCCAAGAATTTTTTTTTGCAAATAATATAGGAAGTAAAATAAATTAAAAATTTATTTTAAATACTTTTGGAACAACATTGAAAAAAGTGAACGCATGGACTAAATCCAACATGGCTGATTTCCCTCCCCAAGGGGAGGGAAACCCACAATAGTATCCTTTGGGATTTTCTGTAGATTTTTGATGACGTTAAATAGAAATGATTCCAAAAGGTTCTATCTTTTTATTCGAAATGTCTACCTCAAATGCTAAATTGACTGGTCTTATTTCGCTTTGCTCAATTTTTCTGTGACAGTGTTCCAATTTCCTAATGCCATAGAGTAAGTAAGTAACAGTGCATATTAGTTCATTTGAGATCTTTGGTGTTGTGTTTCTACAACAATGTGTGGACCTATTATTTCGTTTAATAAAGTGTACAAGTTTTTAGTTATTATTATTATTATTATTATTATTAGCCCCGCGTCTTACTACCCGTTCGGGTTATACGCACTTTCGCTAATGTGTAATGGTAGGGTGATTTGTAGGGTGATTGTGAGATGAGATGAAGGACCTACAGTTTAACGTGGAATCCGAACCACGGTGGAGGCCTGGCATTCCCCACATTCAAGTTTTTAGTAAATGTCTTATTATTTAAGCTAAAGAGGGAGAAAGTCTGTGCGATGCACCGAACTATTTATTTCTTCTATAAAAGTGAGGATGTAATTATTTGGGAAGGGATAAAATTTAAGGAATCAAGATAAGAGTTATGGACATAATAAAAAATCAAATTAACGTGGAGAGATGATGTGTGATAATGTTGTATAAGTCATCCATCGGATACAAAAAAAAGGCTTACCCCTGGACCAGACCAAGAAAAATTTGTTCTAAAATAAATATTTTGTGGGCAGTAAATATTTTTTCATTGCTATATAAAACTTACTACAATATCTATTGAAGTTTTAATAAGTTATCGGTAAAACCTAAATACGTTTCTATAATATTTTTCATTGCTATATAAAACTTCTTTAATATTTATTGAAGTTTTAATAAATTATCGGTAAATCCTCAATACATTTCAATAATATTTTTCATTGCTATATAAAACTTATTATAATATTTAATCAATTTTTTAACAAGTTATCGGTAAAACCTCAATAGAGTTCAATAAATATTTGTCATTGCTATGTAAAAACGTACTTTATTATTTATTGAAATTTTAATAAGTTATCGTTAAAACCTCAGTACAGCTCAATAAATATTTTTCATTGCTATATAAGACTTACTATAATACTTAGTTAAGTGTTAATAAGCTTTCGGTAAAACCTCATTACAGTTCAATAAGCTTTATTTATTGTTATATAAAACTTACTATAATATTCATTGACATTTTACTAAGCTATCAGTAAAACTTCAATACAGTTCAATAAATTCAATAAAGTGGTTTTAAAATCAATGAAACTATAATAGGTGTTCACCAATATTGTTTGTTTTAAAACAAAAGTTTGTCAGTCAAGATAGTCCAATTAGTGGTAGCGAAACAACAAAATTAAATATTAAAAATAATTAAAAGCTAACTTGAACACGCACAACTACACAGGCTAGTATATTAATTCAACGCTACCCGCTTTGTTGTTCGAATGATCTAAGGTATCATACTCACCATAGACTGGATTGACGATGACGGGGAGATCAAGGCTCGAATCCCGGTCAGGTGTATTAAAGTTAAATTTCCCTAAATGGTTTTTCTCTATCTCACTCCACGCAAATTTTTATACACTCTCTCTAAACTCCACTTTTCTCCTCATTAGGTAACACAATAGGATAATTAGTACATATTATGCATACAGCCCAAATGGATAGTGAAACGATATCATAATGTATATGATAAGATTATACTCAAGAGGCTTACAAACGTATATAAAAATGAATGTTTAATTATTTGGGGAGAAAAATATATGACATTACAAATTATGATCGATATAACTAAACTTAGAAACGGCATTGATGGTAGTATAGACTTAACAATAAAATCGTTTAGTATAATTTACAGGTGATGAGAAGGTATGGTTTTGTATCCCGAAAAAACCCTTTTCTCTTAAATGTTTTTTCCAACTCTTCCAGACTTACTCCACAAAAATGTGGGTATACTTCCTCTAAGATTTTACCTTCTCTCATCTAAACAATCAGTGTGATCAAATGATGATTTAATTACGGGTAGTAAAGTGTGTAACAAATTCTAAATATCAAATGATTGGTGTGACAGAATCGTACAAACTTACTCAGGCAGCCAATCATAATTTTGAACAAATTATTAATTAATAAATAAAAATAAAATAAATAAATAAATTAATTAATTAGTAATTGATCAACAGTGAACTAACGCGCTCCGTTGGCCTCATGGTATAACGCGATACTCTCGCAGTAGACTAGACTGCCGATGACCGGGAGATCGAGGTTCGAATCTTGGTCGGGTGTACCGAGGGAGACTTTTACAAAATGTCTTTCCACTCTCCCTCTATGCAAATATAAGCTCATTTCCTATAAATATAACCTTCCTAATCCCTAAAAGCACTAGTGTAATTAGGACACAAGCGTTTAACCCAACGGGTAGTATTATGCAGTGTTAAAAAGAAGTGAGTTATCATCATTATTATTATTATTAGCACCGCGTCTTACTACCCATTCGGGTTATACGCACTTACGCTAATGTGTAATGGTAGGGTGATTGTGAGATGAAATGAAGGACCTACAGTTTAACGTGGAATCCGAACCACGGTGGAGGCCTGGCATTCCTCACATTCACAAGATGTCTTGTCA
>CABEEJ010000725.1:91825-136910 GCA_901482245.1 Timema douglasi | reverse complement strand
AAATAAATTTAACAGCTATAAATAAATAAAGAAGGAAAACTTAAAAGAGATTATTAAATAGTAATAATACTTTAGTAAAGAGGGATTACTAGGTAATAATACAAATCATTTTAATTTCATTTAATATCAATTTTAAATGAATGTTTATATAGTAGGCCTATTTAAAATAAAATTACATAATTGATGTCATATTATAATCCCAAAGTACCTAAAGGTACAACCTATTCAAGTATTTCAGTTAAATATTTAAAATTAAAATAACTATATCTAACACATAACATTTTCTCAATAAATTATGTATATATTTGTTTGAAACTCATTCCGTGAAGTATTCAGTCTTTAATTTTATTTTTCGCTACATCTATTTGAGGAATATCTGAAGTGTTGGTAATAGTAGATTAAATAAATATCTGTAGACCCTCCTACTAGACATTCTTCTTCCTTAGAGTAAAAAATTAATATCCTTTCTTTAAATTGAAAAAAGATACCTGTACATGGGAATTGAACCCGGGACCTTTACTTTATTACACCAATGCTCTAACCACTTAGCTATCCAGGAATGGTCCCATAATCAGGGACATTCTCCACCCTGGGCAAGGGACGATTCCTGGATAGCTCAGTGCTAGAGTATTGGATTACTAATCCTAAGGCCCTCGGGTCAATTCCCGTGTCCAGGTATAATTATTCAATTTAAAGAAGATGATATTTAGATGCAGCAGTAACCGTAATTAATAAATATAATAGTTTGGCAATCAGTTGACCTGGCGGTCTAGGGGTAAGGTGTCAGACTTCTGTGCTGGGGGTCCGGTGTTCAATCCTTAGTCCCGGCATGGATTTATCTGATTGCCAAACCCTTCCTTCACCTCTGACAAGGCGTGTATTAATCACATATTGTGAATGTGGGGAATGCCAGGCCTCCACCGTGGTTCAGATACCACGTTAAACGATAAGTCCTCTATTTCATCTCACAATCACCCTACCATCACACATTAGAGTAAGTGCGTATAACCCGGACGGGTAGTAAGACGCGGTGTTAATAATAATAATAGCAGCATCTTAGCTACTTAATTCATCATTAATATACTTTATTTATATTGTGTCAAATTGGAGTAAAACATGAATGTATGCATTACGAAGTTTTGCTTGTTTTACAAATCTAGCAGCATAAAATGGGGTAATACTCTGAATTTGGGCTATCTACAATTTGAAATAATTTAAAGAAGGTGAGTTTTAACAAAGTACTCCACTATTTTCCTGAAGATATGATAATAAAATTATAGTCCAAATTAAAATTATAAAAATCACTCTAATCTAACCCATCCGGGACTTGAACAAAGTTCTGACGTATATGCTCATTGATAATCACTCGAGTTGAGCTCACTTGCACGCCCTAACTTTTACATGAGAGGGAAGGGAGTTATTAACGACTCAGGTAGGTATTAAAATGTTAATTAAGAGGAAATGAACTACCAGCATTCACCCGTAAAAAGGGATGGAAGGAAATCCACTTTCCTGTTGGAAACCATCCCCCAAACCCCACAACCCTTTTAAAGTTCACTCAGATGAGATTCTAACTTAATCATTGGCTTGGGTCAGAGTCAGGTATAAAGCAAATGGTTTTCATTTGGATTTGAAGATGTATAATTCCATTGTTTGTAAGGACACGTGACATGATTTCATCAGCCGTCTCGAGCTCTGATCTTGACAGGCTCAAATATCCTTGATTATTCTCTTTACGCGTGTCTTATTACTTCGTGGGTGCTGGACTCTATTTTTTTAATGTTTGGTTGCTGAAATGAACTAATATAATTATGAAATGTAAACAACCTTTATTAATAAGTTGACTCATTTAGACGCTTAATTTGAATAACTATAAAGAAGAACTATTTTCTTCACATCATTGTGTTAAAACTAATTTGGTGTAACTTCAGGAGTGATTAATTCATATATGTATTGGTTGGCTGCTATAACGCCAGAGGGAGTGCTTCATGCGTGTCCTTACACTTTGACTGCTATAGTGCAAGAGGGAATGCTTCATGCATCTTCTTACACCTTGACTGCTATAACGCAAGAGGGAATGCTTTATGCATCTTCTTACACCTTGACTGCTATAACGCTAAAGAGAGTGCTTTATGGATCTTCTTACACCTTGACTGCTATAACGCTCGAGGGAGTGCTTTATGCATCTTCTTACACACTGATTGCTATAACGCTAGAGGGAGTGCTTTATGCATCTCCTTACACCTTGACTCTGATATAATGCTAGAGGGAGTGCTTTATGCATCTCCTTACACCTTGACTCTGCTATAACGCTAGAGGGAGTGCTTTATGCATCTTCTTACACCTTGACTCTGATATAACGCTAGAGGGAGTGCTTTATGCATCTTCTTACACCTTGATTGCTATAACGCTAGAGGGAGTGCTTTATGCATCTTCTTACACCTTGATTGCTATAACGCTAGAGGGAGTGCTTTATGCATCTCCTTACACCTTGACTCTGCTATAAGGCTAGAGGGAGTGCTTTATGCATCTTCTTACACCTTGACTCTGCTATAACGCTAGAGGGAGTGCTTTATGCATCTTCTTACACCTTGATTGCTATAACGCTAGAGGGAGTGCTTTATGCATATTCTTACACCTTGATTGCTATAAGCCTAGAGGGAGTGCTTTATGCATCCCCTTACACCTTGATTGCTATAACGCTAGAGAGAGTGCTTTATGCATCTTCTTACACCTTGATTGCTATAAGGCTAGAGGGAGTGCTTTATGCATATTCTTACACCTTGATTGCTATAAGCCTAGAGGGAGTGCTTTATGCATCTTCTTACACCTTGATTGCTAGAGTGCTTTATGCATCTTCTTACACCTTGACTCTGCTATAACGCTAGAGGGAGTGCTTTATGCATCTTATTACACCTTGATTGCTATAAGGCTAGAGGGAGTGCTTTATGCATATTCTTACACCTTGATTGCTATAAGGCTAGAGGGAGTGCTTTATGCATCTCCTTACACCTTGATTGCTATAACGCTAGAGAGAGTGCTTTATGCATCTTCTTACACCTTGATTGCTATAAGCCTAGAGGGAGTGCTTTATCCATCTTCTTACACTCTTGATTGCTATAACGCTAGAGAGAGTGCTTTATGCATCTTCTTACACCTTGATTGCTATAAGGCTAGAGGGAGTGCTTTATGCATCTTCTTACACCTTGATTGCTATAACGCTAGAAGGAGTGCTTTATGCATCTCCTTACACCTTGACTCTGATATAACGCTAGAGGGAGTGCTTTATCCATCTTCTTACACCTTGATTGCTATAACGCTAGAGAGAGTGCTTTATGCATCTCCTTACACCTTGATTGCTATAACGCTAGAGAGAGTGCTTTATGCATCTCCTTACACCTTGACTCTGATATAATGCTAGAGGGAGTGCTTTATGCATCTCCTTATACCTTGACTCTGCTATAACGCTAGAGGGAGTGCTTTATGCATCTTCTTACACCTTGATTGCTATAAGGCTAGAGGGAGTGCTTTATGCATCTCCTTACACCTTGACTCTGATATAATGCTAGAGGGAGTACTTTATGCATCTCCTTACACCTTGACTCTGCTATAACGCTAGAGGGAGTGGTTTATGCATATTCTTACACCTTGATTGCTATAAGCCTAGAGGGAGTGCTTTATGCATCTCCTTACACCTTGATTGCTATAACGCTTAGAGGGAGTGCTTTATGCATCTTCTTACACCTTGACTCTACTATAACGCTAGAGGGAGTGCTTTATGCATCTTCTTACACCTTGATTGCTATAAGGCTAGAGGGAGTGCTTTATGCATCTTCTTACACCTTGACTGCTATAACGCTAGAGGGAGTGCTTTATGCATCTTCTTACACCTTGATTGCTAGAGTGCTTTATGCATCTTCTTACTCCTTGTCTCTGCTATAACGCTAGAGGGAGTGCTTTATGCATCTTCTTACACCTTAATTGCTATAAGGCTAGAGGGAGTGCTTTATGCATCTCCTTACACCTTGACTTTGCTATAACGCTAGAGGGAGTGTTTTATGCATCTTCTTACACCTTGATTGCTATAAGGCTAGAAGGAGTGCTTTATGCATCTTCTTACACCTTGAATCTGCTATAACGCTAGAGGGAGTGCTTTATGCATCTTCTTACACCTTGACTGCTATAACGCTAGAGGGAGTTCTTCGTGCATCTCCTTACACCTTGACTCTGCTATAACGCTAGAGGGAGTGCTTCATGCATCTCCTTACACCTTGACTGCTATAAGGCTAGAGGGGGTGCTTTATGCATCTTCTTACACCTTGACCGCTATAACGCTAGAGGGAGGAGTGCTTCATGCATCTTCTTACACCTTGACCGCTATAACGCTAGAGGGAGTGCTTTATGCATCTTCTTACACCTTGACTCTACTATAACGCTAGAGGGAGTGCTTTATGCATCTTCTTACACCTTGACTCTGCTATAACGCTAGAGGGAGTGCTTTATGCATCTCCTTACACCTTGACTCTACTATAACGCTAGAGGGAGTGCTTTATGCATCTTCTTACACCTTGACCGCTATAACGCTAGAGGGAGGAGTGCTTCATGCATCTCCTTACACCTTGACTCTGCTATACTCTGCTATGCCTCAAGGGATTTCACTATAATTCCGTGGGGGCTTCATATATATATACATATAATAGTGTTTTGAAATGACTTGCTTATATTAGATATTAGAAGAATCCATGTACCTGATGTATATATTGATATATACATATAAACCTAAATAAACCACTAAAATAACCAAGACATTTCAAAACAAAAGCCCGCCCGACTTGAGCAGCATGCAATAGCTTTTGAGAGTAGACAATAGTTTTATTCAAAACTAATATATTTTGCTTTCATTTGTATAAGGTTTTGCTAATTGATAGAGGGAAAGGATGCTATTCATGGTTAAAATAATGCACCAATATTGAAATAACAATTTACAAATGAGACCGAGAAACCCATTTTAAACTGTACACTCCCTTAGGACGACTTGTATATACTTAAATAAAAATAGGTTTTACGATTAAAAGTGTTTGCAGCGACTGTACACGGGTAGACTGGAAGAATGTTTATGAAAAATTGAGGAACGGGCACTCAGGAAAGTTCAAGGGCAAAGGGCAAAACAAGAAAACGCAGTGGAATATGACAAAAAAAATAAAAGAGAGAAAGAAAGGGAAATAGGTGCCGAGAAAATGAAAATGTAAATGTAAGGAAATGTGTTATAAGTTGTAAGAGACGGGTTGACGCTATCGTTGAGTTTATATCCTTTATCCCTTTAAAATAAGACATCCCAAAAATAACGGGGAGCTTGGAGGGGCTATTTGTTTTTAAGTTAATTTTGAAACCCTCTAAAAACAACTTTTGAAGAGATTCTTATTAATTTCTTACAATATTGTCATCAACTGGTTTTCGCGTCTCTGGCCTTAGTCTATGAATAAAGAACACTTGATGAATAAATAACAAACCTCGAAGGATAGGAGAGTATTTTTTTGAATTTAAAAGTTATTTTACTTAGAACGAAGAGAATAAACACTTATTCAACTTGGGTATGAAGTATGCGATAAACAGCGGTTCACTGTAAAATTATTTTAAAGTCAAAATAATATTAAAACTTGGAAAAATATTGTCTTAATTTCGTAAGGGAATGTTGATATAAATTGTACGCACGTGCAGTGACATATGGGGTTTCTTCTTCTTGGGTTTGTACTCAGTGGCGTGTCATGGCGTGTTGCCAGGGGGAGCAAAGTTATTTTAAACTATGTTTGGGAACTTCTCTCTTCAATCCGTATAGCACTCATTGGACAGATAACAGCGAGCATACCTCCTCAGGAGAGTTATATAAAGTATAATTCATGTACGTTCGGTCAAATGGGGACAAAATGGGGTAAATAATATCACATGTGCACATTTTAACAAGCTTTAATTACTCTGGAAGCACTCTACGTCTCAACACTGTGGATTTTGGGTACAAGCTACTTACTTTCTATACTAAAGAAGCAGTATAAGGAACTGCAACAAGGACACGTTTTAGTGGTCAAATGGTCCAAGGTGTAAATATTAGTTAGGACTGACCTGCTGATGACACGAAGATCAGAAGTTCAAATCACATTCGAGCTATTACTTTTTTCTCCTAAATAGTTTCCCACAATCTTTTGACGTAAATGCGGCTATATTACCTCTAAAACGCTACCTTACTAATTATCCCCACTCAAATAGAATAATTATTAAATATGCGTACATCCTGGAGAGGTATTAAGACGCGTTGATGATAGTAACACAAACATTGCAAAATAATTAGCTTGCTGGAAATGTAAAATTGCTCCAAACACTGTAAAATCTTGGTTTCTGTATTAAACTCGTGCTCGCAAACGAATCACCCAAATCTGCGTGTTTTCAGCGTAGCTTTGATAGTGAACTAGAGATATATTTATATTTTGAAAGAGGTGACCTGGCGATCTAGGGGTAAGGTGTCAGACTTCTATGCTGGCGGCCGGGGTTCAATCCTCGGTCCCGGCACAGATTTATCTGATTACCAAACCCTTCCTTCACCTCTGACAAGATATATTGTGAATGTGGGGAATGACAGGCCTCCACCGTGGTTAGGATTCCACGTTAAACTGTAGGTCCTCCATTTCATCTCACAATCACCCTACCATTACACATTAGCGTAAGTGCGTATAACCCGAACGGGTAGTAAGACGCGGTGCTAATAATAATAATTATAATATATTTCGAAAGTGAATAATTATTATAAAAATTTTGCTACCCGCTTCGGTGGCCACGTGGTCTAAGGCACTACTCTTACAGTAGACTAGACTGCCGCTGACAATAAGATCGAGGTTCGAGATTTCGTTGGGTGTAATGAGTGTGGTTTTTCCAAAATAGATTTTCACTCTATCAACACGCGTAAAACGGGAATACAATTATTTTAAATATAACCTTTTTCATCTCTTAAACCTTTACCATAACTAGTACATAATATTATTATAATCCGAATGGGTGGTAATATGTGGTTCTAAAATAATCGCGTAATTTATGAGCCGTGAAAATTTTTTATGAAATAATAAAAAGGGTTTTGATAATATCTAGGGAACTATGAATTAAATTGGGTGTTTTTATAGTTTATATAAGTGGTATTCAACCTTTATGGTTCGCTTACCCCGAGATGTAGTTTCTGTTCAACTGGATACCCCGTAAAGTTGTTGGTGCATAAGGCAAGTTATACATACTCTGATATCTACAACCAGAAGAGGGAGAGAGCGAGATAAAAACTGGTGCTCCCAGATAACATTTCTTTATGCGTCCAGGTTTCTTGTGGCTAAATGTAAACCTAGGCCTGAATATTCAGTGTTTCTTATTAAATAATATACATCCAGTATATATAGAGACTTATATAATGAAATAATACACATCCAGTGTATATATATATATAGAGAGAGAGAGAGACATATAATGAAATTTTATATATATATATATACTGTATTTAGATCTTACTTTAGTAAAATTAAATAAAATATTGTTTCATTGGCTATATTTAGTTTCATTTTCCTTACATACTAACCTCAAAATAATTCTTAAGTATATGTCATAAGAAACGCGGCATTTGAGCAGAACTTTTTGAATATGTGAGAAGAGTTCTGCTTAAATTCTGTTTTGCTTATAATGTGGGTACACTTTTTTTATAAACTATCCTTTTTATAGCTGCCTATTAAACTAAGCATAGTATTAAACGTAGTAATCGTTTGAACTTTGAAGTGAGTGTAACGCTAACGAGAACTGTAAACGATTATTCCGATCAGATGGAATAAGTAAACTTCCAAAGGAATGCCTCGGAGACCTCCTAAGTTTAATATTTTCCTGATAGACAAGACAAGAATCCAATAAAAATTGATACATAAAATGACTCCGTTGGAAAAGAAGAAAGAAAAAGAACTTAAACAAATATTTGCCCAGTCAGTGACAGGAATTTTCTTTTCGTCGAAGCAACTTCGTTCCATGGATTTAGAATGGTGGAGGTAAAAGGGGCAAGGAAAGAGGGAGGCAGGGGGGAGGTGATTGAAATCCCCACAAGACACACAAGCAAGAAGGGCAAGCTAGGGAGATTGACTTTGATTGGGAGGTTTCAGGGAAGTTTCTTCGGGCTGTACGACAAGTGAATAATTGACTGAGAGTTGAACAAACTAGTCGGGAAGTGGTCATACGTAATGGACTGTTCAATTACTCCCACCAATTAATTGTTTTTTTTGTGTAAACACCGCTTTTTACTACCCGTTTGGGCTATACACATACGTACTAATTACGCTAATGTTTAGAGATGAATAAGGTTGAATTTAGAGCAAGTGTACCCTCATTTAAGTTTAGGGAGGGTGGGAAAACAGTTAAAGCAACCCTGAGTACATCCATCTGGGAATCGAACCTTTATCTCCCGGTCATTGGCAGTCTAGCTTATTGCGAGTGTGACACCTTAGGCCATGCGGCCACCAAGGCAAGTTTTATCTTACTTAAGCTATGAATGAGTGAGCCCCTGTACTTCTCGAAGAGGAATGGAATGAAAATATATACGATTTCACAACTTAAATTTACGTGAGTAGCTTTTATTTATTTAGCACCGCGTCTTACTACCCATTCGGGTTGTACGTTTAAGTACTAATTACGCTAATGGATTAAGAATTGGGATGGTTGAATTTAGAGGAAGTGAATCCGCATTTGCGTGGAGGTTGGAAAACCATTTAGGAAAAACCACCCCCAGTTCACCCGACCGAGATTCAAACCTCGATCTCCCCGCCCTTGGCAGTCGAGCTCAACACGACTAGCGCGTTAGCTTACTACGCCACAGAGACGGGTTACATGAGTAGCTAATAGCTTTAAAACGGGATGTTTGAATAGTTTAAGTAACGAAACTTAGGCTATAGGCTGATGCCTATCCCAATGCACTGTTAGACACATTTAGTATTTATATTACATGCCTCAAATGTTAATAGAATATTATTATTTTTAGATTTCTAAGTTGCTAGTATTTTTAAAAAAAGCTTCATAAAAGGTTATGTATAGATCAAAGGCTATATTTATAACCTTTGATCTAAAGGTAAAATTTAGAAACAATTTGTGTTTGAAATGTATTTTATATACTTTATTCCTATTGGATTTTTTTTAAATATTGTAATGTCTACATTTGAATTACATCAACACTTGTAAATTTGATTCAATGTTTTATGTTAGTATCTAATTAAATATGAGCTAAATTGTTATATTTGAAATCATCTTACATACTTGATAAAGAAGCCATGGTTAGTATTTATGTGCTAAGTTTGCTAAAACCCTGTTTTATTAATTATTGATAAATTTAGTCGAATATTAAATATATTTAAAAATATGTTATTTTGTTCATAGCTCTTTCTTAGTAAAACGGCTGCGATAAATGAGAATATCATCTGATATATTGATATTGTAAATGTACTAGCCCGCTGGTAGCTTAAATAAATTAAATTGATAAAATGATCAATTATTTTTTATAGAACAACCTTTTAATATCCATATTGCTAGAATATTAGTCCATAATTTAAAAAAAAATCAAAATTAAGATGTCTTGTTTAAGGTATGTGAATAACATATTTAAAATGAATATGTAGATGGGATTAAAAGATATAAGAGAAACATACACGCATAGGTAAAACGTTGAGAACTAACTAGTCTTTTTTTTTCACTCCCCACTCTGTTATACAAAGCTCCCATTTGACTACTCATCTTATTTTCTTACGAGAAGGCACATTCGGGTGACTTCCTCTTCAAACACAAGTTCAAAGCACCTCACTTAATTTCTTCACGTTATCTCTTTTGGATATTCACAAGAGAGAACTTCCTTTTATATCCGCTCCCCTCCCCCCTCACCCTCTTCTCCCTTTTCACTGCCCCTTATACTTTTCCAACATCTTCATCCACATCATCACAAAAAACTAATCAAATGAAAATTGGTGACTAGTTTTATAATTATAATTTTCAAAAAAATCTTTTCATTACTATATAATAATCTTTTTTTATAAAACTGATTTATTAGTATTTCATGATTAAAATTCTATTTAATTTTGCAGTAAGAAGTTTTAATAAAAGACTGAAGGACAAAATGTAATATATTTTCGAATAATTAATATTTTAAATCTTTAAACTCGTATTTTATTACTCTTCCTTATTTAATAATTATCTTTACACACGAAATTAAAATAAAAGGGCAATTCAAAATGCATTCACTTCAAAGAAAGTCTTATAAACCAAAACATAATATTATTTATAAAACATCGTTAGTAATTAATGTCACTCTCGTGTTGGATTGGGTTGCTGGTGACGGGAATGTTGGTGTTCGAATACTGGTTGGGTGTACCGAGGGTGTTTTTTTTTCCTAAATGATATACCACTCTCCTCCAATCAAATTTACACGAATATAATCTAAAATTATACCTTATTCATTCCTATTCCGCTATAGTAATTATTGTACGTGTACAAACCTAACGGGAACTAAGATAAAGTATAAAATTAAAAATTAGTTATTGGTTAAAAAATAATTGCAATTTATTAAAGTTGCAAGCCTTTTTATTCAGAGGAAATACTATCACTGTGGTCTGTAGAAGAAACTAATTAAATCTAAATGTAATCATGTTACGGTAAAAAAAACTACTTCGGTGGCTCCATAGTCTAGGGTGCTATTATCGTAGAAGATTAGTTTACCGATGACGGGAAGATCAGGGTTCGCGTCCCGATGGGGTGTAATGGAGGTAGTTTTCCCTAAATAGTTTTCCTCTCTCTCTTCACGCAAATGCGGGTGGACTTACTCTGAATTAAGCCGTCTTCATCCTTATCACATTAACTTAATCAGTAAATATGTTTAAGTAGACCAAACAGGTAGTGAGATGCATTGCTAAAAAAATAAGTTTGATATGTACAGTACATATATTTTTTTTAGTACTGCGTCTTACTACCCGTTCAAGTTATACGCTTACATACTAATTACGTTAATGGTTTTAGGGATTAGGAAGTTTATAACTAGTGGAAGTGTACCCACATTTTCTTGAAGAGAAAGAAAGAGAGTAGAAAACTATTTTGGAAAAAACGTCAGTACACTCAACCGCTATACGAATTGTGATCTCCCCGCTATCGGCAGTATAGTCTACTACGAGAGTAGCGCCTTAGACCATGCGGCCACAGTAACAGGTCAGATAGTATTTGGTGAGGACCAAACTATGCTATGACGGTGCTGACAAATGACACTTGAACCCGTGAATCTAAACTAGGATTTTATACTTATTGCGTCAATACTCCGCCACTTAACTACCCAGGAATCATCACGTGTTCAAGGTCATTCTTCACTCGCAGTTTGTACGAACGGCAGCAAAAGGACGAACCCCAAGTCGTCATTGGCCGTGGTATAATGATAACTCTAGGAGCCGATTAATCCACACGTCCATATCAGACTCTGCCTTAAACTAGGTGTATTGAATTATCTTGACAATCATTAGATCATTGGGTGGATTAGTGACAGAGAATCTTCGCACTGAGTCATAGGTCCTTTAATTTTATTCCAATGTCCATTTACCATTTTTAAACTAAATTTGATTGAATTTAATATATTAGTTGAAATACATTTGGTTTGAAATTTAAATCAATTCCCAACGTTACATGTTCACTATCCTGTTTCATAAAATTAAATTTACACAACAAGCAATTAATTGCCCACCGATCGGTGGATACGTGGACTCATATAGCCTGGTTTGTCGATGACTATACGATCGAGGTTTGAATCCCGATTGAATATACTGGGAGTGTTTTCTTTTTCTAAATGATTTTACTCTCCACATTTATATGCAGATATAATTCATCTAAATTCTACCTTATTCTCCAATACCCCGTAGCATTATTAAAATACGTATAGCCCGGACGGGCAGTAAGACACAGTGGAAATTAACATTATATTATATATTTAATTATTTCACTATAGTTTAAAGTTAGAAAGGTGTCTAAATATGACTAGGCAAGTAAATATCTAGCATAAGAGAAATATATTTATAATACTCTTAATAATACGGGTATTAATTTATAAATGAAACCCTTGTTTTACATAAATGTGTATACATTGAAATCATCGATCAGACTTTTACTAACTCTAGTTCTAGTTTATTGTTATTTTGTTTTTTGTAAATGAGAGACTGGGAACGCAATTAAAATAATGAGTATATTTTACCTTTTATTTTATTATTTTTATTCATATTTACTCTTGTGGACTTACAAAAAATTGGAAACACAGGTCACCAGAAAAAAAAACCCATTAAAAAACTATATTTAACGAAGCATTAAATAACAGGTATGACATGTCATGTTCCTCAAAACACAATTTTATCAGGGAATGAAATTATTAAAGGTTAGAACGAATACTTAAAACACATTACTTTCATCCTTACTGGAAATACAGTTTGAAACGTTTTTACCCTTAGAAGATTTGTGTTTCTTTACGAAAAGTGATGCGTGAAAAATGTTTGTTTTTATTGTTGAATAAAAGATATTAAATTTTATTTTCACAGCTACATAATATTTACATTATATGTAAGAATTGAAAACTTCAAATCGTTGTTAAATTTCAAAAGTTTTCTTTCTAGATGAATTCCAATGAAAAAGGCCTTGTTATTCAAATATGAACCATACAATAAATGTGCTAGGATATAAATCAAATTAGTGATTAAAATTAAACAAACACAAGTCGAATAAGCTATAATATTTATAAGACAAATCAATGTAATTATTTAAAATTTGATGATAAGGGATTACAAAGGGAGGTTATGAGGTTAAAGCTCCCCACTATACAAGATTAATGATTTTTTGTGTTACACCGTAATACTTAGGTTAGTATAATTTCGGAATATTTAAAGTATATTACATTTACAATCACAATGTTAAACGCAATTTAAATTGCTTCACTCTTGAACCAATTATTTGGAATCTTCTTTTGGGAAACTTCACCCCCACCACCAACATAATTATAGATATGATCCTTACCTTACAGTTCAATTTTATTAGGAAGGGCCTTAACTGACTTTTAAAAAAGCCAATAGATCTATTTTCACGTATTCACATGTCAATTCGTGTGAATTTGGATATTACTTATAAAATAACAATAATTAAATACTAAAATTGTATCAGTTTTGACAGAAAAACTATGTATGCATATTTAAAAAAGACCTACCTAGGAAAATCATACTGTGTCTAAATTATTGCAGATAATTTTACGTGTTTTGGTGGAGATATACATACATTTGTATCACCTACCTAAAGTTAGATCATCATAGAAAAAAAATTATTTGACAGTTTCACAAAATATATTTTAATATGTTAATGTGTAAAGCCATGAGTTCTGCAGCTATTTTTCTTTTCAGCACGTCTTACTACCCGTCCGGGCTATCCTCATTAAATTAAAATAATGTGACAGGGATAAGTAAGGTTTATTTTTTAGAGGAAATTTCATGGATGGGTAACAATTCTTGACCTTCCCGTCATCAGCAAATCAGACAAGATGAGACTGACACCTCTATCCACCTATATACATATGTGGGCACTGCTTAGAGATGCTCTCAATTCTGAAATCTGCCCGTTATAAAGTGACATTTTTTCAATGTTGAATACTATACATTTAATTTATAACTGTCCGGAAAATGCTCTTATGATGATCCTACTATATCTATCATTGCAAACCCTCATCGTCGGTCGCATGGTATTTCACATCATTCTATTATTGGACTATATTGCTGGTGATGGGCAGATCAGGGTTCTAATACCGGTCGGATATGCTGAGGGTGTTTTTCACCATAAGTTATTTCCCACTCTACCTCTACAAACATACTGGCACATTTACTCCAAATTCTACCCTCCTCATTCCCAAAAAAATAACGTATGGTAGCTTTTAGTTTTTATTAATTATTTTTCCCGGCAAAGATTTATCTGATTACTAAACCCTTCTTTCACCTCTGACAAGACATCTTGTGAATGTGAGGAATGCCAGGCCTCCCCCGTGGTTCGGATTCCACGTTAAACTGTAGGTCCTACATTTCATCTCACAATCACCCTACCATTACACATTAGCGTAAGTGAGTATAACCCGAACGGGTAGTAAGACGCGGTGCTAATAATAATAATAATAATAATAATAATAATAATATTAATTATTTTCTTTAAATTAAACTAATTTGTTTGAGTGCTATTTTATTATAAGTATTACTATTTATTATTTAGCACCGCGTCTTACTACCCGTTCGTGTTATACGATTTAAGTACTAATTACGCTAATGGGTTAGGAATTGGGAAGGTTGAATATAGAGAGGAAGTGAATCCGCATTTGCGTGGAGGGAGAATGGAAAACTATTTAGGAAAAACCTCCCTCAATTCACCCGACCGAGATCCGAACCTTGATCTCCCCATGCTCAGCAGTCGAGCTCAACACGACTAGCGCGTTAGCCAACTGCGACACCGAGGCGGGTGGTATTACTATTAAAGCCACTTTTGTGTAATAGACAAGCATTCAAAAATTCTCCATGGTGTGAGGGTGCAAGTGAGCTATAACGACCGAGCGGCCGCCACCGGTAACGATGATGGTGTCAACATTTGCAGATATAAGATGTCATGTGGTCAGTACAACGAGCCCCTCCTACTGTTAATCACAGTTCTCTATTCAAGAACTGCTACCTACTTATTCAAGCAGCTCATCCTTTTTTCTCACGAGTCTTGAGTTTGACCCCGTTCCAGACCCATCGTTTAAAAGATACATTTTGAAAGTGCCTGGGAATGAATCTGGAACCTCTGGATCTGTGGCCAGGAGCTCTGAATTCTAGACCACAGTTATGTTACTACAACTAACAGAGTATTAAATTGTTTACTTGAAATTGTTATGGCAATGGTGAAACAACCTGTTAATGGGCGTGATTTATAAAGACCTCCAAGACCTCTTCACATAAAAAAAGGCGTTACGTTTTGTTAAGGTGGGGGTGCAGGGGGCAAGAGGAAAGGTCAGTGTTTGCGCAGTCTTTATAAAGCAAAACTTTTCTGGCCAAAATATATCAAATATCTCTTCTATACAAACATAAGAGTTTAATTTTCTTCACGTGGTGACCTCAAAAGTTGTCAAGAATGTCTTGTAATTTCGTGAAAACATTTTTTCTTCATTTAAAAAGTTTGTCATCAAATGCTAATATGCTCTGTATATAAATTCAAGAAATTAATGAAGAGGTCGCCATGTGAATAAAATTAAGCTCGGTGTTTGTGTAGAAGCGATTTTTTTTTTTACCAAATAAATGTTTTGTTACAAAAACTGTTAAAACCATTACCCTTTTTTTGCGTTCCTTGCATCTCCACCTTAGCATATAGGCCTAACACTGATGTAACCAATCTCCTTCCTATCTGAACTCATTGTGTGTGTGTGTGTGTGTATTCTGGTGTGAATACACCACCCACACCAATTTTTATCATCCCTCACGGACTACGATCACTTACACTTGTGGGGTGCACCCACCAACCCACCCTTTTCCAACCGATCGTTGTGCATATTAACGAAGCTCAGGTGTCATTTTTCAAATTACTAAATTTACATCAATGTCATCTTTTAAATCTACTAAAAAAAATTAATGAAAATTGTAATCCTTTTTGAAACTATTAAAATAATCTAGTTAACCTTTGACACGTTGAATACATCGTTCTATCGATGAAATTGACAGTCTTGATATTTTTTTTTTAAACTCCTCATACAAGACTGAAAAGAAATACATTAAATTATTTTAATCCTAGTTTAAAATTATCTTTATCAAAGTTAGTTTTTGACATCGGCAGTTTTATTACATAACCAAATTCACGCAGAAGTAGTTTTTTTTAAATTAACAATATAAATAATTTGAAAAACTAGATTTTATATTTGAAATGTAATAAATTTTAAATATTTTAAAATACTGTATTAAGAATATTGTAAAATAATTGTTTAAATCACGTATAAATTAAAAGATAGAAATGTTTGTTTGACAAATTAAATCATAGAATAATAATTTTTGAGTTTAGTAGTTATTTAAATTGAATTAAACAAATTATATGGTTCTTAATTTTGAGGTTTCGCCCACTTCGGTCATCAAATAGTATAAAAGCATTACTCTTGCAATAGAGTGGACTGTCAATAATGGAGAGATCGAGGCTTGAATCCCAGTCGGGTGTATTGAGAGTGGTTTACTAAGGCCAAGGACACAAACAACACTGATATCAGAGCTGAAATCGGAGAGGAGAGCAGAGATTACAATTTAAACATACAAAGAGCAATGGCGACGACCTTACAGGGAGCGCATCTGACAGCGGTGAAGAGAGGAAATAGACGCGTGTAGTGAAGATGGCTGGTTGCAGAGCGGACAATTCACTTTGTGATTTGAGAATGGTTGAGGCAAATGGTACTAAAATTTCTGCGATTTATATTTAATGCCGTAAAGTGATTTTTGCTGAGATGTATGGTGAAGCACTGATTTCTGAAGTCTCGTTGTTCGTTTATTTCGTGGATCCGGTCTTCTCTATGCAATGAATTAATAAAACGAAATTTTAAGGCTGCAGTTTCAGCTAATATCAAACACCTGCCCGATATTCTGTGGCTGTTCAGAGACTGAACAGCATTTTACGTGCTCTGATATTCTGTGTGTTCATAGTAAGTATTCCTGGCTGCTCTGCTCTCCGCTTTCAGCTACGTTACCAGTGCTGTGTGTGTCCGTGGCATAAAAAGTTTACTCACTCTCCCTCCACGAAAATGGTGGTACATTTCCATTAAATTTGACCTCTCTGTGGTAAACAAACTAAATCCACTGCAGCCAGCCAGGGTCGAATTCTAGTCTCCCAGGTCAAAGCTAGACGAATTAACCTCCGACCTACCCAAAGTCAATTTTGAGACAGTACTAATACTAACGAACTAACATAAAGTAGGAGCTCACGGAATAATTGGGACGTGTAGATGTACTGAGCAAACTAAAGAGCTAGACCCGTTTTGTACCAGGAGTCCATTGATGGGAGGAGGTTCGGGTTTCTAATCCTGTCTGGGTGACCTATGTTGTTATTATTCAACACGTGAGCTCTCACTGGTGTTTTACCATGCTCTCTCCACGCTGATGCTGGTGAATTTACTTTAAGCAACCCTCTTCTTTATTATCTCTTGGATTAATTCAATAAAAAATAAGCCCAATAGTAATCAAATTTCGCTATACACGTCCTATCATGTAAGTATGAGAATAAAGGATTAAATAAAAAGTATTTAAAGTGACCCCTGAAATAAAATTATAACAAATTAGTCCTTATATCCACATCAGTGGGCAAGTTCACTAAACGTCAGGCTCATCTAGTATAGTTTTCATGTAATGGGGCGGTCGGAATTTGGGTCTGGCTGGGTGTACTTAGATGTTTTACCCTAAAGGGTTTCCCACTTTCCCTCCACTAAACGCGGGTGAATTTACTTAAAAATTCTGCTACTAAAGTAAAACTTACTGAAATTTTATATTTTTATATTCTTTTTTAGCGCTGTGCCTTACTACCCATTTGGGTTATACGAATTTGTACCAATTACACTAATTTTCTAGACACGAACAAGATTGACTTTAGAGGAATTGTACCTGCATTCGTTTGAAGATAAAGGGGAAACCATTTAGAATAAACCACCCTCAGTACACCCGACCGGGATTAAAACCCTCATCTTTCCATCATTGGCAGTCTAGTCTATTAATGAGTGTGACGTCATAGACCATGTGGACACCGAAGTGAATAGGAACTTAATTGCTCTTTAGGTTAGCCTCTCCAACCACTAGACCAAGGTGAAGGGGCCATCCTGACTAAAACAACCAAGCTTTAATGAACTTTTTTGCCCAAGAAGAAGAAACTGCAGCTAAGAGGACCACCATGTTTTTATATCTAAGAGCGTATCTCATTTGCACTCTTGTAAAAGGTCTAATTTGGAGATCGGTTAATTAGTTAGAAGCGGCATGTGAAAACTGCGGGGAAGATCCAGGCCGGAAACTGTCTAGATACCGGGGGTGAGAGAAGGGAAGTAAAAAGGGGGATGAAAGAAGGGGTGGAAGGGTTGAAATGGCTGGATTAGACCCCCCACAACCCCGACTTCGCCCCTGTGACGACGTTACCAGCTTTTAGCCCTTATCACGTCCCTATAATGCTTGCTTATCAGAGCAATAAATAAACCTTCCCTTTTCCTACCGCGAGAAACAAGTTTTTATTGGTAGAAGGATTATTCCGTTAATGGAAGAACAAATGGGACCTGACAGATAAACGTGTGTTTTAGCTGTAATGGGAATTTTAAAGTTTTTTTAAATAATATCTGTTTCTTTTGCAACTTAGACCATTGAATTTAAATGCTTGATATTATGACCCACATCGGTAGGTAGGCCTACTGTACGCGGACTATACGTCGAGATCATAATAAAGTCGGGGTTTCTGGTGACGAAGGGGTCGGGCTTATAATCTCGGTTGGATGTGTTGAAGGCTTTTCTTTTTACCTAAATGGTTTCCTACTTTCACTTCAAGTAGCTGTAGGTACATTTCCCCTAAAATTCCGCCTTTCATATCCACACCCCACCAGTATAGAATTTAGATAGCACAGACGGATAGAAAACACTGCGAAAACAATTCTATATTCTATGTTTTTAACCAGTGTTTTTTAGCACCGCGTCTTATTTCAGTGACTGCATTGTCAAAGGCGTCACTCTCACAATATACTAGATTACCGACGATGGGGAGATCATGGTTGAATCCCGGTCGGGTGTATTGAGGGTGATTTTTCCTAAACGAGTTAACGCTCTCCCTCCCCACAAATGCGGGTACATTTAATCTAGATTCAACCTTACTATCCCTACCCGCCTCAGTGGCGTAGTTGGCTAACGCGCTTGTGTTGAGCTCTACTGCTGAGGACGGGGAGATCGAGGTTCGAATCTCGGTCGGGTGAACTGGGGGTGGCTTTTCCTAAATGGTTTTCCACTCTCACTCCACGCAAACGCGGGTTCACTTCCTCTAATTAAACCTTCCCAATTCCTAATCCATTAGAGTAATTAGTACTTAAAGCGTATAACCCAAATGGGTAGTAAGACACGGTGCTAAATATTATTATTATTATTACTATCCCTAAAGCATTAGAGTAATTGGTACATAGGCGTTTAACCCAAACGGGTAGAAAAACGTAGTGCTAGGAATAAAAATATAAGATTTCAAGCATATACCACTCTATTTTAATATTTATGTATTTTTTAAAGTAGCGAGATAAAATCCAAATATATCGTTTCTAATAGGTTTGGTGTATATGTTAGTTCATAAAGTGGAGGCAATAAGCCCTTTAATTTATAATAAGAAATCTCATTTGATGTTTTGATTTATTGTTGTTTTTTTAGCAAGGTGGCGGTTAATGACTGACAAAGTTCCTCGACACCATGTTTCATGTTCGTGGATAGTTTGGCCCCATCCCTCTTGCCACTGGGAATTGTGCTTAGCTTGTTCACCATTACTCGGTAACAATGATGGTCCGATATTTTCCCAGGAAATTTGGGCAGTAACTTACATTGGTTCACTACAAATATTAACGATGAGGCCTATCGTAAAGATTATAGCCTAGATAGGAAAATAGGATTGCAAACGACGAGACAAACGCGTTTATAACGTCCAATTACTGTTTGTAACACAATCCTATCATTGAACGCATATAATAACCGGCCCCGTGGTGTATTGGTCAGTGCTACGAGTCTAGAGGCCCCAGGTCCTATTCCCGGCTGTTACCATTGATATTTTTTTCCCCAACGGTCACCAGGTTTTAGTTGGTTAGACTTAATTTAGGTTTAAGTGTTTCTATATTTCAACATCACCTCATCTCATCGGGACATGGAAAGAGGCTTCACGGGAAAGGATGTATGTACTATTAGTACATTCGGGTGTTCCCCGGGCAATGGTTCATTGGTACTGGTTAATATTTCCACAGTCTGGGCTACGAATGATGTAGCCCAAACGCTCAATATTATATGTTTATAATTAAAAATAACCATATTATACAACATGTTCTTTATCAGAATACCCATCTAGGTAAATCGTCGTTTAAAGTAGGCGAGTCAAACTCGTTTGATCATAAGGACCAGATCAAAAATTGAAAATATTAAGGAGGCCTCATTTAGTAAAATTCAATATTTTCACCAAACTAAGTAAAAAAAAAAGTTTTAAAACCTTTACTATTTATGACTTCATATCTAAAATAAACTTCTACCAAAAATTAAATTTATTAGCAAAATGTAGGTACCAAGCTTTAGATATTTTGTTAAAGTCACATGTAATATTAATGGCATACGGGTATTCGTAAAAGTATCCGCTTCCGTATTTATTCCTTTATCAAAATAGAAAACAACTTTTCCAACACTAATGTGCTGCCAAACATTGCATATATTTGGTGCGAATAGTTTATCATTTTTGGGGATAAACTATGGCATTAGTTACAAACCTTTTTTTCCAGCTAAAGGCCCCCCCCTCTCTTTTTTTGAACATCAAATGTCCACGACACCCTTTCCGCACCAGTTTTGGGATGGTTGTACAAATATTCCTAAAGATGGTATTTTCTTTTCACTTCTTTATTTTATATAAGAAATCAATGTGACACTGGGGGGAGGGGGGTATTATTTATTTTATATAAGAAATCAATGTAACCCTGGTAGCATATTGGTGGCAGAAAAAAAATGTTGTGATGGCTGGTATTGTTTTGTTTTCATCAGTTTTCAATATTGGGTTTGATCTTTGACACTAGCTTACTGCAAATTCATTTACACTTCATTTCGACAAATCTTTTTAGTTTTTATTAGAGTCAAGAGTTTAAAATTATGTGGTATTGCATATGGTTGCAATGGTATCTTAGTGGGAGGGTATAGATGAGAAGTTGAGGGAAAATCTGAGGTTTGCGGGCTTAAAATAAACATATGCAAACGCAAGAGCGTATTACTTTTTGCTGGTCACTTATTAGGTTTATTATTACTACTGATAGCCAATTTTGACCAAACAGAAAGAAAAATTTATCTTTATTACTTTGGAAAAGGCAGTGAAATAAAAAAAGTATTTAATCCCAAGATTTTTTTAACCTTAATTACAAATTGTTTCATGTCCCTCATTGGAAGTGCTGAGCTATGGTGAGTAAAGAGTAAATATTTTGGTAAATCAAGCTCACTTGCTATATTTCACCAAATAAGTTACAATAATACCCAATTTCAAAATATAATTGTCTCAATTATAAAAATAAGTACTAAGCCACATTATATGTTGGTTCATAAAATTGTCCAGGGGACGCACAAAATCAAGCCATCAAGCCGAAAGTGTTGCTTTTTAATTGAGAGTATTTTACTTCACTACATCATTACTACCCATCCAGGCTATTAATATCTAATGGGGCTGCTTTGGTAGATGAGAAATTGCCGCACAGATATTCAGCTCTAATTCAATATATAATTATATGGTGCGTTATTCCGAAATATGGCTCATGCCAAAATAAAGGTGAAAGATTCCGAAGGGGCTCTTTTTCTTTACAAATCCTATAGTGGGAATTTTATCAATAGAAAAAAATAAGTGTGAGAATGTGATATTAAAACAATTTTAGTGACTTTTAAAGTACATTTAAAGAGCTATGAGACTAGGTTTAATGAAAGACGATTATAGATTTAACCATCCTCTAACAAATACAGTAATTTTGTATAGACTCATAACAAAAATTTTAAGATATCTGAGAACCAGCAGTGAGTTTTTTCCTTCCCCTTAAGATATGAAGTTTTGCAATTTCCTTTCCCCTCTTTCTTATTAACGTGACAAAGGGTAGTTCAAGGTGGCGGATTAAAGGAAGTATAAGTTTATACAGAATAGAAAAGTAGTTCCATAAAACGTCATAGATCATTATTGTACTTTAAACTATGTTGTCAGACAGCGATAATTACTTTCTCACTTACTGAGGTGGCTGCCTTGATTAAATTAAAGATAAGGCAGAATTTAAAGAATTTTAGCCACATTTGAGTGGAGAGCGACTGGGAAACCATTTATGAATAACTCCCCTCTACATCCACAGGGATGAGAGCCACAACATCACCATCGCAATCAAACCGGACAAGTTTAGTTTGCGTGCCTAGTGGTGTTAGTGGATATATAATAATTAAAGTAATCAATATGTACACGTATAAAATTCTAATGTTTATAAGTGATGAGTCTTAAAACTTACTCTCATTGACTCCTTAGCAATTATGATAGAGTTTATGATCTTGGTCAGATGGGAGCTAACATATTGTGGTTACAGCTTTAATAATCTCTGCTTATCCTGGGAACACTACTTCTCACCCCAATGATTATAGAAGTATAAAGGCATGCTAATTTAAGGTCTATTTAAAAAAAGGAACGTTTAATATCTGAATGAATCATCTCTGATATAATTTACAGTCATGCTAGCACTCCATGACTCATTTAGAACAATACTTCCTCTCTGCGTGGATGAGTGGTTAGGGTGATCGAACACTACCTTAGAGTACTATGACCTGGTTCGATTTTGGGTGGAAGGATGAAAATATACTTTATGTGTATACGGTTTTTCCAGCTAACCAATTCGTAACTATCATTTAAAGACTGTGTGTGTATGTATACGCTAAGTTATGTTTTAGTTTTAGGGACCGAATATTACTATTCGCTTGGGGTGTATATAAATTTACACACAGAGATGTGGAAGGTAAAATTAATAGGAAATTATCCACTTCTGGGCCACGTAGTCTAAGGCGTAAAACTTGAAATAGACTGATCTGCCGATTATGGGTATATTTGGGTTCAAAGCTTGGTCGGGTATACTGAGGGTGGTTTCTACTAGATGGCCTTTCAAACTCTCTTCACGCAAATGCGGGTACACTTCATATAATTCAACCATCCTAATCCCTACCATATTATCGTAATTAGTACTGTACATATACATCCACACTGAAAGGGTAGAAACAAGTGTTGCTAAACTTTTTTTTACCGAAAATGGCGTTGATTAAGAGTGGGAAACCGTTTATGAAAAATCATCCTAGTTAAAAAAATCTATATTTACAAAGTTAATACCGTATTAAAATTGCTCTTAATATTTCTCTAGGTTTCTTTGTTCAAATACTTTTTAGTCACCATTCAGATTCCAAAAAAGATCTCCTAAAAGTCAACTTTTAAAACCCCTCATAGATCGAGCTTACACCATGGATAAGATAGTTTTTCTCAATGATAGTCAGTGATACAAATGCGTCACGATAAAATATAGCTTGAGGTTTTACTTGTTTGCTGGCATGTTTTTTTTGTTTGTTTTTTAACTTTAGGTAAATTCCACACCCTAGTAGAAGAAGTTTTGATAAACTAGTAAGATTTCTTCTCTTGTCATGTTGAAGGTAGTTCCTTCCTTACTCCAAAGAATCCCCCAAGCTTAGAATCTTCTTAAATAAACAACTTTTTTTTATACATGAAAAGAGGCTTTAAATTTAAACATTCAGTTCTTCCTTTTTACCCCCTCTCTCCCGCCTCCCTGTACCAAAAGAAGAATTGAATTCTTCCCTCCTCCTTCCATGTTCTTATACTAAACGATGTCTCTTGCACCCCCTCTTTTATTCCACCCCAACAACCCCCTACTGTCGTTTTTCACTTGGTAGCTAACGCGTTGAAACCCTATATTCTCTACCCTGTGATAAATTCTTTCTTTAAGACTTTCACCTTTGTAACTTAAACCTTGAAAACATGTTGAACATTCAACTTTTAAAAAGTCTTAACAAAACACCTTTTATAAATCTGAAACGAAACTTATATTTAGATATAAAAAGAGGAGTGAATGGCTCTTTACCAAAGAATCTTTTCAAAATAATATTTCAACAAAGTTGGTATCTATATATTTTTTCTACTAAAAAAAAATGTAAAGATATTTTACACCTGAAACCTTAGTAACTGAAAATCTTGCGGTCGTCGTTTCAAACTTTTCATTCATGTTGAGTTTCACTAATTGAAATTTTCCATGTGATAGCCTCACCAAAAAGTTTTCACCTCTTTCTGGGTCTTCCACTCCTCCCTCCCCTCAAACCCCGCTCCAACTACTTTTAAAGTAATAGAAAAGAAGAATTGGAGGGGGGACGAGAGAGTGGAAGATTGCAAACTTTCTACCTCACATAATGAGGTGGTGCTTTGATTAACCTTTCACTCTTGTTCAAATGTCGAAAGGATTGTAAGTAATACCCCTCTTTCACCCCCTTAAAAAAACACAGTACAAAATGTCTAAAGTGGGAACTACTGTGAAGCCGCAAGAGAGTTCGTTGCTTTCATAGAAAACCGAAGAACTTTCAATGTTTCTGAGAACTACGGGGCTATTGATAAAGTTTAATGATGGAGGTGAACGCAGATAAATTATTCCAAACATATTTAGTTATTTACTGAAATAAACCACCCGTGAGGCAGGAACAGGTGGGTACAGTCCAATTTTAATAGGAAGGAATATGACAGAAAGGTTACTTTCACGTATTATTATTAGCACCGCGTCTTACTACCCGTTCGGGTTATACGCACTTACGCTAATGTGTAATGGTAGGGTGATTGTGAAATGANTCGGGTTATACGCACTTACGCTAATGTGTAATGGTAGGGTGATTGTGAGATGAAATGGAGGACCTACAGTTTAACGTGGGATCCGAACCACGGTGGAGGCTTGGCATTCCCCACATTCACAAGATGTCTTGTCAGAGGTGAAGGAAGGGTTTGGTAATCAGATAAATCTGTGCCGGGACCGAGGATTGAACCCCGGCCGCCAGCACAGAAGTCTGACACCTTACACCTAGACCACCAGGTCACCCATACTTTCACGTATTAATACGTCAAGCTATGTGATATTTAGCTGTCAGTTTTTATAGATATTATCTTTATCTATAAAATAACACTAATCTATAGTATAACTTTATCTATTTTGGCCAAAGGATTAAAATAAGTTTGTATTTTTACAAAATCTCTTTCATAAAAAGTAGACTGTTCATTGGTATAATGCAAAAAATCCAATTTAAATTTTATACAATTTATTATATGTTGAAATTTTGTGTATAAATATTTGGTTAACTTTTTTTTTATATAGCTCTACACTCAATGTTTATAAATCATAAAGGAAGCACCTTGAGAGCTTCATTTCTCACGAAGCTCCACGAAACACCCAAATAATGTCAGTACCAATTTCACACATGTATCTCACATAGCCAAAATGTTCCTACTGTTATATACCTCAGTAATTATAACTTATTAGAGATGCTTTGCTACCCCTAAATATATTAAGCGCGTTTTTATCTTTTAGATGTTTATTAATTTTACAGTAGCTGGAGATTTAAATCAAAGCTTTATGCATTTTAAACTAGTATACAATCCATTAAAAGTAAATTAAAAGCAAATTTTATCAATATTATAAATATAAAATAACATAATTTGATGAAAATATTTTAAAAAAATTATAGAGGAGTGTTTATTAGAATCATGTACTGTACACCTTTATCATAATCTATTTTTACTTTCTCGCTATCTTACAGGTATAGAAAGTATTGTGATAGTCAAAAAAATCTAATTCAAGATTTTGATGAATCTTGACGTTTCACGACCCCCCCGAATAAAAAAAAGGGTTTTTGACTTTCCATATGTATGTCTGTCTCTACCTCCAAATACAGTCTAAGCTATTTTACCAATCGGGATAAAACTTGGTATCTAGAGTTTTCATAGGGTTGCCCCAAGGGGTTTTGGAATTGGATATCTAACCTTAAAATGAAGGGTAGTTTACTGAAGGGAAAAAAGAGAAAAAGTCGATTTTCTCAAAATCGACTCTAACGATTTTGATTAAAATTCGTATCTAGGTGTTTATTAAGAATATAAATAAACTGGCAATTTTATTTATCATGAAAATGAATTTTAGGGTACATTACAGAAGCATAAACATCCATATATCCGCAAATATTTGAGATACTAAATAACTTATCATTGCAAAATTATAGCCCTATTAAAAATTTAAAAACTTTTGCATGAAATATATTTTCATGAATCCAATAGTTTCTGAAATATTTGCAGATATATTAATACAATTTTGTTAGCTTTAAATGTAAAGAGATACTACTAAGTTTTAACGCAATAATTCTCCAATGCCATAGAGTAATTAAATAGAAGTAAGTCTCTAAAAGTTTAGTTTTTTTCTTAAACCTCTTAGGAGAAATGTTTGTACAACAATTATCTATATCCATTTTAGACTCAATACTCAATATTTACATTTTTTATTGGTAAAAATTTATAAATGAGGAATTTAATAGCAATGCGATGGCATGAAGATTTTCAACACCTAATAAAATGTCGAAAATTTAAAGCTAAAGTTGAAATGTTATTACGAAGTGTTGACAATTGTATACCCAACATTAATATTTTTTTATCGATCCAAACATACAAATGAGGACATCAATTATTTAAAAACAAAATTATAAAATTTAAAACCTCGACTAAAAAAAAAGTTGTACATAAGTATAGTGCAATTTATGTTGGGTTTGCTAGTGTATATTATTTTGTTTCACATATATTACGAGTTTTGAGTAAATATCTCCATTTTCAAACAATAGAGCGAGAAAGTCCGTCCGGAGTTCCGTAGCATTTATTTTTAAATAAGTTATTTTTTATAGATGATTTAATTGAATTTAAATTTTCTTTAAATAAAGTAATTAAATAGTTAGTAAGATTCTTTTTCCCCCTAAATGGGGTATTGGATAGTTTTAGAATTAATAGATATATTTTCTGACGGAAAAATTCAGATATATCTGATGGTTGTTCATTGACTGTAACAACATCAAGGTGGTGCTAAATGAAAGAACTATGGCTGTATTCCGGGGCTACTACAGTAGCACCATGGCTTCTTTGGTGCTGACTGACAGCTCACAACTGACTTCTGACAGTCAACATTTAGGTATATACCGAAACTTTGACTGTCAGAAGTGACAGCTGCTAAATACATGTTTTTGCAGATCATATTGTTCGGCGTAGGGATACGTAATTTTGTCTGGTAACTTTTCAAAGCTGTCAGTCAGCACCAAAGAAGCCATGGGGCTACTGTACAGTCCAAACACCCTGCTTAGCTCCAGAAGTATCTTCAGCAAAGATGAGTGAATACAACGCTATTGTGTGCCCGGTATTCTTGTAAGTCTCTGAGACTTGGAGCCCTACCAAGAGGTAAGGCCTTTGAAAGGAAGATCGTGATAAAAACATGGCGTCCAGTAAGAGAGTAAGACATATATAGAAGGAGAAGGAACCAAGAAATAATTACGTGAGTTTATGGAGCAACTGGATATAATACAAACAATATTTGATCAAACAGGGTTAGACGGGTGGGGCATGAAGCCAGAATGCAACCGGAAAGAAGTCAGAAAGCTGTCATGTGGACGACCTAACTGGCACTTGAAGACCTCTGGGACGACCCAAAATGAGATGGAGTGACTATGTGTCTAGAGATCTCAAGGAGTGGGGGATTGGAGGGAGAAGGATTAGGACATAACGTGGTGGAGTGACAATGTTTCTAGAAGTCTCAAGGAGTGGGGATTTGAGGAATAAGGATTATAACATAATCTGGTGGAGTGACAATGTGTCTAGAGGTCTCAAGTAGTGAGGGATTGAAGGGAGAAGGCTCTGGACATAACGTGGTGGAGTGACAATGTTTCTAGAATTCTCAAGGAGTGGGGATTTGAGGAAGAAGATTAGGACATAATCTGGTGGAGTGACAATGTGTCTAGAGGTCTCAAGCAGTGGGGGATTGAAGGGAGAAGGCTCTGGACATAACGTGGTGGAGGGACAATGTTTCTAGAGGTCTCAAGGAGTGGGTATTTTAGGGATAAGGATTATAACATAACGTGGTGGAGTGACAATGTGTCTAGAGATCTTAAGGAGTGGGGATTAAAGGGAGAAAGCTTAGGATATCACATGGTGGAGTGACAATGTTTCTTGAGGTCTCAAGGAGTGGGTATTTGAGGGAGAAGGATTAGAACATAACGTGGTGGAGTGACAATGTGTCTAGAGGTCTCAAGCAGTGGGGGATTGGAGGGAGAAGGATTAGAACATAACGTGGTGGAGTGACAATGTGTCTAGAGGTTTCAAGCAGTGGGGGATTGGAGGGCAAAGGTTTAGGACAGAACGTGTTAGAGTAACTTTGTGGTTGGAGGGGTGTAGAGGTTGATTGGAAGGGGAGGGCTCAATACAGAACGTGATGGAGACAACTTGTTTGGTAAATACATGGTCTACAAGGCTTATGATCACCACTAGTCAATCAATCAATCAATCAATTAAATATATTTTCAAGTATTCATATACCAACTGGTTTGTTCTATTTCCAAGGCCGTAGTCAGAAAGGGTTTTTGGGGNTTTTTTATGAACATAGTATATGTGGCTTTATTAATTTTATGGTTCAAATACGAGTAATATCAAAACTAAGCTAAAGTACAAATCAGGGGGCTGTGTTACCGTAAAAAGCACTTTAAAGAGCTTCTAGAGGTGTTTAATATTTAGAATATTTCCTAGTCTTTGGCAGTTTGAAGTGTATATTTATGGCAATAGAACCTCCTGAGAGCTTCTAGAATTGTTGATTATTTATAATTTTTGTAGCCTCCGGCAATTGGGGTATGGGCCGACCGGTACCTGTCCCCCGCCTTAAATTATTGGCTGGGTACGGCCTTGTCTATTTCAGTCACCTTTTATAGATAATGTAGTTTTTATTAGGGTAAAACACACCAATTAAACGTACGAATAAATGAAAAAAAATCTTGTAGCCATTAAAACTGTCAAACCTATTCCAATAAATAGAAAATTAGTCATCTATAGTTTTGATTACCTTCGCTAATCATAAAAATCTTATAATTTATTTGAATTTATACCGATGACATTGACCATTTAAATTAAATTTTCTTTAGAAAATATTCCTTTTTAATCTTGGGAAATATAAGAACAAATATAAATACATAATTATATTAATATACTCTTGAAGTTTGATAATTTGAACATATTCATACAAAGGGATTTTCTGGAATATATTTTAATATTAAAATATGTATATGTTTTATGTCACATAAATAACATTAAGGAATAAGGAGAGTGATGAGGGAGATTTATTATTTTATTTAAAAATGTATAAATAAGATATTGAAAGGTTTTTTTAATGGAGCTTTGTAAATTTCATGTTTTTTACCCTTAAGAACCCATCTCATAGCTGATTAACTGGAATAATAGATACAAGACCACGCACAAACAAAAAAACGAATCAAAGTGCGGTTTTATATATATATATATATATATTACTATTATCATTTTAATAGTATTATTATTATTATTATTAGCACCGCGTCTTACTACCAGTTCGGGTTATGCGCACTAACACTAATGTGTAATGGTAGGGTGATTGCGAGATGAAATGAAGGACCTACAGCTTAACGTGGGATCCGAACCACGGTGAAGGCCTGGCATTCCACACATTCACAAGTTGTGATTAATACACGTCTTGTCAGAGGTGAAGGAAGGGTTTGTCAATCAGATAAATCTGTGTCGGGACCGAGGATTGAACCCTGGATCCCCAACACAGAAGTCCGACACCTTACCCTCAGACCGCCAGGTCACCTTTTTCTATATTATTAATTTGACAAAGGTGAAATTATAAGGAGTTAAATATAGATTTAATTTATAAAATAGCTATTTTCCAGTTTTGCTGCATTTAAAAAAAACTATTTAAATAGTTTCACTTGCCTCAATTCCACTGCAACACTATGAGATTCGCCGTTGATGCAAACTCAAAGAAACCCCACTTTTAGTAAGCGTGTCACGTTCAGATAAAGTTTAAACTAATTTTGCAGTTAAATTATATTATTAACACAAGGAAATGGGCGCAGCCGAGTTCCTCTATTATGGCTGATTTATTAAACCTATTCGAAAAAGAACCCTTAAATCCATGGTTGAGTTCTTCCTCTGGGGGTCGAGTTCCTCCACTGGGGGGAGTAAATTTCCTCAACTGGAGGTCTAGTTCCTCCTCTGGGTGTCGAGTTTCTCCACTAGGGGGGGTTGAGTTCCTCCACTGGGGGAATCGAATACCTCCACTAGGGCGTCAAGTTCCTCCACTGAGGGGTTCGATTTCCTTCACTGGGAGGGTACAAATTTCTCCACTAAAGGGGTTAAGTTCCTTCACTGGGGGAATCGAATTTCTCCATTGGTTTTTTTTATTTCCTCCACTGGTGGGTCAAGTTTCTCCACTGGGGGGCTCGATTTCCTCCACTGGTGGATCGAGTTTCTCCACTAAGGGGGTTGAGTTCTTCCACCAGGGGAATCAAATTCTTTAACTAGGGAGGGGGGGGGGTCAGGTTTTGCAATAGGAGGCTCAAGTTCTTCCATTGGGGAAATCGAATATTTTACTAAGGGGGTCCAGTTTTTCTACTAGGAGGTGTTGAGTTCCTCTACTACGGTGGTTCTATTTCCTCTCTTAAAGGGAAAGGGGGCGAGTGTTGAGTTCCTCTACGACAACTCAATCAAGCGATTATAAGTAGTACAAGTGGAATAGCTTGGTACAACTCTACATTTAAATCCACCCATAATTTATATATATATATATATAGTTCCCACTTAACCAAATTTAACCTAACCTTTCTTGCGTTAAGGATTTTTTTAATTTACTGTGCGACGTTCCTCCTGTTCCTGTTGACATCCATGCAATATGGGGGGAGGGGAGTAATCCTCTCCCTTTCCCCCATAAAAATGGTGAAACTAGTCTATTAAACTTGAACTACTTATAATCCCTTCCTTGAGATGTTGTGGAGGAGCTTGACGATTGCTATCGGACTAATTATCTCCGTGGAGGAACTTGACATCTCCGTGTTATAATCTTTAATAGACCATTTGACTCTCTCACTGAGTTTATACCCTGCCTCCCTTTAAGATAAAACATAACCGCTTCAGTGTCCGGATGGTATAATGTTCTACTCTCGTGTTGGACTAGACTGCCAAAGACGGGGAGATCAGGGTTCAATAACGACCGGGTGCTATCAGGGTGGTTTTTCATAAATAGTTTTCCACTCTTCCTCCATGCAAATGGGGTACATTTCCTCTAAATTGAAAACTTTCCTAACCCATTAGTGTAATTAATTAGTACATAAGCGTATAACCCGAACCAGTAGTAAGACGCGGTGCTAAAAATAAAAGATAAAACATCCTAAAAACAAGTTTTGAAGAGTTTCTTATTAATCCCTTACAATATTGTCATCAACTGGTTTAAGCGTCTATGGTATAAAAAAACACGTCTTTGATGAATAAATAATAGATCTGGAAGAATAGGAAAGGGTTTTTTAGAATTCAAAAGTTATTTTACTTAGAACGAAGAGAATAAACACTTATTTAACTTGGGTGCGAAGTATGCGATAAACAGCGGTTCACTGTAAAATTATTTTAAAGTCAAAATAATACTAAAACGTTGAAAAATATTCTTTCCATTTCGTAAGGGAATGTGGATATAAACTGTACGGATATGCAGTGACATATAGGGTTTCTTCCTCTTGGGTTTGTACTCAGTGGCGTGTCATGGCGCGTTGCCAGGGGGAGCAAAGTTATTTTAAACTATGCTTGGGAACTTCTCTCTTCAATCCGTATAGCACTCATTGGACAGATAACAGCGAGAATACATCCTCAGGAGAGGTATATAAAGTAGAATTAATGTATGTTCTGTCAAATTGAGACAAAATGAGGTAAATCATATTACATGTGCACATTTTAACAAGCTTTAATTACTCTGGAAGCACTCCACGTCACAACACTGCTAGTCTTGGGTACAAGTCATTTACTTTCTAGCCCAAAGAAGCAGTATAAGGAACTTCAATATATACCCGTTTCAGTGGCCAAATGGTCCAAGTCGTCACTTTACTATAATACTGGCCTACTTCTGACGGAGAGATCAGGGCTATAATCAGGGTTGATTGTGTTTTTCCCACTCTCCATCCATGCAGGTGCTGGTAGATTACCTCTAAAACGCTTCCTTACCTATCTCTACCAAATTAAAGTAATTCTATATTCGTAAAACATAAACAGACAGTAAGACGCGGTGATAAAATTAACCTCTTCATATATAGATTTAGGAGTCAAAATACATATTTTCAATTTTTTCAACTATACGTTCAGTATAAGCGTGACTTATTTTAAGGGGTAAGGATGAAGAGGGAATCATATCATTAACGGAGTATTAGCAGACCCCAGTAACAGGGCGTAATTTTATAATCATCGTCAGTACTCTAAACCATGATTTTAAGGGTTCACCCATAAACCACGTAACGTTGTTATGAAGGTTCATGGGTAGCTCTAGCGTTTACATGGTGTTCCACTGGTGGAGGATGGGTACATAACAGTGTTACTTAACGTACATAGCTCTTATACTTATGTCATAATAACTCATCTCAGTTGTCCCTGGGTCGGTATAACCAAAGCACTAAATACTGTTTTTAAATTACCAAATCAATAACAAAATATATGTATGTATGTATGTATGTATGTATGTATGTATGTATGTGTGTATGTTATGCATGTTATGTACGTTATGTATGGTATGTATGTTATGTATGGTATGTATAGTATGTATGGTATGTATAGTATGTATGGTATGTATGCTATGTATGGTCTGTATGGTTTGTATATTATGTATTGTTTGTATGTTATGTATGATTTGTATGTTATGTATGGTTTGTATGGTCTGTATGTTATGTATGATATGTATGGTATATATGTTATGTATGGTGTGTATGTTTTGTATGTTTTGTATGGTTTGTATTATATGTATGGTGTGTATGGTTTGTATGTTTTGTATGTTTTGTATGGTTTGTATGTTATGTATGCTATGTTTATTATATGTGTTATGTGTGTTATGTATGTTTGGTTACACTAAAAGTGGGATTTAGATTTAATACAACTCAGAATAGGAAGTTATCTATAAGTATGTTTATTTGGCTATTTGAAAGTTTTGACGGTCAAAGGTGACACCAACGCCATATATTATAGTCTTGCAGATCATATGGTTTGGCGAATGGATACATAGTAATAGGTATACATGGTAACTTTTGCTAGCTGTCAATTACTACCACTCTTATGGAGATAATACTATAAATTGGAGGTAGGTAATACAGCTTGAATCAGGCTGTTGCATCTTGGTGCAGTTTTATAGTACTCTACCGTTGAAATTATACTAGTGAAACAATTTAATAAGTTTTTTTGTTGTAACAAAAATGAAAAATAATTATTTTTAAATAAAAAATTATTAATCATAGAAAGCCCAAATTCGGTATTTTTTACTGGTTCAAACATAATAGTGTATTTAATTTCTTGGTTAATCAGCAGTGAGATGAGCTCCTAAGGGGCCACCTCGGTAAAAGAGAAATTTCCGTACAAACCCTCAACACTAGCGAAATATTTAATTTTACAATGCATCATTTAAAAATAATCAGGTTAAAAGATTCCAACAGTCCTCGTTTTCCTTAATCACCCTATATTTTGAGTTTTATAAGTAGAAACAAGTGTGTGAAAATGTGACATTAGTTCACTTTCAACCAATTTTTTTAAGCATATTTGTGAGGCTATGAGACTAGAATTGATAAAAAAAAAGTACTATACATTTTGTATTTCTCTAACAAATACAATATTATTTATAGGCTTAAACAAAAAATTTAAAGATAATCAAAAACTAGCAGCGAGCTTTCCTATTTACCTTGAGATAAAGAAGTTTCGTAGTTTTGTTTCCCTTATTCTTATTAAAATAAAAAAGGGTGGTTGTAGGTTAGTAGCGACAGGGAGTATAATCTTATACAAAATATAGAAGTTTCATAAATCGACACAGACTATTGTATTTTAAGCCGTATGACCTGATAGCGATTTATACTTTTTTTGCTGACCAAGGTGGTAAGCTTAAGGGAATGAAATGAGTAATCTTAATTCTAAGAAAATATTTTATTCATAAAAGGTAATAATTTGTGTCTAAAAAAATAAAATAAGTTGACCTTTTTAAAGTTAAGAGACCACCATCTCACACAAAAGCTGAAGAATTCTACCACACACCTAACTTTCCCTCACTTGATGCTAAAAGTAAAGTACTGTGTAAATCCTCTTCCAGGGACCAGTTTGTGTATCTCGGTTTGCAAGCAGAGTAGAGTCTTGTAACATGTCGTAAATTCGGATCTACTAACTCAGAAGCTACGCCGCTTGATGCTGCATCTTAAATAAGTAATTGTACTTTTCTTCTTCTTTTTTTCCCCCCTACTGTAATAAAAGATACGAGCAACATTAACACAAAGAAGAAGCAAAGAGAAACAAAGTAAAAAAAAATAAAGAAGATTCGGAGGCCAAGGGGGAGGCCTAGGCACAAATAAATACTGCCTTTAAAGGAAGTAAATACAAGGGGAAAAGAAACACCACATTGCACTTCAGAATATTTTCTTACGTAACAAAGTCTTATTTCCAAACTTTTAAAAATATATTACCCTATATTCTTCTTATTATTATTATTATTATTATTATTATTATTACTATTAGCACCACGTCTTACTACCCGGTAAGGTTACGCTAATATGTAATGGTAGGGTGATTGGGAGATGAAATGGAGGACCTACAGTTTAACGTGGAATCCGAACCACGGTGGAGGCCTGGCATTACCCACATTCACAAGATGTCTTGTCACAGGTGAAGGAAGGGTTTGGTAATCAGATAAATCTGTGCCGGGACCGAGGATCGAACCCCAGCCGCCAGCACAGAAGTCTGACACCTTACCCCTAGACCGCCAAGTCACCCCTATATTCTTACTAGCACCAACATTTAGGTCAATGTGTTAACTTTTATTTGTGTGCTAATTTTATGATATTACTTTATCGCCACGTCTTTTTGTTATACGCATACTATACTGGGATAGAGATGAGAAAGGTAGCATTTTAGAGTTAATCTACCCACATTTACGTGGAAAGAGAGTGGGGGGCCGTTTAGGGAAACCAACCTTGGTTTGAACTCCGATCCATCCGTAATCAATATACCAACAAAACACGAGGGTGACGCCCTAGAACATTGGGCCACTGAAGTGGGTGCTTTTGATTTGATTCATTTAATTTTTCTATTGTTAAAACTTTAACGAAACGCATCGTTTGATAGAGGCGACGTTTAGTGAAATAATAGTGACACAGTGGATGTCCATAAGCACTTTTTATAAAGATGTACTTAGTTTTTAAAACTCTATTTAAAGGAAGTTATAAATAGAAAAACCTTAACCACAAAAACATTAACTTATTAATGGGAACCAGATGTTACGCCAGAACTTGATTTAATAAAATAACTCAGTTTATGTTATCATAATAATTAATAATCATAATAATGATCCAATGTAAAGGAAGCCATACTACGTTGGCTTGGGCATGTTGGGAAGATGAGTGTGGATCGAGTGAAGAAGCAAATATATGAAGGTAGAGTGAGTGGATTAAAAGGAAGAGGTAGGCCATGAAAGACGTGGCTAAATGTTGTAGACAAATGTGTGAAAAAGAGGAACATCAAGAGTTTAAAAAATAAAAGATCATGTATGACTCGGTGTATGGATGTTTTTGAAGCGAAGGGAGTATGCAAGAATAAGAAAGTGTGGAGGAAGTTAGTGATGATGGATTAAGTACGGAGTCTTTATATATATGCATAGTTTCTTGCCCACCCCGTAAGGGAAGGACATGATTATGTATGTAGAGTAATGCTAAATATATTAATAATAATGTTTGTATATTTATTTAATAATAATAATAATCATAATCATTATTATTATTAGCACCGCGTCTTACTACCCGTTCGGGTGTTACGCACTTACGCTAATGTGTAGTGGTAGGGTGATTTTGAGATGAAATGGAGGACCTACAGTTTAAAGTGAAATCCGAACCACGGTGGAGGCCTGGCATTTCCCACATACACAAGAAGTCTTGTCAGAGGTGAAGGAAGGGTGTGGTAATCAGATAAATCTGTGCCGGTACCGAGGATTGAACCCCGGCCACCAGCACAGAAGTTTGACACCTTACCTCTAGACCGCCAGGTCACCTTTATTTAATTAAGTTTGTATATTTATTTAACTGAGTCAAATAATTTTAATTATTATCACAGATAATATGAGATACATATTATATATGAATATATTATTAAGATATTCAACATTTTTTAAACACACGTACAAAAGAAAAGAATGACCTACAAACTAACTTAACCTAGGGCAGCGAGAATATCATTTAACTTTCAACTAGCCTTAGCAGAATACGTTTAGTTTCACACAAAGGCTTAATTATAATAAATATGGGATGAGGAAGGTGGATAAAAATTGTAGTGCACCCACTTTCACGCCTTTAATTAATGGAAAAGTCATATGTGAAATATATGTGGAACAGCACCATTCCAAGTACACCTGACGGATGTTTGAACCCCGTCCATCCTATCACCGGCAATTCAGTATATTTCGAGAATGATGCCCTAGACCGTGCAACCATAAATTTTATCTGCAGATAGTAAATATATTTAATGTAACCACTTGGAATTGAACCAAGATTCTCTGATGTATGTTCCACCTATTTTTCAACTGAGTCAAATATGTCATTCATTTCCCCGCCTTGTTTAACTGTCCTTCCGGGTTATACGCAAATATATTAGTCACACTAATAAAATATAAGTGAGAAAGAAATAATTTAGAAGAAATCCGTCCGCATTTAAGTGAAGAGAGTGTAAACTATTTAGGGGAAAAAACACCCAGTACACTCAACAAGTATTAAAACCCTAATTACCTCGTCATAGTCAAACCAGACTTGATGGGTTTGCCATATATAATGCGTGCCCAACAATGCGGGTAAGATTTCTATATATTATGATATGTCAACAACAATACTTAATTTTATATTTTATATATTTTATTCTTTAGGGGTATTTAACGTGCACTTTCTGAACTGATAGATTATATCAGCTCACGAGAACTTCTGTCAGTAAATTCGAAAGGACTTACTAAATGGGCCGGGAAGGGTATATTTGCATAACTTCCAGGTGCAACAATTTATATTGGAACCAACGGATTTACTTATCCTCCTTAGGAATTTGTGCTACGGATTTTTATCGCTCAAGAAAAATCCGTTGAACCTTTCTGCGTTTGAACCCACGAACATCGGGTCCTGAAGTGAGCACTTTACCCCAAGACCACCACGGTTGACTTAATATTATAATTTTACATCCACCGTTGAACAATGCAAAACCAAACTAAAAAAATATATGTGTCCCCTTGGGTCCCGTTGGTGAAAGTTAAGGTTTTCGGGCGTGCGTAGCCATGGTAAAGGCACCGAGTTGTAGTAAGTTTCAGAAAACAGTCCACGTTGTTAGTGGGGTTGGGGGGCGTGTCTAACTTCTCTCGAGCCCTTACAATCGCCTTCATTACTCACGAGTAAGACTTGGTACACAACTGAAGAAACTGTTCCTTGCTAAGCGTCTTACTACCCGTCCGGGATATCCGCGAATCTACAATCTAGGGGAAAGGATGGGGAGGTTAGAGAGATGCAGTAAGTGTTTCCGGGTTTGCGTCTAGAGAAAGGGAGGGGGGGGCATTTAAGAAAAACCACCCTCAGTACATCTGGGCCTAATTTGAACCCCAACCTTCTTCTTACTGACGACTGGGAAGGTTGGGGGTTCAAATCCTGGTCAAGTGTATTGGAGTAGTTTTAATACTAAATAGTATCCAAACCTCTCTCTACCTAAATGCGGGCTCCCTTCCTATCAAATTCTGCCTATCTCATCCCTAATCCTATTAGGGTAAATTTGAGAATAGCCCGGAAGGGAAGTGTGGTGAAACAAATACATATTTGATAAAATTATATTTTTTAAATATTTTTCCTTTTAGAATTAGAAAAATGTTTTATTTTTTATCTTCAACGCTTTAATTTTCATGTTTAGTTTTTTGCTGACGATTCCTTAGAAACCGATTTTCTATTGTTCTATTGGATTGGAAAACTTTGACGGAAAAAGCGTGAGAATGTTTGTCATTCTCTGTCCATATATTCTAGGATTCTGGTAATCTAAGTATACTTCCTGTCTTTACCATCTATCATTCTTCTCATTTATGCGGAAATCAGTCACTCACAATCCTTGAAGGTCATGAACTTTTGTTGGAACAAAAACTAAAAACAATTCTAGAGAATCCTTCTGTCTACTTTACTCTTGAAAAAAAAAAAAAGTTTGTCTTCTCGTCAGTGGAGACATTTCCTGTCTTTAGAAAACGGAAATAAAAGTGAGGGAGAGAGAATAAAATAGACGTTTTTTTTCCTCTCTAAAGGAAATGTAAGTTTGAAAGAACATTTCTATAGCGTCAATTATCGACTAGACTCGACCTCAAATAGTCCACAGCGTCGACTCCCAGGAAAACCATCCCTCCATAACACACCCCCTTGCGCTACCAAAAGTCCCTTTACTCCCGGCAAACTTTAGCAACCTTTTCTCTCCTGAGGCTTCTCACCTGGAGGAGTTAGAAAGGGGGGGGGAGGGTTCTAAGAAAGAGGGGGAATCAAATCAACAGAACACTTCCCATTGAGTCGCCCACCACTTTCCAATAAAGTACCAAGAGGTTCACGACTGACTTAGAGCTTTGTTTTACTCAACGATTGCTATCACCTTCTTTTTTTTATATATATATATATATATAAGCTCAAGTTTGGATTTCCTTCTCTTGAAAGTTTTAAATATAATCTGCCATTGATTTATTTAATTTATTTTGTGTTTATTTGTAAATTACATTAATTATAATAAAGATATTTAAAATAAATCTAAATTTTAAGCTATACTATAAAAAATTCATAATTAAATAGAAGAAGCTAATAAAAAAAATAGTACAATCAAAAATTTTAATATACATTTTTGCAGAAAGTTAATAAAAAAAAGACGTTACATTCTACCAGAGAGCATAAATTAAACAATATACACTGTTACGGAATCATCTTGAGAAAAGAGGAACATTTTGGTTCTCTAAAGAGCGTACTAAAAATCTACTAATTTCCCAGACAGCAATATAAAAATAGTTTTTCTTATAGCTTGGTAATTATTGGTTATATACATATATGTTTCAATTATTTTAACAACATTTTTAATTGCTCTACAACTATAAAATGATGAGTTATTTCATATCTCAAAGAGTTGCTGATATAATTTTATGATATAAATTGGAAAGTTACATCAGTGTAAAGAAAGTACCTTCAAAGTCATTATAATGTTAAAATTAGATTTTCTATTTTGTTTGTAGTGATAAACAATGCTTATATACCAATTTTTGAGCAAAATTATTATTAGAGAAGATTTTAATCAAATATATTTTTATTGTTTTCACCCAAAAGTAAGCATCCCTTAATTTTAGAAGTAGATGACGAGTTTAAGAAAAATAAACTCTAAGGAGCCCTATGAGTAGCTACTAGGTTTTAGTCTGATCAGTAAAATGGTATCAGATCTAGGCTGAGATAAAGACACACATCATCGCGAAAACAACAACATTTTTGGGTGACCTGGTGGTCTAGGGGTAAGGTGTCAGACTTCTATGTTGGCGGCCGGGGTTCAATCCTCGGTCCCGGCAAAGATTTATCTGATTACCAAACCCTTCCTTCACCTCTGACAAGACATCTTGTGAACGTGAGGAATGCCGGGCCTCCACCGTGGTTCGGATTCCACGTTAAACTGTAGGTCCTTCATTTCATCTCCCAATCACCCTACCATTACACATTAGCGTAAGTGCGTATAACCCGAACGGGTAGTAAGACGCGGTGCTAATAATAATAATAATAATAATAATAACACTTTTGTGTTTCAAGGGGTTATGAAAAGCCAACATCAATCAAATCTCAAATTTGACTCTTACTTTCTCTCGACACCTCGGAGAGAAATTATTTTGATCATCAAAATAATCTAACTTGAGATTTTGATAAATGTCGACGTTTCATGACCCCAGAAACAAAAGTGGTAAAGTGCACCCTATAGACTTTCCCCCACTCTTATTTTATTTAACAAATAAGACATTTACTAAAAACTCGAAAGATTTGTGAAACGAATTAATATGGATATACATTTTTGTAGAAACACTACACCAAAATTCATAAATGAAATAAAATACTCTTTGACATTATAAACTAGCAACACTGTTTCAGAAAAATTGAGAAATATATTTGTCCACCAACGAGCATAAGAATCAAATTAGTTTTCAAAGACCTGAATTAAATAGTATTTATATTTGCTTATAGCTCACAAATTATTGGTAATGTAGAAATATATTTCAAATAGAAGATTATCTCTAATAGTACTAACTTTACAATGATAACCTATTTTGTATCTCAAATAGTTTTTGTGAAATGATGAAAATTGGAAAATTTCCTCCATGTAAACTTAAAATTTTCAAAATTTCATTACTTCTCCGCAGCTATTTGAGATACAAAATAGCTAATCATCGTATATTTGTAGTAATATTAAAGATGAATTTTTTTTATTTGAACAATATTGTTATAAAACTAATAATTTATTAGCTATGATTATGTACACACACAAACACACACACATATATATATAATCATAGCTAATAAACTATTGGTTTTATAACAATATTGTTCAAATAAAAAAAATTCATCTTTAATAATACTACAAATATACGATGATTAGCTATTTTGTATATCAAATAGCTGTGGAGAAGTATATATAAAAATCCAGAACTTTGAAAATTAATTTGATTCTTATTCTCTTGGGTGTACAAAGATGTTTCTCTTTTATCAATTTTTCTTTAATCGTGTTCCTAGTTCCCGATGCCATAGAGTAAGTAGGTAATAGAGTATATTATTTAATTTATTATCTTTTTTGCAATGTTTCCTCAAAAATGTATAGATCTATTATTTTGTTTCACAAATATCAATTTTTTTTTAGCAAATTTATATTTTAAGATAAAAGCGGGAGAAAGTCTGTGTGGTGCATCATAACATTTATTTTGATGATTACAGTACTTATTCTTTCCTAGGGTCGTGAGAAAGTAAACAATTAATCTAATCCTACCCTCTTTAGTGGATGAATGGTCTAAGGCGTCACTAACGTGTTAAATTGTCCTGCTGATGACGGGTAGATTGAGGATCAAACCCCGGTCGGGTTTACTGAGGGTGGTCTTTCCAAAATGGTTTCCCACAAATGAGGGTTAACTACCTCTAGAAAACTTCTTTTCTCATCCCTACCCCATTTTAATAACTATCATACATGCGTAATACTTGTACAGGTAGTAAGACGCAGCGCAAAACAGATGAAGAACCCTGAGATTTATATTATCAAAAACACTATTTTTTTCCTAAGATCGTTTTAAAATGATATTTATTATTTTTGAGGTTGCTCCATTACATTTTAATACCTTAGAATACATTAAAACATATTATGTCATTGTGGTTTGAGATATTTAAAAATACGTTAGAGAGGTTCAGTTCAATAAGATATTACAAAAATTTTAGAGTGATTATTTCAAGCTGGTATTAAGTTATTATATCAATTTTATTAAATAAACCTATTTCTTTGACAAAAGAAAAATTATTTTCATAAAATATATTGGTAAAATACTTTAAGTTCGTCTTTGATGAAATTTTTTACATAACTTTGCGTCATATTCCTTTCAAATTTTACACAATAGACGTAGAAAAATCTTCATTAACAGATTTCTGTTATAATAACTGAAATGTAAGATTCAGAAACTTAGCAAAATAAAATTACGAATAGAGTGAGACATTTCTTTTAAAGTCGCGCACCAAAGCTGCTCTTTTAGTAATAATTAACAAACACACAATTTAGAAGCTATAAAAGTCTTGAGCCATATGATAAAATATTATGTTCATACGGCTTAATTATATTTTTAAATAATTCTTTTGTTTCAAATGTCTCAATTTTTTGATAAAATGCTATCGCATTTTCTATAGTGTAAAATGTTTTATAAAATACTATGTTGAGAACATTATTTTCTAAGACCTTTGATGGATCGTCAAAGGTAGAGTACATCATATTTATTATATCAAAGAACTTTTATAAAATAAATATAACTGTGTAATACCACCCCCTTGTGGGCCACGCTGGTCTTGGGGTAAAGTGCTCACCTCTCAAGACCCTAAGTTTGCGACTTCAAGCCCTGCCGATCGAAATCTACATACATTTAATGATCGATGAAAATCTTTAGCACAACGTCCTTCGGAGGGTAAGTAAAGCCATCGGCCCTATGTCGATTGTGGCTTGTGGTATATGAAAACAACTTTCCGCAAACATTTTTAGGCTCCTTGCTTGTTCGTAGAAATCCAATGTGGAAATCAATGGACATTCAGGACTTTCTTAAGAGATATGCTTTCTCCCAGATGATGTGAGAAGCACTAACCGACGAAAGGGCTGAGTGTATGTCCAGCTCCAGATGGATGGGAAGCACATCAGGACTAATCCTCCGGTCGAAGACTAATAATTATTAATTACCACCCTAAGTACTGTTACCTATACATAAAATGAAAGCCCCTGTAGTTTGTTAGCTGTTGACCGCATAGCATTTCTGTATCGCAAGTTGCAGATACGGTATATTTCACAGGCTATGTACGATGAGCTGCAAAAAGTGTGTGTGTGTGTGTGTGTGTGTGTGTGTGTGTGTGCGCACATATAGTGCTATAAGCTTCACTGACCGTTTGGGCTATCTGAAGCCTGTACCAAATTAACCTAAAGTAATAATTCCCAATCTTTGGGTCGCAGACGCCTTGTTTTTATGGGTCGTGAAATTTTTTATTTTAATCTTAACCTAATTTGTCCAAAAGAACACATTTTGTCAAATAAGGTATTGAAATATTTATTTCCACCCGAAGTTGGATATTTACACTTCTAGTTACAAGTCCGACATTAAGTATTTAGATATGTACAGTACAGCCAAGTGTGAAATGTTATACCATTGACGACAACATTCCTTAGTAGAAGTGTGCTATAGTATTTGATGTTAAAAAAAACATAAACCGGTTATGTGTTCAAATGAATCTTGGTCTGACAAACCACAAAATAATTAGAGATATTTTATTCATAGTAATATATTTTTCTTCATAATGTCAAGATTTTGTAAGAGAAAATCTTAACCTAAAATTTTGTATACTTTTTAACTATAGGCTACTATGTATTTTTAACCTTTTGAGAGAGAGAAAGAGAGAGAGAAAAAGAATTAGAAAATAATAAAAACTATACTTTATAAATCTTGGTTGTTATCCAATGGAATTTCCAAGCAGTTGATATGATGATACATTTTTAGAATAGAGAAAATTCACTAGCATTCATTTGTAAAGAAGATGAATGAAGAAAATTCACCCACAATACACCATATTGGTAGTACATCACGGCCATCTTATCTAGAGTGAATAATAAACACTACCACTACACGAGACTTTACTTCCACTACGTTGGTCTCAAAACCCTGACATTCTTATAACAGGCTAAATGGGTATTATTTATTAATGAAAATTCTATTTCACATTATTTCTCTTGAATTATATTTTACTGATAATTTTTTATGGTTTCCAAGAAGAATCTTTGGATAGTTAACTTTGATGTTAAATAATTTAAAAAAAGTATTATCTGTACGTAGATATTTTAAATGAAATAACTATAGTAACCCTATATTTTGTTATAATTCTTTGAAATTTATTTTAAAAAATAAGTTTATGTTTAAAAATTTTCAAAGAAAAATAAATTTTGTTATAAAGACGGTTAAAAGCCTTTTGAAAACATCAAAAATTTATCGGTAAAGAAATTCAAATACATATTTTTCTCACTTATAGCAAATGTATATAAAATAAATGGTATGGATCTCCGCACGAACTTTCTCGCTCTATTGTTTGAAAATGGAAATATTTACTCAAAACTCGTAATATATGTGAAACGAAATAATATACACTAGCAAACCCGAGCTTATATTGCACTATATTTATGTAAAACTTTTTTTTAGTCCCGGTTTTAAATTTTACAATTTTGCTTTTAAAGAATTAATGTTCTCATTTGTAAGTTTGGACCAATAAAAAAAGATCAATGTTGGGTCCTCATGGGTCAACACTTCGTATTAAAATTTAGACTTTCAGTTAAAATTTTAACATTTTATTAGGTGTTGCACATCTTTGGGTAACTACATTGCTATTCAATTTTAATTTATATATTTAAAAAAAAAGAAGTAAATATTGACTATTGAGTCTAAAATTAAGGAGATAGATCATTGTTGTACAAACATTTCTCCTAAGAGGTTTAAAGAAAAACAACATGAACCGTTTGAAAAACTTACTTATATTTAATTACTCTATGGCATTGGAGAATTATTGCGTTAAAACTTAAGTAGTATCTCTTTACAATTAAAGCTCACAAAATTGTATTAATATATTTGCCAATACCTCAGAAAATATTGGTTTTATAAAAATATATTTCATATAAAAGTTTCTTATTTTTAATAGTACTACAATTTTGAAAGGAAATATTATTTAGTATCTCAAATATTTGCAGAGATACGGAGGTTTATGCTTCTGTAAATTATCCTCAAATTCATTTTCATGGGAAAATCGAAATAACCAGTTTATTTATAATCTTAATCAACGCCTAGAAACGAATTTTAATCAAAATCGTTAGAGCCGATTTTGAGAAAAATCTACATTTTCTCTTTTCTCCCTTTATTAAACTACTCTTGATTTTAAGTTTAAACAGACACAGACTTACGTAATTGAAAATACCATTTTTTCGGGTTCGTGGGGTCATGAAACTTCGAGTTCAATTTTTTTGACAATCACAATACTTTCTCTACCAGTAAGATAGCGAGAAAGTAACAAACGACATTCTAGATATTTACTTTCTCATTATCTTAAAGTTATAGAAAGTATTGTGATCGTCAAAAAAAAAAATTGAACTC
>CABEEJ010000725.1:59642-79634 GCA_901482245.1 Timema douglasi | reverse complement strand
AAACCTTACCCCACCCCCCACCCCAAAAAAATTCAAAATGGTGGAGCAACTTTAAAGTCGGTGCGGACCTTTCTTTGGAGGTCTCTTGTGGCTAAACGGTAAGACCTATAAAAAAAACTGCTCTGGAATTACATTAGCTTACATCCACTTGCAAAGAAAACTCACTTGGGGTTTGGGGACGGAGCCCTCAACGAGCAAAGCGAATATATATATATATATATATATATATATATATATAAGGTGACAAAACAAGAGCTGAAAATCACATAGCCTGACGTATGAATACGTAAAAGTAGATATAGTAGCTTTTCTAGCTGTCATAAAGGGCCTTCCTTTGAAAAGTTTGCTATTATTATTGTTCCAATGTTAAGAAGATCTTATAGTTAAATTTATGAAACAAAAGGCGTTTTATAACATGTCTTATTTTTTTATTAATATTTTAGTAAGTTTGTTTAAAATGTTTTAACCAACACAGCAACTTACTATTTTACTAAATACCATTTCCTATAAATCATCGCTCACCTAAACAGAAGACAAATTTAGCAACGCTGGATTATCTATATTTCCTTATTACTACCCCAGCATATTGCTGTAAATGATGTGGTTTGATTCTTATGTTCCCATTAGCTACTGTATTGTAAAAACATTAATCAAATGAATTATATTATTTTATTACTAGGCCTACAATGTAAAATTACAGTTAGCAGAAAAGGCTTTATTTATAATATTTAATTTTATTTTCACTCACAGTAGCCATGTAATTTTAACATTTTCTTCACTACTTTTATAGGTAGTGTTTTATCTTAACAATCAACATTTAATATTAGAGCCAAATATGTGTTGTATTCTATTTAATAGATTTTATTAATAATTATGAATATGATACGTTTTAACACAGAAGGTTGTAAGCATTGTAATCAAATGGGACAAAGTTAATATAAATTTCATCCATGAAAATAAATTTCATGATTGTAACAAATTTAAATAACTTTTTAGCAATGTGTCTTACTACCATTTTGGGTTATACGTTTATATACTAATTACTTTAGTGTTTTAGGGATAAGGAAGATAAAGTTTAAAGTAAGTGTACACACATTTGCTTGGAGAGTGAGTGGGAAAGCTTTTAGGAAAAACCACCCGAATGAATAACGATATCCCCGTTATCAGGAAGTCTAGCCTATTGTGAGACTAATGCCTTAGACCATGCGGCTACTGAAGCGGATGTTTCTAGAACTACCCCGTGTCCGATGTAAAATATATTGGCCTACAAATTACCTATCCCTCATATCATATTGTTTAATAATGGAAGAATTCCAAGTACACCCTTTCTTCTTCACGTCATAACAACTGAAAGAGGAGGAGGAGCTTTACCAACAGTTAACCAAGAGAGAGAAGATAAATCAGTTCTTCATAAGACCTGTAGTTCCCTCAGAGGTTATTTTCAGTGTAGTCCAAGATATACCTAAACGTAAGGTAGGGGATGAATAAAATACAATTGAAAGGAAATGTACCGACGTTTTCATAGAGTGAGAGCAGAAAATAACGTACAAAATATCATATCTAGTACACTTGAACGGGCTTAGAACTCCAACCTCCCGTTACAAAATATAATACTAGAAAATGTTCAGCCCTTTCTACCCACCAGTTTGGACTACAGCGTTTAGCATTATTAATAATACGAACAAACACTCAAATAATGTTATTTATAATGGATTAAATTGCAAAACTATCATATTAATTAATTAATAAATATTATATTCTTTAATTTTAAAAATTATTAATTTATCACTCATTTGTAGCCGTCGATTTCCGCACATCCATCACAGACTATGCCTTAAAATATGAGTGAGGAATGACCCTGAGCACGGGACGATCCTTGGATACTTAAATGGTTAGAACATTGGCATACTAAGCCAAAAGTCCCGGGTTTGATCCCCTTGTAATTTTCCAATTTAAAGAATATAATTTTATTCGTGCACAAAAGCGTGTTTATAAGTATACACAACGACTAAAGAACAACTTAATAATACAGCCACTAATTTATAGCTGATGAAATAAAGAAGCATGACAGGATTTAACACTTACAAGTCGAACAACAATTACGTGCCATTCAAGTTGATTAACATTACCTCTATTACTTGTTGCGGATGAATCTTATTAAGTAATTTATTCCCTCTTAGGTGTTAAATCTAAAGAAAGATACGAAAAAATAAAAAAGGTGGAAACGTGTTTGATGGATGGAGTTAGGAAGGAGCGGAAGGGGTCGGATTTTTATCAAGTAAAAAAAAAAAAATATGGCCAAGTATTATCAGATAACAAGTCCCAGTTCTCTCTTAACGAGATTTTAATATCTTCTTTAGAACAGGGCAACGAGATCTATGAGTAGACTTACGTGCATTGTTTCCCGATATCCAGGACTGCCCAGATAAATCCACTCCAGTTTAGCTTCCTCCTCGTTGGCAGGGAGGAAATATGGCCGACCGTAATGCTGTCTCAAGATGGCGGCCGCACGCTCATCACAGTTCCGCCTGGGGAAAAAAACAACAACACCACAGCATCTGTATACAAAATAAATAGAACGCGGAAATTATAAGTGGATATTTATTGGGTGATTTTATGTCTTAGCGGGTGTTTAAAAGCATTGAATAATTTTTCTAAAAGAATCTCCTCACCTTTTTTTTTTTTTTTAGGGGGAAACCATTAACACATTTTTGTTCTATAATAAACATTTGATAAGACCTTAATTAACATATTTCTGGCTAAAAAAATTCTTTAATATATTTATTGAAGTATAACTTATTAACTATTAAAATTTCAAAAATTATTATAATATATTTTAAACAACAATGAAAATATTAGTAATGGTCCTCAACTATGCTTATTTTAGTATATTAATCTAAAACCAAAAAAAGTTTTTAAAAGAATGAACTGTCAAAAATGGTATAAATACCCTTAATCGTTGAGGGTTATTCGTAGATTAAACTAAATAACACGGAGCAAGAGGATTGAATTTTAAAATGTTTACCACCACGTCTTACTAACCTTTCATGTTGTAAGTCAAATTTTAATTAAATTATTGGTGACCTGGGGGTCTAGGGGTAAAGTGTCAGACTTCCGTGCTGGGAGTCCGAGGTTCAATCATCGGTCCTGGCACAGATTTATCTGATTGCCAAACCCTTCCTTCACCTCTGACAAGACATCTTGTGAATGTGGGGAATGCCAGGCCTCCACCGTGGTTCGGATTCCCCGTTAAACTGTAGGTCCTCCATTTCATCTCACAATCACCCTACCATTTCACGTTAGCGTAAGTGCTACAACCCAAATGGGTGGTAAGACGTGGTGCTAATACTACTAATAATAATAAAATTATTACACCTGAGAAAAGGTTATAATCTCGTTCGGGCTCACAAAGATTGGTACTATACATGTTTACTGTATTGACAGTGCCGTGTCGTGGAATGGTGCTAGGATAAACAGAATTAGTTAAAATTGTGCCTGTGAATTTTTTCTCATCCTTCAGTAGAATAACCTTTGGTCAGGTATCAACGGCAAAACATTCCCATAGGAGACATGTAGAGCGGAGCTTATATATGATTTATCGATGGTGAATGGATGAGAACATAATATCATGGATACTATTTTTAAACAAAATTGAAAATTGACCTTTGTTGTTCTGGCGATAAAGTGCTAGCCTCAGGACCCGACGTTAGTAGGTTCAAACCCATCCAGGGTCAACGAAATTTTATTGAACGATAAAAATCCGTGGCATAACTTTCTTCGCAGGAGAAGTAGAGACGTTGATCCCATGTTGATTGTGGTAGACAAATGTTTCCTCAAATATATGTTAAAATACCTTAATGATAAAATTGGTAGAAATTCATTGTGGAAGGTAACGGCTAACTTCCACCCTTTCTGAATTCCCCTACTAAAGAGGATCTCTAACAAATGCTGCAGGCAGCACTAGCCGGCCGAAAGGTTAATGTTCATGCCCAACTCCGGTTGGATAGTAATCACGCCAAACAAACCGCCAGTCAGTTGAATTAAGAAGAATAAGAAGTCCAAACAAACTCTCATCACCCTGCCATACACCCCACGACACACTCACGTGAACTGAAAATTATTTCGCTTTTAGAGTTTTCTGTTTTATTGTGCATTGCATCCTACTACCCATGAGTAAGGAGGTAGAATTTAGAGAAAATATACCCGCATTTACACTAAGGTAAATTGAAAAATAATTTAAGGAAAACCACCCTATTACGCTCAGACCTGGAATCAAACCTTCACCTCCCATCACGGATAAGCCAGACTAAATTATATTTACGCTTAACACACGTAATCACTGACAAATATTCCTGGCTGTAGCTCTAAACATTATTTCTTATACAGAAAACTTAAAACTATTTTCTTATTTATGATTGTGATTGAGAACTCGTATGTTTTGAGCATCTAAGTATCCTTCGTTCACCCTCCAAGCCAGTAAGCTTACCTTGCAATATTACACTATGGAAGGACCCATAGCTTATAAGATAAGGTCAAGGCAAGACTGAATCTTTTCAAGATAAACAGAGTGTACCAAGTCTCGCAATTACTGAACCTCAGGATGGAATGTAAATTTCAAAAAAAGAAGAATAAAGAACGATACAAGACAAGAAATATTTAAAAATAATTACATTACAAAACCAATTATTATTTAATTATTCAATTAAAATACAATTGGAACGAGCGGGTATTGTTTATTAAATTATTTTTCTTCTTAAATTTAGAGTAAATTTGTCGGAACTGTTTTAAAGTGAAGACAGGACTAGCAACAAATTATCTTTTAGAGAAAGGTTTCATTAAAACATTTTACTGTCAGCTATGGACATTTTTAGCAACTTATTCCACGTCACTGGATTAGGGTAATGAATTTTAAGGAATTGTGCGATGACTAAGGTATAACGAAGATAATCTCTTTTTGGGCGGAGGGGGGAGGGGGTTAGGGGGGCGGGAGGTTTGTCAGTGTACAACTTACTGCTGGTCCTCGTTATTGTCACCTGTTTAGCAATTTGATTACAATATTAAAAAAGCAATGATGTAAAAATTAGTATTAATAAAGTTGACTCCTTATAATTTATTTAAAAGGCACACATTTGGGTAATTTTTTTAGCACCACACTTTACTATTCGTTCGAGTTTTACTTTTTTGTACTAATTACGCTAATGTGTATTAAATAAGGAAGGTTGCATTTTAGAGAATGTGTAGCCATATTTGTGTTGCGGGAGAGTAGAAATATATTTAGTTAAAAAAACTTACTATACCCTACCGAGATTCGAGCCTTGATCTACGTGTCTTAGGCAGTCCAGTCTATTTTGAGATTGAAGACCTAGACCATCTTACCATCAAATTGGGCTTTTTGGTTGGTGGCTGACTGGATAGAGGTCAAATAAAGGTTTGGTAGGGCTTATATCCATCCCAGGTAAAGGTGTCGAAATTAATTTAATGCTTCAATTGGGGTTTGTTCTTGAATGGTTGAATTGCCTATCTAAAAGTTAGGAATGCACGAGTCCGTGCGAAGAAAATTCACCCACACTAGCGTGGAGGATGTAAGGAAAAACCACTGTCATTAATCATGAATGAGCCTCTTCAGTAGCCGAATAGTCTAAGGCGTCACTCTCAAGTTAAACTGGATTACTGGAAACAGGAAGAACTGGATTCAAAACCCTGTCAAATCTATTTTTTAATTTGTTTAGCACCGCGTCTTACTAGCCGTTCGGCTTATACACCCATGTATTAATAACAATAATGGTTTAGGAAGGTTTAATTGAAAGATAGTGCACCTGCATTTACGTGGAAGGAGAGCGAGAAACAATTTAGTAAAATAAACTAAGTTCATCTGACCGAGATCGAACCCCGATCTCCCAGTCGTCAGCAGTCTAGTCCAACATGAGAATAGCGCGTTAGAGCACGTGGCCACCGAAATGGGTGTCATAATTATTGAAGGTTTTATTACTTAAATTGTTTCCCACTCTCCTTCCTCGAAAATACGGGTAGATTAATTGTTAATTGCTTTCTTCCTAATCATTACTTTATTAGGTTCAATTATTTTATTTGCGTACAATCTGAACCGGTATTAAGACGCGGTGATAGAAAAAAAAATCACAGGTAGAAAAAAAATGTAGCTGGTCAAGAATGTAACCTTGGCCTTCCCACTACAGAAGCCCTATGACTTCTTTGGTGCTTACTGACAGCTAACAGCTGACTTCTAACAGTCAACATTTAGGTATATACCTAAATGTTGACTGTCAGAAGTGACAGCTGCTAAACACATGTTTTTGAAGATCAAATGGTTCAGCGTAGGGATACATAATTTGGTCTGGTAACTTTTAAAAGCTGTCAGTCAGCACTAAAGAAGCCATGGGTATACTGTACAAGCAATCTAGTATATGGCGAGGCTGACGCCATAGACCATGTGACAATAGTAGTGGTTGTCTTTACCGTTAAGATTGGAAGTTATTTCTATTTTTACGGTTAGGTTTTTCTCAAACACTTTTTATTAACGACTTTACAAAATTAGTTAAGAATGAGAGGTGGGAGCAGAATTAGAAAAGGAATGTTCCAGAACTCACACAATGTTCCTCATCCTTGAACTTTGAGTGTCAAGAATGCGTAAAGCTCAGATGGGTAGTAAGATGTGGTTAACGGAAAATAAAAGTAGTGAAAATCACTCAATCAAACTTCTTCGGTGTAATCAATGGCTCTGCGTAAATGTGAGAGTGTAGGAAAAGCGAGAAAAGGCCGGTGTTTTTGCAGTTTTTATAGCAAAACATTCTTTTGGCCAAAATAAATGAAATTAGAATCCAGTAATAACATATTATTTAATTTACTTCACATGGTGATATCAACAGTGGTTGAATATCTGTCATGACCATTGCAGCATTAGATGAGAAACTTTTTTAAATTAAGAAAAACATTTCTCTCAAAATTCTAAGATATCCTCAAGGGACATTTATTCAACAACTGTTGATATAACCATTTTAATCAAATTAAACTTTATGTTTATACTGAGAAAGACCTGTTTTACTTATAACAAAAATTGTTTTGATATAAAACCTTCAAAAATACTTCTTATAACTTGCGTATCCTAAACTCTTACCTTAAGTTAGTTTGTTAATCGAGAAAATAGATAGCTATGAGTTAAAAAGTTGAATCCCCCACTTTTATTTTTCCTAGACATTGTAGTTATTTTAATCATATCACGGATCTAATTAGTAATGTATTCCTTTATATTTAAGTTAAGCTAAACGGGGAAATTGATGAGCACAAAAAAACCACAACAGAGTGTTCTAGTTTAATGGTGTCTCTTTAATTTCAAAGGATAAAAAAAAATGAGAGAGATAGAGAGAGGAGGTAACGAGAAGTTACAGACTACAATAGAGATATCCCCCCTAACAAAAACACCCGTATTTATTGATCTAATTTTCTTCAATGTATATAAATGAGCTTATTACCATAGTTTAGCAAAACAGTCCATAGTCACACCAATTTCGCTGTACACTTTTTAGGGTTTATTTTGTGGTATAGCTGGATGAAGCACTGCATTATTTAAAGTAAAACTTATTCAAGTATTTCATAGAACACAAACAATTTGTAACTTTAGTTATTCCTCTAGTTAATTAAATACTCCGATAAATATTCTAAGCCATCACTTACTGGGGTGCTAATAAAGGAATTACTAAACATATTCTGAACTGTTATTTAAATTAAATCCCCGCCTCGGTGGCGTAGTTCGCTAACGCGCTTGTCGTGTTGAGCTCGACTGATGAGGGCGGGGAGATCGAGGTTCGAATCTCGGTCGGGTGAACTAGGTTTTTTCCTAAATGGTTTTCCACTCTCCCTCCACGCAAATGCGGGTTCACTTCCTCTAATTCAACCTTCCCAATTCATAATCCATTAGAGTAATTAGTACTTAAAGCGTATAACCCGAACGGGTAGTAAGACGCGGTGCTAAATATTATTATTTAAATTAAATGAAGACCTTATTGGTGGGCAACTGGCATAAGGTGTGATACTCGTCTGGTATTGTTTGTTGGAGGCAGGAAGGTTTGAATTGGGATCCAGGTTGGGTGTACTGGTTTGGTTATTCCTAAATTATTTTCCCCTCTAACTTCACGCAAATGTGTGTGCATTTATTATAAATTTAAACTTCATCATCCCTAATCCTTTAGTTGAATATGTGGGTAACTGGTATGGGTAGTAAGATATAATGTTATTTAATTTTTTAGTAAAGTGACGTTGATTTAATGTTTAATTCTATAAAAACGTTTATATTGTTTAGGCTTAATTACTTTCTCGCGACACGTCAGAGGGAAAGTCATGTGATAGTAAATAAATTCGAACTCGAGATTTTGATAAATGTTTCTGATTCATGACCCCCTGAAAACAAACAAAATTTTTTTTTCGCAATGCCGTTTGCCTGTCTGTTTGTACCTTGAGCTAGAGACTAAACTATTTTACCGATTGGGCTAAAACTTGGTATCTAGGGTTTTCATAAGGCCCCCCTCGAGGTTTTTAAAATAAAGTATATATCTAACCCAAAGTATAAGGGCAAAAAGAGAAGAAATTGAATTTATCAAATATGCTCTAAATATATTGATTAAATTATATATATCGACACTGTTTATCACAAGAAACAATACGGCAGCTCTAATTTTCTTATAAAAATAGCCTTGAGGGTATTTTACTTTAGGGAAAATTTCCAATTTTCATAATTTCTCCGCTACTATTTGAGATACGAAATAACTTATCAGTGTGTGGTTGCGGTAACATAAAAGATAAAACAAATATTTGAAATATTTATTTTTATAAAACCAACAATTTATGTGTTATGAGCAAATATATATACTTTTTAATTCAGGTAATTTAAAAATGTATTTGATTCTTATGCTTGCGTATAACCCGAACGGGTAGTAAGACGCGGTGCTAATAATAATAATAATAATAATAATAATAATAATAATAATAATAATAATAATAATTCTTATGCTCTTTGGTGGACAGAGATATTTCTCTTTTCTCAATTTTTCTGTAACAGTGTTTCTAATTTATAATACCGTAGCGTAACAGTGTATATTATTTCACATATGATCTTTGGTATAGTGTTTCTACAACAATGTATAGACTTATTATTTCATTTCACACTTCTTGCGAGTTTTTAGTAAATGTCCATTTTAAGATAAAAAGAGGGAGAAAGTCTGTGCAGTGCATTGCTAGCTGCTCGGGTTCTAAGAATATGTACTTGTTATGCTTATGTGTTACCTATAAGGAAGGTTAGATTTAGATTAAATATACCTGCATTTGAATTATTGAGAGAGGAAAGAATTAACAATCTTCAGTAAACTCGAACAGTATTTGAGATATTATTTCCCCGTCATCCGTAGTCCAATATATAGCGAGTGTGACACGTTGGTCCATTTGCCCCGAAGCGGGTGATTTTAATTAAATTGTGTTTGATAAATTATCTAAATCTTTAAAATGAATCATGGCAATCGACGAAATAACAAAATTGTCACTTAAAAAAAGAGAGATAAATAAAAGGGTTTTTAACATGCATTTACCCGCCTCGGTGGCGTAGTTGGCTAACGCACTTGTCGTGTTGAGCTCGACTGCTGAGGACGGGGAGATCGAGGTTCGAATCTCGGTCGGGTGAACTGGGGGAGGTTTTTCCTAAATGGTTTTCCACTCTCCCTCCACGCAAATGCGGGTTCACTTCCTCTAATTCAACCTTCCCAATTCCTAATCCATTAGCGTAGTTAGTATTTAAAGCGTATAATCCGAACGGGTAGTAAAGACGCGGTGCTAAATATTATTATTATTATTATTATTATTATTAACATGCATTTTATGAAAACTATGATTTTACCCGTACATGACCTACCATCTAATATAATTCTTGAACAGACCAAAAGCTTTATCACCGATCGAACATTTTGCCAATGATACGTTTTAGGCAATGCCAACCTGGTATCTCTGGTTCACGTGGGCAAAGGCGTCAGTCTCATTCAATTTAGTTTCCTGGAGACAAGGAGGTCTGAGTCTTAGCCCCGGTTGGCTGTAGCTATTCCTAAACGGTTTCTTCCTCCTCCTCCATCAATAATGCGGGTACATTTACTTTAAAATTCTATCCATTTTACCAACAACTCACTAGTTAAATATACGGACAGATTGGACGGGTATCAAGACACGGTGAATCTAATTAAAGCTATTTATGGTCCATAGAACCAGCGTAATATTTGGATAGTATGATTTTTGCTAGTAAGGAACTTTTTAAAATATAATTATTGAAATATTTTTGCGATAAAAATGGATAACATTTTATTATATTGTTGGTACTATTTTTAATATATTGATAATACCTTTCAAAAGTGACAGCTGAAGATCACATCACTTGGCGTATTAGTACTTGACATTAGATCTAGATATTTTTTCTAGTGGTCAGATAAGGTTCTTCATTTTGAAAATTGGACAGTAGCAATGTGTGGTAAAGCTAAATTTTTCCTTTTATCTCGTACCACACATCCGTTGAAAAACCGTTAAATTATGTAATAACTTACACATATTCAAGTTGTTTTTTTCCACGGTGTCTTAACACACATTAGGGCTTTCAACATTTAGCTACAAAATGAGGAAGGTAGAATTGATATAAAATGTACCCACTGATCTCATCGTCACAGGCGAACCATACTCTGACAAGATTGACACTCACTCCGGGTGACCAGCTTTGTGGTTTGGAAGTGATATAAAAAGCACATAAATATTATTAAGCAGATACCACCCTCACCCCCCAGGACAAAATATTATAAAAAAGTGTATTTATTTTACTGTGGTACGGAGGGACGGAGGAAAACATAATAATATGAACAGTTTATAACTGATGAAATCATACTTGATGTCCCTTGTACCATCATAAAACTGAAAATACTCATTCCTTCATTTATAGTTATGGGGCCGTGTCATGCCAAATCAAAAAAATGATATTATTACGTTTGTACATAAATATATACACTATAATGTATCAATAAAAAAATATTTGGATATATAAATGTTAGATATTTGTTACTATATGATACATATGTATATAGATACACACAACATATTTACGTGTTATTAAACCCCAATAATAAACCTTCCCATTTCATGAATTGGTCAAATTCCCGCTCATTCAGTGAACTGGTTTCTTTGCTTGACCGTTTTATGAACTGGATAAAAATTGCATTAGATAATTTTTAGCCCATTTCGCGAACTTAAATTTAGTGTACTATCTTCCAACAAGAACAACTTTTTTCGATGGAGAATTAAGGTCGTTGATGTCATATCTCATTTTGATTATGCCATGTAAAATAACCCTGAAAGATATGTGAAAATACCTTTCCCGCCAAATTCGTAAGCACTTTCACATTCACTTATATAAATTCTCTTGTGCTGATATAATTAATCGTTTCAGAAAGTGCACTTTAAATACCACAAAAAAATTAATAAAGCAAATATAAACATGTGTTTCATTATTTATTAAAATATAGTTCTCTTTAATATGATTCTTTGAAATAAAGTACTGACTTATTTCGACATAAATTATAAATACCAATCAATATAATAATAAAAATAATTATAAATTAAGGAATTCACTATAGTTAGTTGAGAGATAGGCCAACGAACTAACTACATTATGGTAAAAGAATATATTTAATGTGCACCCTTCGAGAGCAGAGTAAATATCTGTTTGATGTTTGCACTGAGTCTTATAACCTCTTATAAGCCTTGAGGTCTAGAGGCATTTTACCTTCCCTATGGGTAGGAATGAGGATTTAGGTACACTCCGCAAGCATTCATACCCCTCCCCCCGTCAACGGCAAACCGTACAGGATGGGATTTTCTTTTTATCAGCGATCTTCATGTAGGACTGTAACTTTTTGATTCCAAGACAAGGATATTAGCAAGCACGCACGCATTTTTTTATTGTTTAATATAAAGCCACGTCTTAAAAACCATTCTGGTTATACGCTTGTGTACTAATTACACTAATGTGTTAGGGATAAGAAAGGTTGAATTTAGAGGAAGTGTACCTGAATGTGAGTTGAGGGAGAGTGGAAAAACATTTAATAAAAATCACCATCAGTAAATCCAACCGGGATCAAACCCCAATCTCACCATCTACGGGAGTCTATTCTATTGCAAGTGTAACGCCTAAGACTATGAGGCCAATGAATCGGGTGGCATGCACTATTTTGCAGGTCTTTATCAATTAATATTTTTTATTTCCTTAATTCCCTGTAAAATTTTCACTCAACCTTTGCAGATATTACCTTAAAACAGTACTTGGCAATATCTGCACCTTCTCCTTGTCAATAATAATTACACCATTTCACCTTTTTTCCTTTCTTTGGGTTCTAGGTTATTTTTAACTATGTAAATAAACTTTAAATGTTATAAGTATGGTTCATGATCGATGACCTTTAAATAGATTGTTCATAACGATGACCTTTAAACTTAAGTGGTAATTTTGATTGAATCATTACTAAGGGGGTCAGCTTGGTAAGCGATAAATTAACGCGCAGACGTTCAGCTCTAACGCACTACATAATTACACGATGCGTTATTTCAAAATAGCTTTCACGCCCAAATCAATTTGAAAGATCACAACAGGGCTCTCTACCCTTGAAAACCCTATTGTTTAAATTTTTTAATAGAAAAAAGTGTTAAAATTTAACAGATCATTATCACCGACTTTTTAAACATGTTTGCAGAACTATGAGATTAAGTCTGATGAAAAAGGGCTCTAAATTTATACTTCCTCTAAGAAATACAGTATTTTTTTACAGACTTACAACAGAGAATTTTAAGATATTTGTGAACTAGCAGTGATCTTTCCTCTTTCTCTTGAGATAAGAAAATTCGCAGTTTCCTTTCCCTTCTTTATTATTGAAGCGACAAGAGGGTGATCGTAGGTGAAGGGCAAAAGGGAGTATACGATTGCACAGACTAGTCCCAGAAAAGACATAGACCATTGTATTTTAGGCTGTGTGGCCTGACATCAATCGATACTTTCTCGTTTACCAAAGCAGCCGCCTTAATGTTGTTTCGCAAGGATTGATACCATGTATCAAAATTAACAGTTACAGATTGTATCACTTGACGTATAAACATAATAGACTTGTCTTAATCACGTGTAGATAGTAATATAATTTCAAGATCATCTTACCAACTGATATGCCAAGGCTCCAAATTAGGTTTAGTGCTCGTGTTGAACTCATCCTCTCCTATATTCGAAGATCCGGAGTTGGCGGCGAGAAGTTGGCAGTCTGGCGATTGCTGGAACTGGGTATAGATCATTTTGAGGAAACGGAAGTTAAATACTTGCTGCGCTGTCCAGTTGAGCATGGCGTCGGTGACGACCACGGGCCTACCGGGGGCGGTGTATCTAGAAGCAAGAACATCTTCAATAATTAATTAGAACATAATTGAATTTTGTCCAACACGCGAGCTAGGAGAGTAAAGATACTTGAGACTTTGTTTGAAAAATGTATACCTTAAGGTAGATTAAACTAATATGTGTATTCCAACAAGATGGGTTTAGTGAATAATTAATTTAGGCCTATATTTATTTAAAGTAGGTACTCTCTGTTTGATTTTCTTAAATGTAAAACCTAATTATTTAGATTCATTACTGTTACCAGCCTTTGGGCTGGATCAATTTTCATTCAGGCCATATAATTATTTTCCACTACTAATAATAATAATATTTAGCACCACGTCTTACTACCCGTTCGGGTTATACGCTTTAAGTACTAATTACTCTAATGAATTAGGAATTGGTAAGGTTGAATTAGAGGAAGTGAACCCGCATTTGCGTGGAGGGAGAGTGGAAAACCATTTAGGAAAAACCACCCTCAGTTCACCCGACCGAGATTCGAACCTCGATCTCCCCGTCCTCAGCAGTAGAGCTCAACACGACAAGCGCGTGAGCCAACTACGCCACCGAGGCGGGTATTTTCCACTACAGATTTGCTAGTCTTGTTCTATCTTCATATGTCTTATAATCTAACTTAAGTCTAGGACAGGCACAACATCCAGTCCCCAGACATTAATTAATTCATCAGTGCGGAAGAGTAAACAGACATTTCACCAATTATATAATTTTCGGACATGCTGGGAATCAAACAGGGGACTCTTTGCTTGGTAGACAGACACGCTACCGACTTAGCTAAGGTGTCGGATAAATTATTATTATTATTATTATTATTATTAGCACCGCGTCTTACTACCCGTTCGGGTTATACGCACTTACGCTAATGTGTAATGGTAGGGTGATTGTGAGATGAAATGGAGGACCTACAGTTTAACGTGGAATCCGAACCACGGTGGAGGCCTGGCATTCCCCACATTCACAAGATGTCTTGTCAGAGGTGAAGGAAGGGTTTGGTAATCAGATAAATCTTTGCCGGGACCGAGGATCGAACCCCGGCCGCCAGCATAGAAGTCTGACACCTTACCCCTAGACCGCCAGGTCACCTGTCGGATAAATGTATAACCTAATATTTTATACAAATATACACTTGTGTGGTCAAATTTTGATAGCCTTGACTAATTATAAATGTTGAAAACTTACTTACAATTATTCTGTATTAATTTAGATTGCCCTTTAAGTGTAAGAGAGTGCTAAATGGAGCCCTTAAGGTACCCATAACTAGATATGTAGTGGAAACATAGACATTGGGTGCAAGCAGGACCAGAAAATTGGAGGCCATTGAATTACATGTTTAAGAAGCATGTTGGATGTTACAAGGATAAACAGGATTAGGAATCAAGTTGTCCGGGCAAGAGTTTGATATATGGGATAACAGAGGAAGCAAAGTAAAATGGTATGGGCATGTAATGAGGATGGAAAAGAGAATACTCGCAAGGAAAATGATAGGGATGAAATATGTAGGGACAAGACCGCAAGGGCCACTAATAAAGAGATTGGAGGAGTAAATAACAGAAAGTGTGCTGGTGAGAGGAGAAGAATGGAAGCAATTAAAGATGGTGAAATGGTGGAAGAAAAGGATAAGATGGGGCATGGCATTTTACTAAAGTGACCCGGCCACAGTCTGAAAATATTTGTTGGTGATGATCATGATGATGATGAAGAGACTTAGATTCCAAAGTCAGCTAATTGATATTACCATTAGTGTACATATAGTATATGAAAAAAATGAAAACCTTTATATAAACATTCTAGCAGCTAAGGGAGCACAAAGTTGCATTACGATACTACAATGATTCGAAATGAATTCCATTATTTTTTTTTTTTTTTATTTCAGGTATCTAACGTGCATTTTCTGAACCGACTGATTATATTAACACATGACTTATAATAATAATAATAATAATAATAATATTTAGCACCGCGTCTTACTACCCGTTCGGGTTATACGCTTTAAGTACTAATTACTCTAATGGATTAGGAATTGGGGAGGTTTAATTAGAGGAAATGAACCCGCATTTGCGTGGAGGGAGAGTGGAAAACCACTTAGGAAAAACCACCCCCAGTTCACCCGACCGAGATTCGAACCTCGATCTCCCCATCCTCAGCGGTCGAGCTCAACACGACAAGCGCCACGTGACTTATAGATTAAGTCAAATCTAGAACAGGCACAACATCCAGCACCGGGCCATTAATTCATCACTGTGAAAGGATAAACCCACAATTCTCCAAATGATAATGTTTTTGGCCAGACAGGATCGTACCCGAGACTCAGAGCTCAGTAGCCAGACACGCAACCCAATGAGCCAAAGTATTTGTTATCGTGTGGCATATTATACCGGAAGAGATATGTATATCTTAGCTTGGTCCCCTTTGTGTGTAGTCTTGTAACCACTTTGGTGGCACAGAACGTTGCCCAGGGTGCACCCATGGAGATTGTCTACACTTCGTACCCGTCAAGTGATCGTGAAATGATGGTGATTATGAAATTCTAGAGCTAGAAGTGATCTTAAACCTAACTTAAACCTAACTAACCTAACCCTGGTGACCATTGGGATAATTCCCCCTGCGGGAAATATCTATGTTACCAGCCAGCAATCGAGCCCCAGGACCCCTAGGCTCGTAGCCAGGGGAACTGACCATTACACCATGGGGTTAGAGCTAATGTGTCGGACAAATAAATTGTTAAACTTTCAGGAATCTAATAAGACTGCTGTTAAAAAGTTTGAAATAATTTTGAACATTTCATTCGGCTAATAGGCCTATAACAAAAATCTGCTCTCTGGAGGGAAAAAAAAAGATAAGGGCTAGAATGTATCAAATTTCGGAACATTATACAAATGCGCCAGGGCTGTAATTTTTTTTTTAAATTTTCATTAATATTTTACTAAATCCTTGAATCTTAAAATAAACTTACTAAATTGGTTATAAAATAATGAAAATTGTGATTTAAAATCAACAACCCACGTTTGTGTCGAAACTGTGAACTGTTTTTTCAGAAAGTGCAGTAGTCCTAAAAAAAATATGTATACCTTAAAAATCCCTCCGAAGGAGTAAGCGCAACCTTAAGTAGGTCCACTAATTACCAAAAGTCATTTTTTATAATTGATACTAATTGACAGCACTTTCCGGACAATAAAGTATATATCCTTATATTTAAATATTCACATTTAATAACTCGAGCTGCCCAAAATACAAAAAAAGTTACATGATTAAATAAAAATGTATATGCTATATTGTTCATAGATTAGGTCTATATGTTTATTTTAATGAATATGGTATATTTGACGCAGATTATAAAAACACAGTAAATTTCCATGTGGATATAGCTGAGTGGACTGATTTCGGTTTTATGTATACAGCACGAGATAAACAAGAGCACACATACCATTGTTTTCTAGTAAAAACGATAAAAAAATAAATCCTCTATGAAATGTATGTGATTGTCCAAATATAATGTTGACATTTCATAATGAATCTATATTTAAATCATAAACATCAATATTTGTTTAAAACTAATCTGTTGCAATTACTCGTCAATTAGAGTGAATTACTTTTAGAATGAAAATTTAGAGTATGTATTAAAGTGAGGATTATTTTATAAATAAATTACCTAAAACCCCCAAATGTGCTTACTGTGTGTATGTGTGTGTGTGTATGTATATAGAGGGTGATTTGAAACTCTGTACGGAATTTAATGGGAAGTAGGAAACACAAAAACAATCTTTTTTCGTTAATGAATGTATATCTGCAGACGCCACCCTTAGGTGCTAGAGAGCGCTGATGGGCGTCACGTTCAAGGGCTATTTTTAGCTGTCATCATTCATAACGAGTATGTCATACGTTTAACAGGGAACACTCCATGGATTCTGAGAAGTCTGATATGTTATTATTATTAGCACCGCGTCTTCTACCCATTCGGGTTGTACGCACTTACGCTAATGTGCAATGGTAGGGTGATTGCGAGATGAAATGGAGGACCTACAGTTTAACGTGGAATCCGAACCACGGTGGAGACCTGGCATTCCTCACATTTACAAGATGTCTTGTCAGAGGTGAAGGAAGGGTTTGGTAATCAGATAAATCTTTGAAGTCTGATATGAGTCTATCAAATTGGGCTCAAGAAAATTTGAAAATATATAGAAATCAATGCGTTGACGCTGCCAGGCATGTATTACTCCTGGCAATTACTCCTTAAAGCAACTTCTGTTAAACTGCTGTAGATAAAATATTAATCACACTTTCTACCTCTCATTTAAATATCAACAGCACCCTATAGCACCTAAGATTGACGTCTGCAGGCATAAGTTCATTTTCAAAAAATGTTTTGTTTTAGTATTCCCTACCTAACATTAAACTTTGTACAGAGAGATATGAATCACCTTTTATCAGTGCTGGATTTACGTATGTGGGGGCCCTGGGGTAGCATACAGTGTGGGGGGCCCCCTAAAAACCATGTATTGTTTTTAACCTTCTCAGACCATACGCATGCATACTAATTATTCTAATGATTTTGGGACGAGGAGGTGTGAATTTAGAGGAAGTGTAACCGTATTTTTGAGGATGGTGAGGTAAAAATCATGTAGGGAAAAACACCCTCAGTATACCCAACTGGGATTCAAACCCCGATCTCCCCATTATAGAAAATCTGGTTTATTGAAAGAGTGATGCCTTATCCCATGTTGCCACCGAAGCAGGTCTATGTAATTTACATCATATCGTGTCTGAGGAAAGGTAAAATTTAGCCAAATGTTTAATTTTACACATTTGTAATACAAAAAAAATAAAGGTAAATAATTTAAATAAGGACTTGATGAAAATGCTCATTAAAATCCAAACTTTCCTTGGTTTCCTTGCAGAAAATATGTCAATAATATCTTAAAAGTCAATTTCCTTAAGTATATCACTTCCTATGCCGAGTAAGAAAAGGTATGTTAAACCATCTTGGTTCATGATTGTAGGGATACGGTTTTTTTTTCAACTCCATTTTTGAAAATGATCTTTCTCATCCTCAGATTTTACACCATAAGTGATAAATATACTTTTAAAATTATTTCAGCATTGGAATATTTTGATCTAAAATGTTGTTCATTGATGAATTCATAGAAGAACATTTACTTTGAAAGAGTAATTGTAGTTTTATTTCGTGTCCACCACTACTGGTGCTGCAAACTGTATTAGTTCATTGCTTAAGGATGGTTTGAGATCATGTTTGTATTCAGTAACCATATTGGTACAGTGGTGACGGAACCGCGGGAGCAGGGAGCACTGCCCCCGGGAAAGTATTATCCCTTTGAAATAAGTTTTCCTTCATCTTGATACATTTCAAATCATATGATACAATCGAGTAAGAGGCTGAAAGATGATCTTGTCTCAAACTCCAAATGACTTCTAGATGCACTCTATTTCTGAAAATGTGTCGGAGAAGACCAACTTCTAGAGACATATGATTGTTAAAAAAATGAAGCGAGGAATATTCTAATTAGATTCTAGGGTCATCCAAACTTAAACAATTTCCAGGATAGGACCACTCCAAATAATTTCTGAAAGCATTCAAGTTTCAAATATTCGTCTGTAAAAAAACACTTCAAATATATTTTTAAAGCATCTAATATTAAAAAAATTCCCAGAAGAGATTAATTCAAAATAGCTTCCAAGAAGAAGAGCCCAATTTAAAAATATTCCTGTGCGTAGACCACTTCAATTATCTTTTAGAGATATATAATCTTCGATGAAAGTTCAGAAGAGGAGCAATTTAAGTAGCTTCTAGAAGTATCAAAAATTTCAAACGAAAATCTATGGGAAGACCTCTTCAAATGGCTTTTAGAACATCTTAATTTAAAATAAATCTAGGTGAAGACTATTTAAAATAGCTTCTAGAGGCATGCGGATTTCAAAATAGTTCGGAGGGAGGACTACTCTAAATATCTTTTAAAAAATTCCCTTTTGGAGACGTATTCCACAGCTTCTGATACTCCCGAATCTGAATCTGAAAGACTTGTACCAAACTGCAAATAAATTTTAAAGGCATTACATTTTTTTAATGTGCCTGGTATGGACCACCCCAAATAGTTTATAGAGCCTGGGAGAGGGCTACTCTAAACAAATTCCAGATTCATATTATTTATATATATATATATATATAATACAGGTGACAACAGATACATTTATATTCTAAGAGCATCCTAATTCCAAAAATATCCAGGTGAGGATCATTCCAAAGAACATCTGAAGACATAACATTTTTTTTAAATCTATTAAAAAAAACTACGTCAAATAGCTTATGGAGGCATCTAATTTTCAAACCTTTATCAGAGAGGGGAGAGTGGGGTGTGGATGAGGGTGGGAGGCAGGTCCCTAAAAAAACTTTTATTTGCTTGGCCTTCCCTAAACAAATAAGGTTCCGTCAGCACTTAATTGGTAACTTTAGATAACAGTTACAATAGAAAATTAGTGTTTTCTTTCTTGTGTGTGTGTGTGTGAGGGGGGGGGGG
>CABEEJ010000725.1:45999-59597 GCA_901482245.1 Timema douglasi | reverse complement strand
GATTCTCGGTAGTTTATTTATAAAATAATATATTGAGAGAAAAGGGGATATTAATGATAGGGGTGGGTTGTATACATGAGGTTGGTCTGCATTAATTTTGTTAGACTTGAGATAAAGACAACTTATTTTAAAACGCTCTCATTAGTGGTTGTCTTAAAATGAGAATATAATATCACATAATAATGTACAGCATCATTGTTAATATACGATACGAATATACTATATTGTGAGATAAGATGCTATTCTACCTAAAAGACCTGCCATTCCCTCAGAGGCTGTCACAAAGTGTAGTGTAATCGTCAAGATCTAAGTCTTGCCCTTCAGGGATGCAACCAGATGTGCTAATTACGTCACGTTCCTCGACCCCCAGTTCACACGCCTCGGGTCTCAAGCTACCGGGAATTATTATATTCCATTTAGAGCGCGGTCGACAAGTTGCGTTGAGGTAATCGAATAAATCTGTTCCTCGAAGGAGCATTGCCCATGATTAATGTGATAGAATACTTGCTTCTACAGTTTAACTTTCATACAACTTGAACAAACAGCCATGATACTATTTATGTGATCAGGAATTATTCTGCTCTTAGAATTATTTTTTGGATGTAGAATTGACGATCATTCACCTGTACCTGCTTAGAGAAATCTATTACAGTCAAAATGATTATTTTATTTTTATAAAACTCTTTGGGTTTATTACCGTTGGAAGCTGTAATTTTATTGAGCATTTTTTTTTTTAGCAGCACGTCTTACTACCCATTCGGGTTAAACGTATATGTACTAATTACGCTAATGGACTTGGTATGAGGAAGGTTGAATTCAGAGGAAGTCTGCGCGCATTTACAAAGAGAAAGAGAGAGAGAGATAGTGGGAAACCATTTAGGAAAAACCACCCTCAGTACACCCAACTGAGATAGAACCATGATCTCTCTGTCATCGGTAGTCTAGTCTATTGCAAGAGTGACGCCTTAGACCATGTGGCCACAGAAGCAGGTTAGTACATTTTAATGTTTATTATTACATATTAAAAGTGTTCTACAATTCAATAAGATATTGTTTATGAAAATTAACTCTGATGAGGTTTTTGCGTTGTTTGATGAAAAACAAAGCTCCAAACCTACCGTTACCATATTTGGGGGATTCAAAAAGTGGGAGGGGAATGACTCCCTACTGAAGAGATAAACTTAGACACTGAAAAGTGTAAGTTCGTGATAGACAGAAGTTTTCTGCTAGACCGTGTGGTATGGCCCCACCAAGGAACCTTTAATGACATCTTTAAAGCAAACATAAAGTATTTGCAACGTGTGTGTTGATGTTCATATATAAAGTATGTTAAAAAAAACACTAGAGCCTGAGTTTCAGTATTATGTTCTATTGCTATGAGGAAAGTGTTTCAAATATAAAAAGTGGTTCTTCGGTATGTACTGAAAAAATATCGAGTTCAACCCATCTCTAATATATAATTTGTATAAGACAATTATATTATATTCAAATTAGGAAAATATAGAGTTTGACCCAACTCTAATATACAAGATGTATATATTAGAGACGTACTCAACTCTATATTTTTCTAATCTAAATCTCAAATCCAAATTTGAATCCTCAATTTACAATTAAGGTTAAAGTGAAAATGTTTAAAATTTAGTTAAAAATAAGTTGTCTGTTGCAACTGACAAATGTTATTTTGTTGATCATGTCCACTAGGTAATACACAACAAATAAAATATTTTTCCTTTATAAAATTAACTATAAATTAATATGATTTTAGCTTTTTTTGTGTGTGTGTGATTGTATTATTCTTCCATCTACACAGTTTTATATAATTCCTTTTTACAATTTCTTTAAAGTATTGTTATATCAAGTTAAGGTCATCATAATTATTGTATTCGAAATAATTTTATGAGAGATTTACGAATCTAAAATCTCTTGAGTTCCATAGGTTTCGAGGACTTGGGTGTCCCACCTCTTTTATATGGGTCACGTACAATTTAAAAGCTATTTTTACTATATCACCCTGATACTATACTTACTATTTAGATTGTACGTGCCCCCTAAGATATATTTGCATAACCCAGGTTGAATACCACTGGTACAGACGTCTGACCTAATGTGAGAAGGATAAGTAGATATGGAGGTGGGGGGTGGGGTTGGAAGTGGTCCACCGGCTGTCCTAGCATTCCTGTCCAACCAATGAGAACGAACCTGGAATCGGGGTCTTAGGTAAAGCCAGTTAATGAAGTTGTGACAGCGACCGGCTCCTAGAGAGTTGGGTGGAAAGGGGTGGGGGAGGGGTTGTGCTGCTACTCCTCCTATTATCAAGTCAGACGGCGTGGGAGCTAGGGTAAGTGATTGAGCCGACTGCTCTTCCCTCAAGGATCCCTCGACTTCACTCAAGATATTTGAATAATGGAGGAGCTAGGGTGACTCGTTGCATTCCACTCACGCATGGAAGGGGGGAGGGTAGGCTGTGGAAGACCGACTTGAATTCCAAGGAATATCGATCATTAACAGATTAACTTCTGTTCCGGTAAAACTATTTGTAACTTGTTATCACCCTTCTCGGTCTCCCCGCTCTTCCAACCCCTTTTATCTAGACATCAGAACTCTGCCTTTGTCGAGAGTGCTAAGTTTTAAGAATGATAGATAACTACATTTTTATATAGCTACATTTTTAGCATGTCAATTATGTAAAATTGACATCTACAGTAGCCCCATGGCTTCTTTGGTGCTGACTGACAGCTTTGAAAAGTTACCAGACCAAATTATGTATCCCTACGCCGAACCAAATGATCTGCAAAAACATGTGTTTAGCAGTTGTCACTTCTGACGGTCAAAATTTAGGTATATACCTAAATGTTGACTGTCAGAAGTCAGCTGTGAGCTGTCAGTCAGCACCAAAAAGCCATGGGGCTACTGTACACCACGAGCCTACATAAAAATACTAAATTATGATCATTATTATAGCGGAATCCAAAGAAGAGAATTAACATTAATATATTTAGGAATAATATGCTTCAACATCTACTTTCCATGACTGGATGGGCTCGGATACAGCCACCATGCTTCCGAGTGGAAAATACTACAAGTGTGTAAAATAACACTCACGAGACGAATCCTTATATAAAAAATACTATAGCTGAATCCAAAGAAGATAATTAAAACTGATTTATTTAGTAATAATATTCTTCAAGCCTTACCATAACAGGATGATGGGCTCGGATACAATCACCATGCTTTCAAGGAAATTAGGACGAGTATGGTGGGGACACCAGCATGGTAACTCTCACACACGTCCTCTCTGCATCACCCAATAGTTGAAATGGGCGGGACCGGCTTGGAATCGAAGTCACTAGCCTAGAGCGCTGCTGCTCCTGCGGCGTTCCTTGGGACTTCTGTCGTTTCCTTCCCCCCTATCTTTCTTTTCCTTCCTCCCTTGCTATTATTATTATTATTATTATTATTATTATTATTATTATTATTAGCACCACGTCTTACTACCCGTTTGGGTTATACGCACTTACGCTAATGTGTAATGGTAGGGTGATTGTGAGATGAAATGGAGGACCTACAGTTTAACGGGGAATCCGAACCACGGTGGAGGCCTGGCATTCCCCACATTCACAAGATGTCTTGTCAGAGGGGAAGGAAGGCTTTGGTAATCAGATAAATCTTTGCCGGGACCGAAGATTGAACCCCGGCCGCCATCATAGGAGTCTGACACCTTACCCCTAGACCACCCGGTCACCGACTTCTTCCTTGTTACCGTCTCTCCCATTTGCCTGTGTTTACGCCTTATTCCTTTTATTTCTGTTTGGTCAGAGAAATCGTATATAATGAGTGCCCCTAAGATTCACTTATTGTACTTCACCACGTGGTATCATTGAACAATAAACGCCGCTCTATCACCTTCAGAAGTACCAGCTCACGATGAAGTTTGGATCGTGGGTCTCACCACGTCGTCGAGGGAAATCCTCTTCGATCTTCTAAGTTTCAAGGCGTTATTAATAAGTCCATCAGATTTATGAGTCTAGTCTAACAGACTAGAATTTGATGTCATGTTCTTTTGACTTAGTTTGTATAGTCGAGGCAACTATTGTGTTTGTCATGTCCTTCAGGCTTATTTTGTATAGTCAAGGCGAATATAATGTTTGTCATGTCCTTCAGACTTAGTTTATATAGTCGAGGCGACTATGATGTTAGTTTATATAGTCAAGGTGACTATTCTTCTTGATTTTTTGACTAAATTTTGGTTTTGTGTCCTTCTGACTTAGTCGGTGTAGTCAAAGTGACTCTAATGTGTTCTTGAGTCTTTCAAACTTCTTATATTAGTCTAAGTGACTAAGATCTCCCTATGTCCATATGACATAGCTTAAATATAGGAGCCTTTTGCTCCAGAAGTAATATGGACCTAGTCTTAAAGGTTGCTTTTCTCCACAAGTAAAGTACTTCCTTTTTAGTCGTTATGGCGCCGTAGACGTCGTATTCAGTTGTTTAATTTTTGTATGGCTACAATCAGTTTGTCAGTCCTTTTTCTTGGATCCAGTTGGGTCAATGTGATGAACCATTCTTGTTGCCACGCTTTGTGTGTGATATTAGATGGGCTGAGTAAAACGCGGAACTTTGCTAGTTTACATAATGGGGTCCGCGCAGATGATGCCTTTACTTTTAGCCTGTCGTTGGCTCCTATTGACTAAGTATTAAAAGTTAGTGTGTTCTAAAGTAATGTTGTATCCCTGGGAATAGGTTATTGTATAAATGTACTATTGATTGCTCTGGCAGTACCGATTGGTAAAAGGACCGACCATAGTAGGCCTACTACTTGGTGTTAACACCTGTTTGCTAGCCATGTAATGTAATTAACAAACCTTTCTCATATAATTCATTATACAATGTATCTTCAGGACTTTCTTAAGTCCTAATCAAGCAAGCTAGTTCAAGTTTATATATATATATATATATATATATATAGTGAATAGGCTCTTCCAGCCTACTGCCTTTGACCATGCTGCCTTGGACGCTTATTTACTCGAACAGTTGCAAGAAAGTCTTATAATTTGGACTTGCTATATGTCAACAAATCTTGTATTTAACGTTAAGTTTTCCAGGATCCACGAAATGTTGTTCACTTGTTTTCCTGAACTTATATATTACACGTTCAATTGTTAACCCGCATTAATTTTGTATAACTATTGTAATCTTATATCTCATTTATGTTTCTCTATAATAAATCTATTTATTGTTAACTTAATTATTTGTCTTACATAATGAATTATCCAAAACACACATTTGAAAATAAAAAAACTTATTTTTTTCCCCCTACACTTACTGCTTCTTAGTATCAATTAAGCTTATACAAATAAATTAATTAGGTTGATGGAGTAATAATCAGGAAGGTAGAATTTTAGAGGAGATGTACCAACATTCTCATGAAAAATAGTGGTAAATCATTTAATAGACATCAACCTCAACACATTCGACTCGAATTCGAGTTTCTAGCTCTCCTTGACTGACAATCCACTCACTGTAACTCGAGAGTGACTCGTTAGAGGATGGGACAGCCGATTCAGGTGTTTTGAAAGTTACATTTCAAACTGTTTTGGGAGGGAAAAGAGGATGAAGGTTAATTCATAGGATTACTTTTGTTAAATTTATTTAGGTTGAGTTTCTTTTTTACATGTTGCATATTTAACCAGAGCTGCTATTGAAAAAATGAAAAAAAAAGCGTAAAATGTATAGCATAAGTTTCTTTGTATACCTCTTAAATTACAACTTATAATATTTTTATTTTTAATCTAAAATTAGCTATCCGTTTCGGTGGTCTCATGGTCTAACATGCCATATTCATGTTGTACTAGACTGCCGATGACGGGGAGATCAAAGTTCGAGTCTCGGTTGAGTGTACTGAGGTTGGTTTTCCAAAATGGGTTTCCCAAAATGGGTTTCCACTCTCCCTCCACACAATTGAGGGTACACTTCCTCCAAATATAATATCCCTAATATCTAAAACCATTAGCGTAATTAGTGTATAAGAGTATAAACATTATTATTATTATTATTAGCACCACGTCTTACTACCCGTTCGGGTTATACGCACTTATGTTAATGTGTAATGGTAGGGTGATTGTGAGATGAAATGGAGGACCTACAGTTTAACGTGGATCCGAACCACGGTGGAGGCCTGGCATTCCACACATTCACAAGTTGTGATTAATACACGTCTTGTCAGAGGTGAAGGAAGGGTTTGGCAATCAGATAAATCTGTGCCGGGACCGAGGATTGAGCCCCGGACCCTCAGCACAGAAGTGCGACTCCTTACCCCTAGACCGCTAGGTCACCGAGTATAACCAAAATGGGTAGTAAGACGTGGTGCTAAAAAAAAATTAGCTCATGCATCTTAAATAACCTTTGACGTAATCATATTTTGTGTGTAAAACTAAGACACTAGACGATTGTCAAAAATAAGAATAACACCCAAATGGCTACCAGTGAGAGAACAGTGAAATAATTCATAGAGTTGGCGTCGTGGTTGACACTCCTGGCTCTGTACCCGGGAGGCTGGGGCTCACCCGGGGTGAATTATTTATTTTTCTGTGTGTTTACAACCACCCACGAAGTGAATTCTGGTACAGTTATTTAAAATGAATTCTTATGGTCCTATTTACATATTATATCTTGTGTAAATTTTGAATATTCCGGACAAGTAGTAAAAAAGATAAGCTTGTTTAGCGTCTTACTACCCGCCTGGGATAGTAAATTATTTAAACTAATGTGATTGGTACAAGCCAAAGTTAAAAGACAAACAAAAAAAACTACCTCACTAAACCCATTTGGGTTTCAAATCGATACTACCTGTCATCGACAAAATCAGACGAGACGAGACTGACGCCTTTGTAGGATGTTCTAACAACTGATATTCTTAAAAATAGTACAATAAAGGTTGTTTTATTTCTAGATAGACAAGAGAATAATAAATGACCAAGACTCAGATTTGGGTATACTTACTTTAAATTATACTTCCCTTTTAATACCTCATTAGCATAAATATACGGATATCCTGGATAAGTGGTACAGTCATATTTTATTATTATTATTATCACCGCGTCTTACTACCCGTTTGGGTTATACGCACTTACGCTAATGTGTAATGGTAGGGTGATTGTGAGATGAAATGGAGGACCTACAGTTTAACGTGGAATCCGAACCACGGTGGAGGCCTAGCATTCCCCACATTCACAAGATGTCTTGTCAGAGGTGAAGGAAGGGTTTGGTAATCAGATAAATCTTTGCCGGGACCGAGGATTGAACCCCGGCCGCCAGCACAGAAGTCCGACACCTTACCCCTAGACCGCCAGGTCACCCATATTTTATTAGAAAGGGTATTTTAGAAAATACTAAGACTTTCCTTGTTGAGCCAAAATTGATAATATTTAACTATATTATTAGTGTTATTTATAGGTATCGATAATATATATCAAAAGTGACATCTGCAGATCACGTGACTTGATGTATGGCTGAGTGAAAGTAGATCCAGTGATTTTTCTAGGGGTCCCAAGAAAACAATACTGTACGGAACGTAGCACAGGAGAATAAATCTCCTATTATGAAAAAAAAAAGTTTTTAAAATATAATTTTCACACAAGCTTTACAGAAAGACGGCCCTATCATTCAGAATTATTCTTAGTCTTTGTTCGAGATAAACTAAATCCCCCCACTGTGTTGTACAAGACTCTTCATCAATGCTAAGCTAGGTTAATGCTTTTCAAAACGGTCCGTCCCATTTATTACAAGAAATAAAAAAAACTTTTTGTGAATTTTTTTTAACCCTCATATAAAAAATACAATAAATCTGTGATGTCCCAGACATGAAACTTGGCACCGTCCCGTGACAATGAAAACTGGAGGGGTGAGTACAAATAGAGAGAGGGGGGGGGGTTGGTAGGGGATGAATGAGAACGAGTGAGTGAGCGAGTTTGTTGACTGTGAAGTTGGCGAACGAAACCAAAAAAGAACGGAACGGAACGACTTCAATCCTCTTCTTTCTTTCCTTTTTTTTTCTTTCTTTCTAACCCTCTCTCCAAAAACCTGGTCTCTTCCCTTCCCAACGACCTTTCCACTTTCCTCTTACGACTGTGAAAGTGTCAGGAGTTACAACGCGAGAATTAGCTTCTTGGCCTCTGTGCCTCATGGCTCGCGGCCAGATCCCTTCTATCTCGTCCGTCTCCCTCCCCCCTGCCCCGCTCCTTCTTCTTCTCTAACACTCCTCCACCCTTTTTATCTACACCCCCTACACCTCCTCACTCAACCACTACCCTCTTCCCAAACACGTTCGCGAGCAGTTAAAATAAAATAAAAAAATTACACGAATACGTACAGTGAACGAATCAAGTATCNCCCCCCCTAATCCCTGAAGTTCAATCTCAGTATAGAACAAACATGAGCAAGGATATTTAATGTCCATGGGGGTAAATTCAGCTGACGCTTGTTTCAAAAAGATAGCTTTGTTCTACTCCAGCTAGGTAATATTACAAAAAATAAAAAGTTTCTATAAGAGTCTATTAGGTTGAGGAATCAACAGCCTCAGTACCAGGATTACATTTCTTGTGAACAAGACCCTCGTGATCATTGGAACTTAGCGACTACTCTTAGGTCTATGGTATCACCCACGGTATTATGAAGCTCTTTCTGAACTACACTTGTAATATATTATATAGCTATATAAACCCTGTTTACGCTAGGAGAGATGGTAGGCAACAACTAACAGAAGGTTCTTAATTGCGAACATTGGCTTAAAGTGACAGTGTCGACCTATTTTTTGGATATAGTAGTTATTTTTATTTGTAATACTATATAGTAACAATTTCCGAATAGGTTACCACCCGTTCTACCATATATAGGGTATAGCGGTGTTTATTGGAACCCTCCTAATGAGGCTATGGTCTCGTCTCACGTATTATAGAGCTCCTTCTGAATTACATAAGCAAGTTAATGAATCAAATCGCCAAAGCTATTATCTATGCTTTTTAGTGAGGATTACGCCATCTAGATATCATTTTATGAAAACTTATTTTTCATTTTATAAAAATGATATCTAGATGGAGTAATCCTCACTAAAAGGCATAGATAATAGCTTTGGCTATTTGATTAATTAATATGCAATCCCTTACAACTATAATAAATGTAAAAGTAGCAGCAATTAGTCAACTACCGAAACTAAGGTGGCTGCGTTGTCTGATAGCACGCTATCTAAATGAAATCACACATATATAGCCGACGATTTCCGCACGTCCATCATAGACTCTGCCTTAAAATATGAGTGAAGAATTACCCTGGGCACGGGACGAACCCTGGATAGCTCAGTGGTAAGGGCATTGACGTACTAGGCCAAAGCTCCCGTGTTCGATTCCCGCGTCCAGGTGTCATTTTTTTAGTTTTCAGAAAAAAGCAAGATCTTGTTTATATGATCGAAATACTGGAACCCTCTAACCAATATCAGCCAATCAGGGCGCCACATGCTATAATATTAAGTGTTATAAATGTTCAATGCCGGATTACGATCGAGAGCCCTTTTTGTGGCTGATTCTCGTGATGTATATGTATATGTAGAGTAACTGCTTTACGCAAATATCTGTTCATTGTGTTACAACAAATAAACAAGATATTGTTTAGATGCTTTAGTTGACTGGAGAATTACTACATGTGGTGTGACCTCATTGTGTCGATGGGCCTCTAAATACTAAACTACTACGTGTGGATATGGTTTGACCATATACAGTATAATATTGACTCACCCGTGTTATTCGGATACTAATTGGATAATGAGGAGGAATGTAGAATTTAAAGATTGTGTGCTAGAATTTTCATGTATAGAGAGAGATAGGGAGAAAAAAAGTTGCGAATTAATATAATAGAAATCCAGCTCACTAGATGCAGATGGAATTCAAACACTGACCTTCTCCCTTCAACAGCAAACCAGACAGGAGGAAACTGACGTCTTTGTCGATTTGTGGGTTGAACAGCAAATTCATGATATCTTTTCTGATAGAAGGTGTAGCTCACGAAGTACAAGGGAGTTTTTGACTCTCATCTTTGGCTGTTTCACACCCCATTACATTGTTCATTTAACATAATAATTTCCTTCAATTGACCTGATTTCTTTATACTTTCTCGCACCCCTAGAGTAAAGAAATTATAGTGATAGTAAAAAAAAACACGAAATTTTGATGGGTGTCGGAAGTTTCATGACTCCCTGAATCCAATATAGTATTTTTTGTAATGCCATCTGTCTGTCTGTCTGTCTGTCTGTCTGTCTGTCCGTCTGTTACTGGGACCAGAGCTGAAAATATTTTACCAATCGAGCAAAACTTTATATCTTCTTTTTAATAATGTTCTTCAGGGTTTTGTTTAAATTATCTTTCCAAATCCAAAATTAATGATTAAAAGAGAGAAACCTATTTTCTCAAAATCCGCTATAATGATTTTGATTACATTTCGTATGTAAACACTATTTAACGTAATAAACAAAATGACAAGTTTCTATTTCCCATGAAAACGAATTTTTGAGGGTACTTTACATAAGAGGATATTTCTTATTTCGATCTTCTGTAGGTAACTATTTGAGATACGAGATAACTTATCATTGCAAAGTTGTAGTAATATTAAAAATAAAAATTATTTAATTTATATATATATATTTTTTATATAAAACTAATAGTTTCGGAGAAATATATGTTTTAAATTGAGGTCTGGGAAATATATTGTTACGCTCTTTGAAGGACAGAAATGTAACATTTTTCTAAATATGTTTTTGTAACAGTGTATAGTATTTCATTTATGATCTTTGGTGGAGGAATTCTGAAAAAAGGTCCATTATTTTGTTTTGTGTATCTCACGAGTTTCGAGTAAACATCTCCATTTTCGGGGCAAAGGAACTAGAAAGTTTGTGCGGTGCAGCGTAATATTTATTCTAGTTTTATGTAAATATTTATGTTTATGACACTAACTTTCTTTTTAATGTCAATGCTTCTTTGATCCCTAATATTGGTGATCTATTTGTTTGATATAACTTTACTAACGGGATAATCCCAAGGATGGCAGACGTGGAAGCTATATCTTGGTTTCTTTAAGAGCGTTTGCTACATTTGGAGAACCTTTTATAAAATACAAACATATTTTTTACTGTCAACATTAATCATATTTTAATATATTATTAGTGTGTATTGTGTATTATATTTCCAAAGTGACAGATCATACACTCGTCGCTTGAATACGTGAAAAAAGGTATATATGCTATCCAGCTCAGCGTAAGAGTGCCGGTAACTGTCAGCTATCAGAAGATTTCTTGCAAACATTTCTTGAAAGTCACTAATGTTAACCTGTTTGGATTTTTTTAAGTATTATCATCGGTGACCTGGTGGTCTAGGGGCAAGGTGTCGGACTTCTGTGCAGCGGGTCCAGGGTTCAACCCTTGGTCCGGCCACAGATTTATCTGATTGCCAAACCCTTCCTTCACCTCTGACAAAACGTGTATTAATCACAACTTGTGAATGTGGGGAATGCCAGGCCTCCGCCGTGGTTCGGATCCCACGTTAAACTGTAGGTCCTCCATTTCATCTCACAATCACCCTACCATTACACATTAGCGTAAGTGCGTAAAACCCAAACGGGTAGTAAGACGTGGTGCTAATAATAATAATAATAATAATAATAATAATAATAATATTTGCATGGCAAGAAATTGGTGTACTTATGTGTTTTACCTTTAAATTATAGTGTAATGGGTGAGGGAATAAAAAACACTTGAGTGTAAGTTAAATATTCATTTTAATAAATTTTTTTAAGTCGCGTTTGGTGGATATTTAGCGAATTATTGATGGATTTATTCAGAGAGAATTAAAGAGGGGTAAATATTGTGATTATTGCACAAGTAGAACCCAAATTAAATAATGTCAAGTGGTTGATATTTTTGATATTTTCCTTTCCTATTTCATAAATTTGGCATTAAATTTAAAATAGTCTTTAAACACTAAGCACTCGATTATTTATCAACTAAAATAAGTAAATTTTAGATATACTATTAATGACAAAACCAAATTAAACTATCTTATAAATTAAATAGCATGTAATTGAGTGCGGCGTTTATGTTAATTTTTTTTTTTTTTGTGTGTGTGCATGGACCAAAAGGGTGCTAAACATGATCCCATTAGAAAATATAAACGATTAAAACCCTTCCCGGCATGAAATTACCCGTCTTACTCGGTTTATGTGCAAAGATATATAGCCTACGCGGCAAACTTCCTCTATAAATAATACTTCAAACGAAATCTCAGGCACAGGCCTTTATATAAAGCACAACTTTCCCTCGTAAATATCTAGTTTATTCAGAAATTCATGGGTGGAATAACTTAGCAAATTAAAGATTGGGCTTGGAAGGAGATGGGTTAGTTTAGACACATTGATAAGAAATGTAGTTCTTGTAATCGTACTATATACTAAAGAGTCCTACCGAAAGCGTATGTTGACAGCTTAATTGCTTTTCTGACAACCACAAAAGGGTGGGCTAAGCCCAGTGTGCTTTGCTGAAGTTTAAAAAAAAAACCTAACAAAGGCCACTTCGCTATAAATGTATGAGGCTTATACTATATATTTATTTCCCCCTCTCCTGTCAGAACAACACAATAATCCTTACGTAAATGGGGTGTCCCATGTTCTGTTATTAATACCAGGTTTATAGTTGTCGTTTGTTAGGGGGTCGAATAGAAGGGATATTTTGGTTTTTAGGTTGGCTCACTGGATGATGAGAGAATATTATCAACAACAAAAAGTGGGGAAATTTCGATAAACAAAGCTTCCCCTCTTTTCCCCTTATCAAACTAAACTCCTCCCCTTTTATAATACTCTTTCCATGATCAAAAAAGCCTGTATGAATGTCACTTCAGCTTATAGTGAAATGAAATTTATATATCGTTAAACGAGGTATAAGCCACACTACTTTTTTTTTTGACAGTTTCATTGGAAACACAAATTCGTGACATGAACGTTAATAAATCTAATTGAGCTAAATCCAAGCACATTTCGATGAAATATACCATTTTAAAACCAAAGGGAAATAGGAATAAGGAGTGGTATATGTTCTTTCATTGTATTGAATCTAACTTTGTAATACATATTTATTACTTTTAATATATATGTATACTGTTTGTTATATATAAATATTGTTATATTAAACATATAATAGTAGTTATAGCTATTTTATAAAATTTAGGATAGTAGTACTATTTTTGATGATTATAAATAAAATTGTAATATTAATAAGGATAACAATAATTGATATTATATTATATTATATATATATATATATATATATATATATATATATATAGAGAGAGAGAGAGAGAGAGAGAGGAATGGAAAATATACTATATATTTATATAATCAAATTAACTTAATTTTTATACCGATTGTATCAATATTATTATTATTATTATTATTATTAGCACCGCATCTTACTAACCGTTCGGGTTGTACGCACTTACGCTCATGTGTAATGGTAGGGTGATTGTGAGATGAAATGGAGGACCTACAGTTTAACGTGGGATCCGAAC
>CABEEJ010000725.1:0-32263 GCA_901482245.1 Timema douglasi | reverse complement strand
TTATTATTATTATTATTATTAGCACCGCGTCTTACTATCCGTTCGGGCTATACGCACTTACGCTAATGTGTAATGGTAGGGTGATTGTGAGATGAAATGGAGGACCTACAGTTTAACGTGGAATCCGAACCACGGTGGAGGCCTGGCATTCCCCACATTCACGAGATTTCTTGTCAGAGGTGAAGGAAGGGTTTGGTAATCAGTTAAATCTGTGCCGGGACCAAGGATTGAACCCCGGCCGCCAGTACAGAAGTCCGACATCTTACCCCTAGACCGCCATGTACCGTGTTAAACAGAGGCATGGATATCTCTGAAGGAATGAGATTAGACGTATGTCTATGACACCCCTGTCAAGTGGGGTCATACACTATCCACCCCCTTATAGTTATACCACTCTATCAAACTCTCCCGTGATGGGTACTATGTCAAACATCACAGCAATAATCTCTGAAGTAATTATAAAATACGTATGTCTGTGACACCCCTGTCACGGGTTGTCAAACACTATTAATCCCTGATAGTCATACCATTCTCTCAAACTCTCCCATGATGCGTACTATGTCAAACATCACAGCGATAATCTCTGGAGGAATGAGGATAGACGTATGTCTGTGACACCCCTGTCAAATTGTGTCATACACTGTCCACTCCTGATAGCTATACCACCCTCTCAAACACACACACTCTGGTCGGTACTATGTCAAACATCACCGCGGTAATAAGCCACCTAGAGTCGTATCTCCAGGGGGTTATGAGGATTCATTTACTGACGTCACCTGCTGTATCATTCAGGTAGAAATTATGGTAGATAGTTTGTTGTCACTCTAACATAGGGAAGTGGTACATAGTAAGATATAGCTAGTATATGGTTATAAATAAAAAGTGAAGGACTTGGTGCAATACAGATAAAAACTACTGATTTTGATTTTAAAAAAACAATGAATTATTTTGCCAAATCTCATTAATCAAAAAGGATGGAATATTTTGTTAGGGCTTCGCGTCCAACTAGCCATTCATCCTCATAATCTTCATAGAAAAAATTTATTATAATTTAATAACTAGTTTTATTATAAATTTATCATTTATATTGATTCTACAAATTATCTTAAAATAGGTTGTTAATTTTGAAGCCTTGTCGTGTCATGCTGCTACAAGCCTATCGATGAATGTTGTTAAGATGTAACACATTATTTAAAATTAAAATTATCTTTGTATTATACATATTAATAAGTAAAACTATGTCTACTAAAATTAATGATAATAAATATGAACATATGAAACCAATACAATTTTGTTATGTAATAGATAAATAATGCATAATTTTATAATCTTAACAAATATGTTAATTATATAAATTTTAATCATTTTTCTAAAGTTTAAATGAAAAGTTTATATATTTAATAAAATATATATTATATAGTTTGTATAAATCTCACAGTGAATGTATGGAAGATATTATTACAGGGTTCCCGATATTATAAAAAAAGCGGTTGAAGTAAAAAAATAAAGTTTGAGATGTAGAGTTGTAAAAATAACTCGCATAATTTCTAAACTGTATCTGGGATTTACTACAAACCCTGTGATTTGAGTAGGCAAGAAAATTCATTTGAACATATTTTTTCGCCTAAATCAGAGAGGTCTGTATTATATTTTCAAGTTAAAGCAAAACAAAAATCAGCCACTGGATTAACTATAATACAATACAAATAGCTATTTGCTAAATAAAATGAAAGGAAACTTTTTAGAACTAAATATAAAAATAACGTATGAAAATTTAAGATAAAATTCAACAATAAAATGCATGATAGAATTCTCCACTGATTATAGTGAGGCTCTTCCGTTGAACTTCATATAAGTTAATTGATGGAGATATTATCTATATTTGAAGTTTAGAATTACAAACATTAATTGTTTTCAAATTTAGAAAATTATATCTGTAAATAGAGATCACTCATCAAAAAACAAGGGACATGTCACCTTTAGGAGAGAATGCTCCATTATAAACACTGTTGTAAAACGTTGCCACACTATTCCAAATGTACCGGGTTCAATTTCAGTGTTCAAGTAACATTTAAGAAAATTATATAGATATCGGATTATTGTAATTTATTCCAACCACCTCTTTGGTCCACTGGTCAAGAGTTTCCGATCACAAAACCAGAGGACACGGGTTCGATTCTCTGCGCTGCAAGGTTTTTCTGTAAAGCAGTGGGTTTGGAACGGAGTCATACTCAGCCTCGTGAAAACAATTGAGGAACTACTTTAATAAATAAGTTACGCCTCCGGTCCAGAGAACTGATATTAACGGTTGGAGGGTTTGTTGTGCCGACAACATGATACCCTCTATAGGCAAATGTTGGCAATATCTTAGATTAAATGCAGTGGCCACTTGATAGGTATAGCTCTCTTCCGGGATGACACCGTGAGTTTTGTTTTTAAACTTATTCCGAAATGTATAATTATTTGGCTCTGATAAACAATTATTTTATTAGGGTATACAGCATGCCCTTTCTGAATACAAAAATATACCAGCTCTTAGCTTACACACTAACTTAACCTAAGACCGCTTCAGTGCCCGCGTGGTCTAACGCGCTACTCTCACAGTAGACTAGACTTCAGATGACTGGTGTACTGAGAGTGGTTTTCCAAAACTGGTTATCGCTCTCCCTCCACGCAAATGTGGTTACACTTCCTCCAAATATAGCCGTCATAATCCCTCCAATTATTAGCGTAATTAGTACATAAGCATATAACCCGAATGGGTAATTTTAGACGTGGTGCTAAAGAAATAAAAGCATGTTTAGTAATAAACATCGAGCACTAGAACTTAGATATTTATTAGATTGTAAAACAAGCCAGTAAACAATTAGTAAATAGATTTGCCAGCATCAACTGGAATTGAACCAGCTTACCGTGGCTTTGTGGTCTACTACTCTTTAACAAGCTAGCCACAGGGGACGGAGTAAAATTACAAAGATCAATAAAAGCACAAGGTAGAGCTTATTCTGTCTGGCTCCACGGGGTTGCGCATCCCTGGCTCGGGGCGAAATGGGTTGAGGACTAATTCTGTGTGTGCGTGAGGATGCATAAAACAGTAGGTGAGCAAGATGGGGGGTGTAGTGTAGTTTATGTGGTGACGCTGTGGTGGTAGCACTGCAAGGTTCTGCAACAAAAGGAGCGAAAGTTTAGTTTTTAGTGTGTCCATCACCATGCTTGAAATACATTTTGTAGAGTAGTCCCTGAAATTGTATTTAGTGTTTTTATTTTGTAGGTTTATTAGAAAAGATAATAAGTTTTTTTAATATAGAAATAAATAAAATACCAGAACTTCTTTTAGGTTGATTACGGATGTGCGTCTCAACATTCATCCGTGAATTTTACCGTCACTCATCCCTTAACGCTGTAAGGAAAATTTGGTTGCGAAGAGTTTGCTCCATAACATCGGATCTTGTATTCAATATTTGATTTCACACTATATCGAGGTTATTAATACAAAAACAGAACACATTCGGGGACTTTTTCTGTGGTTAAAAATGTTGAGAGGTTTTAATGTAGTTGAAGCGTTAAATTTTTTACAAAATTTTATTTGAAAGAAAGTTATTAGTTTTTGGTTTATAATCATATAAAAGATTGTTTTTGATTTCAAAGCTGTTTAGGAAAATGTATCTGGAATAAAAGTTTTGTTTGTGTTTTTAATGATAAAATAACATTTTTTTATCCGACACTTTTGGGGATTTTGTTTTATTAGTTTAAGAACAGGTTTATTAACAGCTTAATTCCAGGAATAGCTAGGAATTATTATGGTAGTTTAGAGTAAGTGCACCCGCATTTTCGTTGAGAGAAGGTTAGAAAACCTGATCGATAAGTCACCTGTAGATAATTTCCCTCCTTCCATCCCCCCGAATACACCCAGCCGCGATTCAAATGTTGTCTTTCCCATCACCAAAGATCCAGTCTATTGAGAAATTCACGCCTTAAAAAGTGTGTATTTCCTTAATATGTCTTCTATTCCATTTCAATATTTAAGTATTTTAAGTTTTCTGCACACATACTCTATTCAAGCCAATTTTTTTTTAAATTCATTGATAAATAGAGAATAGAGAGTTATTGATAACTTGTTGCATTATAAAGCTGCAGGCTAGAACAGGCTCAAGACTTTTGCAACTAACACTGATAAACCTGGTTTATTTTGAATCCTGTGGGAGGGGGCGGGGGGGTTCTAACGCTCTTAGCTAGCGTCTTCAAAAACTTTGGACAGAATCTTTATATTTAATTAAATAAAGCAATAGGATTTTATTTTATTTGAAAGACATAATGAAGACAACCTTTCAACCTTTATAAAATAAAATTCATGAATATTGCATAGTTTGCAAATAGATTTAAAAAAGTTAAAGTGAATCTTTTGATAATTTGATCACCAAAGCGGGTTATTTTACTATACATTTAAAATCCTTTTTAAAAAAAAAGTGACAAAAAAAATCATTGTTTTTCAAAATTAATTTTGGACAAATATTTATGATTTAGGTATTTCCAAGAAAACATTCAAATGGGTAAATTGTTTGTCCACAAATAAATATTATAAATGTTTATTTCTTTTTTCATAAAAACATATGGTTTTATTTAAAATAAATATTTTGATTTTTTTTTTCTTAAATAAATATGTAAATGTTATCTGAATATGTTTATTTTTGGTCTCTAAAGTACAATACATAGCATATGTTACTTAAAAAACAAAACAGGGCTATAAATAGTAACATGGGGTGAAATTGGAGGAATCTATATATTTACCTCTCACAAAGGTGTATTCCTACCCTTCGAAAAACATTGATTGCATATTTTTCTATATTCTGTTGCAGCTTTGAGATTCGTTTTGCTCTGTTCCGATATCAGGCTTCGTTGGGGGTTTTCGCACCCTGGAGGGATACAATGTATTGGATTTCCATATCTGAGTTTGCTTTTATGTTTTTACATTCTTTTTTCTACCCCCTCTCTACCTCTCCCTCTAGCTATACGAATTTTTAAAATTGTGAATGCTAGATAAGAATTTGTTTTATATCGATTCCTTAGTATAGAATGCGGTACTGTCAAATAGGAACTTCAGTATATTAAATTTAAGAAATTTTTGAATAGTAAAAATGTCATCACGTTAGATATTATGTTTACCGAATACATTTTAGCCTATATTTCGCGTTATGATAATAATACAAAGTATTCTTCCTCCTAGTTTGCAGTAAAAACGAGCTTTACAATTGTTATTGGAAAGCTTAGATTAAGCTAGTTGTTTCTTATTATATCCGACATAACTATTTTTAATGACCTGACATACGAGGTATCGAAGAAGAAGACTGTTTAAAAGGAAGTTGATCAGTTTTCACGTAGAGAGAATATGTGAAAACCACATTGATAGATCACATATTGAAAACCACCCGAGTGCACCCAGCTGATATTCAAAAGTTGACCTTAATGTAACATTAAATACGGCATGTTGTGAGCCTGATTCCTTGGACTACGTAAACAACAGATTTGGGTATCAAATTAGTAATAATTTGTGAAAAAACAAGTCATCAACGTATTGTTTGGTTTTATCTGCTCCGCCTCTCACCAATGGGCCGGCTTATACAGCTATCTAGTAGGGATGAGGAAGGTATAATTGAGAGGTAATCTACCCGCATTTGCATAGAAGGAGATTGTAGCACCATTGAAAAAATCCTCAGTGTACGCAACCGGGATTGAAACCGCTTACCTTCCCATATGCGTGTCCATCAGTGTGGGCATTTGTGTGTAAAAATACAGAATTAACTTAATTAATTAACAACTTTTTAATTAGCCGAATGTTGGGTTGTTTAGGAGTATGTTAGCCTTTTATACTTGAACCATGCATACACGATTGCAAGAAATATCTTTATTTGAATCTGTTGACGACTGGGAGATCAGGGTTTAAATCCCTGTTGGGTCTACTGAGGGTGATTATTCCTAAATGGTTTCCCAATTTCCTTCCACGTAGATGCCGATAGATTACCTCTAAAATGCTCCCTTCCTCATTCATACCCCATTAAAGTAATTATCATATAAGCGTGTAACCTAACCAGGTAGTAAGACGCGGTAATGAATTTTTATTATTTAAAGCTCTACATCGTAATCTGTTGATGTAATTAGTAAGACAATGATAACGTTAAAACGCTCCACGATCCCCTGTGCAATTGTTTCTCCGCGCTGTACCCCCACGCAGCGTTGTTACTTAACCTGAAGATTACAAGCCTTGAACACTTGGACAAGTGCACCCGTGTGTGTCTTTAACGCTGATAATGCACGAGCCAGTCTACCCAGATGGGCCTTTAGGATTTGGGCTGGGGAAAAAAAAAATACTGGCCTAAATTTGAAACTCGTATTACGTAGAAGGCTGGCTCTCTGGGGAGGAAATACCATGTTATTAAATTGGTAGCAATGGATAAAAAGGTGCCCTAAGAATATAAATAGCTTCCTTTTTAACAGTGAACTTTATAGCCAGTACTTGTTATCGTATAGTTAAAATATCTAACGAAAAGACACCATTGCAGAGGTAATAAAAGTCCACCCCTATTATTAAGTGAAAGAGTACTGATCTCAATCATTCCGGTTGAAATGCACAATAGTGACGATCTTTCTTTCTTAATCTCTTTTCGAACAAGTACATATTCTAATTTTTCAGTAAAAATATAAAATTCCAATATTTATTGTATTTACATCAACATGATTTTTATTAAAAAAAAATTATATCTACCATAATTGATAGATATTAATAGTTTTCAACTGTTTATTCAAACAAAAAAATAATATTTAAGTATTTCAAATATAAGAGAATATAATAAATAAAGTAACTCATTATAGTTTTTATTGGAGTACTATTTAAGTAACCACATGGGTAGTTGAATGCTTTAATACGGGGGTTTCCAACTTTCGCGGTTCATACAAGCTATAAAAAAAAGGTGGGATAGGTTGAAATTAATATCAAGCAAACAATTACAACTTATATATATATATATCATATCGTTAATTAGTCTATTTTTATGAATATAATTATTGTGTTTGTTAAATTTTTTGCAGGCCGGATAAAATCAGGTGGCAGGCCAAGGTTTTCTGACCGTACTGGTGTAACGCATCAATCTCATGTTTTACTAGATTGCCAAAGATGAAAGAGCAGGGTTTTGATCCCGGTCAGGTTTATTGAGGACTATATTTTACTAAATGGTTTCCCACTCTACATACCCATGAATTTCGGTAAATTTACTCTAAAATGCTACCTTACTCATCTCTATAGCATGAATGTTATTAATATATGCTTGCAGCCCGAAAGGGGGAGATAAGGGGAGAAAAAATATTTTTTAATAATTAATACTATTGATTTCTAAGCTACATTCCCCCACGCAATCAACACTATCAGCAGAGCTAGTTTCAACCGCCTTTACGCTTGTAGTAAGAAATCTAAATTGTGTCTTATTATACTACAAATACATTATTACGCTTGTAGTAAGAAATCTAAATTATGTCTTATTATACTACAAATACATTATTACGCTTGTAGTAAGAAGTCTAAATTGTGTCTTATTATACTACAAATACATTATTACGCTTGTAGTAAGAAGTCTATATTGTGTCTTATTATTACGCTTGTATTAAGAAGTATATTTTGTGTCTTATAATTCTACAAATACATTATTACACTTGTATTAAGAAGTCTAAATTGTGTCTTATTATACTACAAATACATTACTACGCTTGTATTAAGAAATATATATTGTGTCTTATTATACTACAAATACATTATTACGCTTGTATTAAGAAGTCTATATTGTGTCTTATTATACTACAAATACATTATTACGCTTGTATTAATAAGTATATATTGTGTCTTATAATTCTACAAATACATTAGTGTGCTTGTTTTCCTTGATGAAACATAGAAACATACTGGGCAATAAGTGGCTAAGCTTGCTGCGTGGTGCAGGATAGGCTCTCTTCAAGGTATGGATGTAAATAAGATGATATAAAAGACTGTAGCTTCCTAAAAGACCATTAATTTATCAAATAAAATGATACTTCACAATCGTACTGTAAGACCCAGATAGAAGCAAGCTTTTTGGAAGCTAAAACCTTTACTAAAACAATTTTAATATATGTATACAGAAATTCGTTTGTTTTTCAGCTGTCACTCTTGTTAGGAAATCTCGTCGCCAATAAAATAATAAAAAATCTTAGAGTAAAATAATATTAATATTGACAGTAAAAAAATTGTAAGTATTTTCTAAAAGCTTTTCCCCAATAAAACCTCACTATACATTCTCTCTCACATAGTCAATGTTTTTCTTAAACAACATTTTCAAACATAAATTATTATTATTATTATTATTATTATTATTATTATTAGCACTGCGTTTTACTACCCATTCGGGCTATACGCACTTACGGGGATTGAACCCCGTACCCCCAGCACAGAAGTATGACACCTTACTCCTAGACCACCGGGTCACCTCATATTATTAATAAACTTCCCTTGACTAACATTTTTCTTCAAAACCCAATAAATAGTTGTATTTTTTGTATAAAATACTACTGATACACACCGTGGAAAAGCTTGGTTTTTTTTTCCCCTCCCACTCAGTGCTTAATTCATTGCGGCCCCTTTACGCTCCTCACACTTATACTTAGTCCTCATGCTATCGTGTCAATTAATCTTTAAGAAACATCAATTTTTTAAAAGATATGTAAGAGTTATATTATTTATTTTATACACAACAATTGTTTTAATATAAAATGTAAGTAATGTTTTTAATTTCTCGCTATATTATGTGTAAAGAAATTATTGTGATAGTCAAAAAAAAATTGAACTCGAGATTTTGATGAATCTTGACGTTTCATGACCCCCCAAATCCGAAAAAGTGGTTTTTGAATTTCCGTCTGTCTGTCCGTCTGTCTGNCCCCCCCCCCCACACACACTTTTCCTCTCCGCCCACCCCTACCCCTAAATCTTAAAAAGTTGTTTTTGAATTTCCGTCTGTCCCTCGGACTAAAGCCTTAACTACTTTCCCGATCGGGCTAAAACTTGGTATCTAGGGTTTTCATAGGGTTGCCCCAAAGGGTTTTTGGAATTGGATATCCAAACCTAAGATTAAGGGTAGTTCACTGAAGGGCAAAAAGAGAAAAGGTCAATTTTCTCAAAATGGGCTCTGACGATTTTGATTAAATTTCATTTCTAAACATTTATAAATATTACAAACAAAATGGATACTCTCAATATTTCGGGAAAATGACATTAAGAGCTCAGGTCTGATGCGTAAACTATCATATATCATAAAATATTTGAGATATGAAATTACTTATCAATACAATTATATATATCTATTTATAATACATGTATTCTATTGGAAACATGTTTTTATAATACCAATAACTTTCAAGCTATACGCATATATATATTTAACTTTTCGAAAACTAAAGGTAAAATATTGCGACCGTTAAAATATCTAACCTGAAATGTTGATGGATGTCAACGTCTCATGACTCCCCAAACACTAAATGTGGTCTTTGCAATTCCGTCTGTCTCTGTGCCTGTTTAAACTTATAATTAACAGTAGTTTAATAAAGGACGAAGAGAAAATAAATTCGATTTAGATTAAAAATCGTTTCTAGGCGTTGATTAAGATTATAAATAAAATTGTTATTTTCATTTTCTCCTGCAAATGACTCTTATAGTTCTTTACAGAAGTGGAAATTTCCATATCTCCACAACTATTTGAGATACTAAATAACTTATTATTGTAAAATTGTAGTACTATACGAATTAAAAACTTTTATATGAAGTATATTTTTATAAAACAAACAGTCTCTGAGATATTGGCAAATATATTAATACAATTTTGTGAGCTTTAGTTGTAAAGAGGTACTACTTATGTTTTAACGCAATAATTTTCCCATACCACAGAGTAGATTAAATATAAGTCTCTCAAAAATTTTATTTTTCTTTAAACCTCTTATGAGAATTGTTTGTCCAACAATGATATATCTAAATTTTATTGGTCAAAATTTATACATGAGGAATTTAATAGCAATGCTATGGCATGAAGATTTGCAACAACTAATAAAATTTATAAAATTTTAGCTGGAATTCAAAATTTTAATACGAAGTGTTGACTCTTGTGAACCCAATATTGATCCAAACATACAAATGAAAACATTAATTCTTTAAAAATAAAATTATAAAATCTAAATCCAGGATTAAAAAAAGGTTTTACATAAGTATAGTGCAATTTATGCTTTTGTTTGTTAGTGTATATTATTTTGTTTCTGATATATTAAGAGTTTTGATTAAATATCTCGATTTTTAAACAATAGAGTGAGAAAATCTGTGCGGAGATCAGTTTTTTTCTTTTTTCTAATTTATATACTTATTAGGCAACAATTTGAAGAAAAGAATCAAAAAGGATAGATAAAATTGGAAATAAATATTTGGAATGAGTAATATCATTCAAAACAATAACATATATTTGTTGTGTAATATATTTACCTCTAAAATAGTATAACAGAGCAATAAATCTCAAAGTTTTTTGGGGGGACTTTGATGCAGATAGCTAATCGATAACCAGATTAAAATTTGTTTCCCGAGCTCTCTCAATTTCAAAACTCAAAATAAGTCCAACAAGTCGCGCCTGTAACATTGTTAAAACCTTTTCCAATCAATTTTGAATTTAAAAAAAAAAATCAGTTCACCCTTACTTGCTATCCTTGACTTTATAGCTATGATTTTTAATAATAGTATGATCACATAACATTTAATATTAAGTTTGAAAGAAATCTTTCAAACATTTTAAGCTGTAGCCTGAGGTACAAATAGACAGAAATTGTAAAATACACTTTTATTGTGTTCAAGGGCACTTTAAATGTCAACACCCATCATATTCTAGAAATTGAAAACCCATTTATGCAATACTTTTTCACTTAATAATGAAAAATAATAAAATATTATAATCTTTATTTATCATGATTTTTTTGAATAAATCAAGTGTATAGTCGTTGTAAAATGAACTGAAATAATATTTATTTTGACTTATCAACTTTAATGTAAGAAATATCACTTTTTTTATATACGATATTCGTGTGTACTTATATTATATAGGAACCGAAGTTATTAACTTTTTTTTCCCCCTACTTACAAAATACCAGCAGAAGCCATTTCGCTCTCTATGGAAATCACCATGGAATGATGATTCTAGTTCCGAATAGCAGCACACATGACTGCCAACTTTTTGACGTGGAAGTATTCGATACGGATGACGAAACCGGAATGGATGTGAGGTGGTCTCTCTTTATGTTAGCTTTTTTTATTTAGTGGAGTAGTGCAATAGAGACAGATAATCATTCCATCCAAGAGATGTACAGAAAGGGAAACTAATACATTAAACAGAATAATTTATAGAGGGTAAAAGGTAAAGGAACACGTGGAAGCATGAAAGTGAGGGAAACAAAACGATATTGATAAAGGAAAGATGCAGAGATAGAAAAATTAGAGGGGATATTAAAAGGGGACTTAAACTTGAAAATAAAAATACATCAAGCCTATATAATATTGTACCCGTCCTGCGTCCTTAAGGGACAGGGGAAAGATGTGCAAAATTACAACATCAAAAATAAACAAGAAAATTGCAGTGAGACCCATATGAACAATGCACAAATAAATATATATACTGGAATATATATGTGTGTGTGCGTGTGCGTGTGTGTGTGTGTGTGTGTGTGTGTGTGAACTGTATCCAGCTGGATCGATTCATATTTACACCTAAGTTGTAAAAGAGAATAATTATTAAGCAGTAAGAGGTAAACCTTAACCGGTACAACAATGGTAGCTGTTCCGAAAGGGATAAAAACCATAAAAGATAAGTCTGAGATGAAAGATTTTTTTATAATTTATTAAAATGATGGATATAGTAGTTTAAAGAATACAATATATATTCCAAAATTCTTGGTATCTTCAATACTCCAACAATATTATATTTCACACTATTTACTCACCATTTAAATAATAATTCATGTTTTCATTGAAAACAAACTCATCAGACCCAAGGTATGTAATGAAGTCAAATTGCTTTTAATAATTTAAAAAAACTATTCAGAAATCTTTAACAAAATAGCAAATTTATTAGCAGCAAATCCTCATTTAATCCCTTTTAACTAAAAATCTATGGTTTAAAGATTAATAACAAAGATTCCAATATTTTAAACTCAAAACAATGAGTCAATAAAATCAACAAAATATTAAGTCAACAACCCCGTTTACCTAAATAATGATCTTAGACACCAATTTATCCACTAGGAATCCATAATCTTTGGAAAAAGCATATCAATTATAAAATACATAGTGAAACAACTATATATCTTTAACTGGTAAAGTCGAAGAACATTCAGAATATCTAAAGTAGTATTATTAATAAAAGGTAGATGCAATACTAATATCCATAGACGTTCTAACCAACCTCAAACTGGAATTGGTTATCAATAATACATCTAATTTCTCAATCCATGTTTAGTATTTAAAAAATTTTTGAACGGCAATATTGGTGATTAAGTTTCTAGTTTTAAACCCAAAAGAATCCACATTATAAAAATCAAATATTTTAATATATTAATAAAAGTTTAAAAGGTTCAAAAGAGAAACTAATTGCAACTTCGTTTAATCCATAATTAATATTGAAACGAAAGATTAAATATAAATATATATATATTTATATATAAATATATACATATACATTTATATAAATATATATATTTATATAAATATATATATATATATATTTATATAAATATATATATATTTATATATATATATGCCAAAACAATAATTTGGATAAGAAAGGCCGAAAGAGAATTTTAAAAGGCTTACATTTTCTTGGACAAGAAGTGTCCTCTATGAGAATCCAAACGAGAGTAAAGTACAAGTACTCTGTAGCTCATCTTGAAACGTAACAGAAAGTAAAAAGGGAGGGGAGAAAGGAACACAAAGAGACAAAGAGGTGACGGGTATGTGATGCGCCCTGATCGGCATTCTATTTCTTCTGGAAGCCCCTAGAATCCCATATTCGGTCGACCTAGATCAATCCGGAAGAGAGTAGTCTTTTCGAGGTCTTTTGAAGGCGTGGCAGCGGACGAGCTTGGAACTAGCTCCGTATCCCAGAAACTCGTTTAGTTTGCATGGCTAGCCAATGGAGCTTGGACGTGTTCTATTTTGCTGGTCATCATGTTGTTGTTGAGATTATATAGAGTGTAATTTTTTTTTTGTCAATTGCCGGCAGAGATATGTAATATTAACCATAATTTAATTATTTATATTTAATATTTATGTTCTTATCTCTTGTAACTTCGATGATGCTACAATATGAGCTGGGCGTATTTTTATTTTCAGATAATTTATAAGTTCCCTTTTCATATTACCTTTAATATTTTTCCTTCCACGTTTGAGCTTCATAAATATAGCTTTGTTTCACTCTCTTTAATGATTTCACGTGTTCCTTTACCGTTTATCCTCGCTTTCTCTATACTTACTTACCCTATGGCATTAAGAACTCGAAAGTTGATTGCCACACTTATAAATTTCGTTACCTATCTCTATCTTGAGCTAGTTCTATCCATTCTACCTCATTACACCCCCATCTGCCTCAGGTTCATTCTAATGTTATCCTCCCATCTGCGTCTAGGTCTTCCTAATGGTATCTTCCCATTGGGTGTGCCAGCCAATACATTGCACACTGTTCTACAATATTCAATTGGCACCGCATGTCCTGACCACCGTAATCTAAGACACGCTACTATATTAACAGTGTATTGTGATGAGTACAGGGTATGTAACTCATCATTATGTAAGCTACTCCATTCCCCAGTTTTATTCTATCTATAAATATATTCATATAAGTATTTGATAAACGAGAATAGCTGTTAAACCTTTCACCCACTTCAAAGTTTTGTTTAGATATGAATACACAAATTTAAAACTTCCTTTATTGGTTTTTATTTTGTTGATTCTTTGAGGGTGCACTCCAAAATTTGAGTTTTATATTAATAATGAATTTTATTAAAAATGTATTTGAAACTGATATTAAAAAACAGATATCGTTTATTTGTACTATATAATAGGGTTTATAATAATGATATTAGGCCCTAAACATCTCTGTCTTTAAAATAAGAGAATATTATTGAGATCAAAATATGTTCTTAGTAAACTTGAGTCAAGTTAATCTCTTTAAATTGATCCCTTTAGTTTACATTCATTCATAGCCCCTTGCTTATAGCTGATACTATTTCATTATTTTATGATAATCAAAAACACATTTAAAGAAATATTTAAAATGACACGTGGGCACTTAAAAATAATATTCCCTAGTTTAGTTCAAATAGAATGTAACTAAATATTTTTTATACTTTCGGTTTACTTTATACTTACGGTTTAAACTGTGGCATTAATTAAAGCTAAAATTATTAACAAATATAAAAATTTGACTGAACGGGAAACATCAACTTAGTTTGTCCCTCACCATGCACTCCATTCAATCCCTCTATCTACGACCACACGATCTAAAAACGTTCCTATCACATCCACCCGCGACGAGAGTTGATGTCTGACTGGTGAGATAAAGAGGCGTCGGAATGTCGCGCCACTTCATAGCAGTTACTCAATGTTCGAGAAGGATGTGATGACGTCATATCCTGAACCAGAATGTTCCAGATGTTCGATTTGTATTACGTGGCAGCCTGTTATGTAGAATCGCCACCTGACAGTCGACATACGTCTCCTCTAGTTATCTCCCTTTGTTCGCCTTTTCAAAGATCCCTTCCATCCTTCTTTAGAGAAACTATTGTATTTAACACCCCAGGTGAGGCAATGTAAAGCAACTCTTGGCAGAAATTTCATTCTAGGAGGAGTTAATTTATTATTTGGCACATTAAATAATTATAGTGTAAGAATAATTTAACCATTTAAAACTTTAATTCTAAATTGAGTTTGGTCAACAATAATTAATAAAATAATACTTTTTAATATTTGAAATATTTTAATAAAAATTACTTTTAGGAGTCATATTTTATTATTTAAATCATATTTAATTTTTAAGTAAAGAATGATATAAATAATGATCTTATGCTATGATTTCAGATACGGCTATATTTGTTAGCAGCTTTTGTATACGTTAGTGTGTGTGTGTGTGTGTGTGTGTGTGTGTGTGTGTCAAAGAAACTAAAAAATTGTTATTTGTCCCTTTTTGACTTGCGAAAATTTTGAATTGATGGAACTTTAATTTTTTTTATAATGGCAATATGTTATTTTTAGAAAATATTAACTAGCTCTTAGTCTCTGTCTTTAAGACTTGTTATTTCGTTTTGCTACAAGTAACCAAAAATATGGTTGGGAATATGATAGTTTTATTTATTTCTGATATAATATTAGAGGGAATTTTATGGCAATTAACTGTAGATCTACCTTTTGTTTCAGTTACTTTGCTACTGTCTTTATAATTTACTCAAGAATATATATTATTTATGTACCTACGTTACTTCCTTTGTATTTACCTGTCTTCTTTAGTATGGTTGTTGAAGTTTGTACTACATTTTGGAATATTTCTCGGTTAAAATATATAAATGGTTATTTTATTAAAACTATTTCTCAACTACTTATGACTAATGAGTTATCACTTCAAACACAAAAACCATCCCCGTTTATTTAGATACGGAACTTCAGCAAACAATATGAACAGTTTCCTAAACTAATATTGTTAGCTAATGTTGCTTTTCTGTTTGACTTCCCGGTTTATTGATCTTAAATTAACTTTTATATTAGCTAGGCTCCTACAAGACAATTCTTTTTTGGGTTTCTTACCCAATAAACAAAAAAAACTGTTTGCCTACACTTACATTCTGCTCTCTGTCATTTTATGTTTTTCTTGTAACATCTGGATACTCTCAAGCTGTATTTTTCTATAATTATATCAAAAAAGGGTTACAAAACATTGTCTGTCTTTTAAATTCATACGTTTTATTTTCGTGGTATCACATCGTTTTACGAATTTGATATTTTTTAATAAGTGTTACACTGTGTTTTGATTAAAACATAGTACTGTAACAAAATCAGCATAATATTATGTATTTTAAGGTGGATCTATGTGAATCTCAATTTTTTTCATTTTTTTTAAACTATGGAACCTTTTACCAGTAAATATTCGTATCAGGAATAGAGTCATAATGAAGTAATATACTCTGAGTGAAGATATAACTATGATAAATATGCTTAAATGCTTTATAAAAATTCCTGAAATAATTAGTAATTTAACAATGAATACATTTAACTTCAAAACGGTGTTCCAAAGAAACTTCAGAAATAAAACCTCAAAACTTATTTTAAAATAGCTAAGTGCGTTACGATTTTTTTTTCCTTTCAAAAGCCATAAAAATGTTTAAAATTCATTACGTTGATGCATACACACATACACGATTGTTACTTAAGTTTATTTGGGAAGAAAAAATAATTGTATTTCTACCACGTCCCTCTGGTCTATTCGCCTTTAATGGTGGGGTGGGAATGATTAACATAAATTTTAAAAAAAGTATCCTCATTTGCACCGATGGAGGGTGAGAAACCATTTAGGACAAATATTATCCTCAATGTACCCGGCTGGATTTCAAACCCCAGCCTCCCTATCCCCAGCAAACCAGACTAGATCAGATTAAGGCCTCATCCACGTATCCACCGATGCGGATAAGTATAACTAAATATGGGGTATAAATATGGTAGCATTTACAAATTGGAAAAGGATGCTCACGTATCGGAAAATAAGATGAGGTAAAGAAAGATGAGCAGAAATGAGTATTCGAAGGCTATAGAAAGAGTAAAAAACAACAAGTCTAAACGAAATTGATCAAGGAGAATAACATATTCAAGGAATAAAATAGAAACACTTTAAATGGAGAAAAAAAAATAGAAACGAAATCGTCAAAGAAAGTCAGTCGGCAGTGAACTTGTAACGAACGACGCAAGGAGGGGATACCGAGAAGTGAAATAGAAGGCGTTAGAAAGAGAAGGCACCAGTGCGTCTGCTAGTGACATCCCGAACAAAAGCAGATGGCTAATGGTCTGCTCACATTTAACACTCGGCCGCTTTGTAGTTTAATAATCAGTACCGACGCGGTTCTGTCGGGCTTTGCGATGCTCCACTGTTTTAGACTGGAAAATAGGGAAGGGGAGGAGGGAGGGGGGGGAGGTTTGTGATCGATACAAGGGCTGCAGCTGTGTGCTCCGAGCAAACCGGGAGCCACCCCCCCCCCAAACCCTGTTACCCCCAACCCACGGTTTAGAGTATCAGGGGTCAGTCAGCAGAGTCTGTTTCACACCCAACATTCGACATGAAGAACTGCTCAGGCAGACAGGACTAGCCCACATGGCGCCAGTCAACGTCTCTTTGTATGTACACTTTGGTTCAATCGAATAGAACCATTATTGAGTTTGTAAGAGCTTGTATTTTTTATTTTGTATTGTACCGAGGTATCCAACGTGCCATTTCTAATTACTTTTTTTTAATTACATCAGAACACTACTTTCAAATTAAACGTTACCTAGGAGAACATGCTTAATAATATACACCCAAATCTATTGCCTATATAATTACTAATTAGACGGTAGAATGTGCATGTATTCAAATAAAAAAAAACTTTATCAGTAAGCGTATAACCGGAATGGGTAATAAGACGTGATTGCGTCTTTATCAGTACCACTGAGATTCGAAGCAGGACTCTTTAACCTTACGGAGTCACCTCAAAACAATTTGGAGATAAATCTTACCTTTAGGAAATGAGTAACATCCTCCCTCCCCCCCCCCTCCTACTCCCCATTTTCCTTAGCAATACAAAAAGCAGAAATAGGTAACTGATTTGAATCAAGAGTTTTGTTGACATCTAAAACATATTTTTCCTTAAAACCAAATATGTTTTCCAAACGTAAGGAATTTTATATTATTATTATTATTAGCACCGCGTCTTACTACCCGTTTGGGTTATACGCACTTACGCTAATGTGTAATGGTAGGGTGATTGTGAGATGAAATGGAGAAACTACAGTTTAACGTGGAATCCGAACCACGGTGGAGGCCTGGCATTCCTCACATTCACAAGATGTCTTGTCAGAGGTGATGGAAGGGTTTGGTAATCAGATAAATCTTTGCCGGGACCGAGGATTGAACCCCGGCCGCCAGCATAGAAGTCTGACACCTTACCCCTAGACCGCCAGGTCACCAAGGAATTTTATAAATAACTTATTAAAAATTCTTAAATGTTTATTGTTTATGTATTTAACATTAAATCTATATGAATAAAATACATAGTGTTTAGTCTGTCCCGAGCATTGCATGGTATCCACAGCACGTAGAGGTCTGGAATTAAAAAACAATAATAGCCCTTGTATATGAACGTGTGCACCTCAAAGCAGGAATATAAAATTTTTGATTAGATCGTATTTTAAATTAATTAAAAACAGTGTTTGAAGTAAAAAAGACAACAAGAGACGCAGAGCTTACACGTACTAGATTTTAAGTTACCTTCCCAGGATAGTAATTAAACTAAAAATATTTCTACTTCGCAACGGCAGGTACTTGAGTATAAAGCAAGCTTGAAAAGCATGTTCTGATGTTTCTATAAGGGAATCACGATTGTACCGAAACTACAGGCGACATCTTGATTTTAACATTACATTAAAGTTATCGGTTCTTGCATTTAGCGAAATTTAACTGAAATAAAAAGAAAGGTATTAATAAACACGATATTAAAAAATCCGTGTAAAACCTGCAATGGTGTTTATTTTGCAATAACATTGCTCCACACAGGAGACTGGGTGAAACACTCCCATGGACCACTGGCAACCAACATCTCGCTTATTCGAGCAGGGCTTTGGTACATCTCTTTAGTCTATCACATGACTCCCAAGCATGGGTGGACCGGTAGGTTCCAAGAGTCCTTGGACTACAAATATGACTGCTCTTTACATGCATGCATACATACATACATACATACATACATACATACATACATATACACATACATACATACATACATATATACATACACACATACATATACATACACACATACATGCATGCATACATACACATACATACATACATACATACATACATATATACATACATACGTATACATACACACATACATGCATACATACATACATACGTATACATACACACATACATGCATACATACACATACATACATACATATATACATACATATATACATACATATATACATACATATATACATACATATATACATACATACATATATACTTACATACATACATACATACATACATACATACATACATACATACATACATACATACATACATACATACATACATACATACATACAGTTAGAAAAAGTTATTAAACAATATTTTGTCCAAATTTGACTAAAACAGCTTCTGCAGGGCCCGGATGGTCAAAAGTCATGTTTGATTACGTCTCTATTCTCAACTCAAAATATCAGCTTGTACTTAATACAGGCATGAGCAAAAATGCTTTTAAATTGTTAGAAAACAGCTGGGAGCCTATTTTTTTAAATATTTAAGTTTGTAAAATGATTCTACATCTGCTACTTGCGTAGATTACAAAGCTAGTTACAGTTGTTATTCACTTAACAAATGCATTTAGGTTTGTCTTCAGAAATTGTTTGTAAATAGCCCTAAGAAACAATTAACGGGTTGGTTTTACATTCAATAGCATCATATATATTCACAAATAGTGTATTGGCTGGCATCTAGGCTTAATAATTAGTCCGCATTTCTTGCTACTAATCTAGAGGTCCCGGGTTAAAATCTCGGTGATACCAATAGGAATTTTTACCTAAGGGAAATTGTTCCTATATAGCTGCTATGGTATGGTTAATTATGCTTAAGCTAGGTTTAATACCTCTACTGGCAGCACATAATCATCATCATCACATTGGGGTGAAGAAACCGCACCTAAAGTCTGTTCAGCATAGGAATTGTTTTCTGAAAGGCCTTTTTCCCTACCAGAAATCTATTATATAGTAGGATATTGGTAGGAAAAAAAACCTTTCAGAGAGTAATTCCTACCGTGAACGGAGTTTTACATGATGCCCCAATCTTAGAAGATGATTACAAATCCGCTACTGCTTGTAAATTACCGGGAATGTCTAACCGAGAAACTCTGGTAGCATAATCTAAAAAAAATCTGGGCACCCACAGACTTACCCACTGGAACTTTTGACTTTCCCACTTCGGTGGCTGCGTGGTCTAAGGCGTTACTCTCACAATTTACCAGATTGATGATGATAGAGATATTTAGGTTAGAATCTCGGTCGGGTGTACGCCCTACTGAGGGTGGTTTTTTTTAAAAAAAACACTCTCGTTACACGCTAATGTGGGTACAAATCCTTTAAATATAACTTCCCTAGTCCCTAAAACCATTAGTGTAACTAGTACATAAGCGTATAGTTGGAATGTGTAGTAAGACTATGTGATAAAATAAACCTTTTGATTAAAATTTAATAAAAATCATAGTTTAAAATGTAGTGGATTCTTTTATTTTAGCTATATTATAGAAGTTGTGGCAGCCCAAATCAAACCAGCCCAATCTTCCCCTGTTCCCAAGCCCCTGGGTAATATAATTGGTGTTCTAGAAGGATTGCGCGTGATTTTTTAAATAGTCCTTTATACACGTCTTCTGAATTGGGGACGTGCGTTCACAATGATTCTCAGAAACCGGTTCTGAGAGACGTGCGTTCACTATGATTCTCAGACACCGGTTCTGAGAGACGTACGTTCACAATGATTCTCAGACACCGGTTCTGAGAGACGTGCTTTCACAATGATTCTCAGACACCGGTTCTGAGAGACGTGCTTTCACAATGATTCTCTGACACCGGTTATGAGAGACGTACGTTCACAATGATTCTCAGACACCGGTTCTGAGAGACGTGCGTTCACGATGATTCTCAGACACCGGTTCTGAGAGACATACGTTCACAATGATTCTCAGACACCGGTTCTGAGAGACGTACGTTCACAATTATTCTCAGACACCGGTTATGAGAGACGTATCGTTCACAATGATTCTCAGACACCGGTTCTGAGAGACGTGCTTTAACAATGATTTTCAGACACCGGTTCTGAGAGACGTACGTTCACAATGATTCTCAGACACCGGTTCTGAAAGATGTGCGTTCACAATGATTCTCAGACACCGGTTCTGAAAGACGTGCGTTCACAATGATTCTCAGACACCGGTTTTGAGAGACGTGCTTTCACAATGATTCTCAGACACCGGTTTTGAGAGACGTGCTTTCACAATGATTCTCAGACACCGGTTCTGAGAGACGTACGTTAACAATGATTCTCAGACACCGGTTCTGAGAGACTTGCGTTCACAATGATTCTCAGACATCGGTTCTGAGAAATGTCTGCGTTTTGTTAACCTCAACTTGGGACAGGCAGCGTCGAGGTTGGATCTGAGCAACAACTTGACAGATTTAGAGAGTTTCTTATAGATATGGTGCCTTGCACTTGATATATTATATATCTTTAAAGTATTTTTATTTTAACAGGGCGTTCCATAAATTCTGGTTGAAATGGTAAACCTCTTAATAATGTTTTATTTTTTTATTTTAGCGCTGCTTCTTACTACCTGTTTAGGTTATACACATATGTACTAACTACGGTACTGAGTAAGTGCAGAGGAGGATTGAATTTAGAGAAAGTGTTCTTGCATTTGAAAGAAGGTAAAATAGAACACAATTAAGGAAAACCCACCTTCAGTACACCCGACTGGGATTCAAACCTCCATTTCCCTCCCTGTTATAGGCAATTTAGTCTAAAGTAAGAGTGACGCCTTAGACTATGCAGCCACTGAAGTAGATCTTAATAGTGTTATTTTTACAAAGGGATATGTATCCTAGGAGTCACATTATTTTAGTAAACCTCTATTTCCATCCTCCCACTCCTGCTTTCTCCTCGAATACAATTCAGTGATATTCCTCTATGCTGCCTCGTCCAATTTCAGTTTAAACTCAAAGTAAACATCCACCCCCTACCTCCTCCACTAATTAGACCTGTAAAATCCAAACAGTTTCAAAAGTATTACTTATCGTAAAACATTTTTGTTATATGTATTCAGTGGTTACATGGTCTAACGCGCCACTCTTGCAGTAGACTAGACTGCCGATGACGGGTATATTGAGGTTCGAATCTAGGTTGGGTGTACTAAGGGTGGTATTTTCAAAATTGTTTTCTACTCTCCTTCCACGCTAATTCCTAAAATATCATCGTAATTAGTACATAAATGTATGGACCGAACGGTTAGAAAGACCCGTTGATAAAAAATAAAAACATTGTAATTTTAACCTAGTTTCATTTACGTTTAAAAAAACAATTTAAATTGTAGAAATAATAATAGCATCTCACATAAAAAAAGATTAAAGGCATAAAATAACAAGAAATTCTTTAGTTGTGCTAACAAACTACAAGAGGACAAAGTACTTGGAAACCCTATTATTGGTCAACGAGCCGCCAAGGTGGTAAGTTAATATTTATCTTCCTCATTTCCTGGTTTACTTTTGAATCTCAACTAATTCTCCATACAGACGGGTGATATTTCCGTAATCATCTATGACTGAATATAGTATAAGTCGATTTTTAACGTGTGAATGACCTATTGTCAACGTGTCCATCAACAAAACCAGTAGTTATCATGAAACCTCTCTTCTAGGAACTTGAGAAATATGTTATCGACCAAGAATAATAATTATTATTATTAGCACCACGTCTTACTACCCGTTTGGGTTATACGCACTTACGCTAATGTGTAATGGTAGGGTGATTGTGAGATGAAATGGAGGACCTACAGTTCAACGTGGGATCCGAACCACGGTGGAGGCCTGGAATTCCTCACATTCACAAGTTGTGATTAATACACGTCTTGTCAGAGGCGAAGGAAGGGTTTGGTAATCAGATAAATCCGTGCCAGGACCGAGGATTGAGCCCCGGACCCCCAACACAGAAGACCGACACCTTACCCCTAGACCACCAGGTCACCTATCGACCAAGAAGAGTCCTACAAGCGTCCCAAAAGCTTTATCGGATAAGCGAGACACTGATCTCCATTGGTTCATGGGAGGTTCTCACCCAGTCCCCCGTAGAGTAGTGTGAAATATCATACATTTCTAAAAATAAAAAAGTCATGTTTGGATTTTCATTCATAATTTGTGGGTAAATTAATCTGTTCTTTTTGAATAGTCGCTAAATGTAACAACAACCTATCACTTTAAATTACAAGGTTAAAATCAGAGTATTTATTTAAGTGTTGGTTATTTATTTTATTTGTTTTAACGCTTTTCTTCTGAAAGCATCGGGACGTGCATTCCCAAATCGGCATCGGCGTCGTTATCAGGTTGATTTAGGAAGGGGCGCCTCTAACGTTTACATGACTAAACCCCTCTCGCCTTCACGATTCACCAGTGCCGTATTTCCCAAGTAGCAATGCATCACGGAGGTTTGGGCTGGTCGTGCCAAGCAAGTTGTAGCCAAGAGAAACTCGGTCTACGCTGCTTTCTCATTTCGCATGCATGAGCCGAGCGGGTAACGGGGGTGGAGGGGGTAACCTTTTGGGCCTGCGCCGCCTCAAATTACACAGGATTAAGGCAACAGATACACAGAATTACAGCATGTAAAGTCTTGCTCCGTTGGTCCCAACGCGTGATCCACGCATAGTTCCCAAATAGCGTCTGCGCTACTGTCATCACCATCTGTAATTTCCTACCTAGTTACTCCTAAGACTGTCTTCCATTTGTTTATGCAATCTTCTTTCTAACTAGTCTCTTTAAATATGTCTCTGTATCAGTTTATACCCCGCCTACCTTGAAAGGTAGCAATTTCACCTTGACGGATTATGCAATCCCGTTATACCATGGTACAACCATGAATGGCACCCTAATTATATTTCAGAAAAAAACAAAGTCTTGATTTACTCTTTACTCCTCATCAGTATTTCTTGGTATATATGTTTTTTCCCACGATTTGTTAATACCTCTCCAGGCCAATCACAGTTAAAAAAACAAGGAAAAAATATGAAGTTTCACGATCTAAAAAAGGGGAAACAGATATAATAGGTTAAGCTGAAAGACTCCATTTTAAAGAAGAGAAAACTAATAAATAAAAATGGTGTTTGAGTTTGTAATGTAAAGTTCAAGGAGAATTTACTCAGATTTAAATGGAGGTAGAGGGGAAAAGTGTTTGGTTAAAATAATCCTTATACAAACCAATACAAGATTCGATCAATAACATTACCGTCACTGGATAACCAAACTAGTTGAGTCTAACATTCAGTCCGTGTGATTAATGAATGCATTCATTAATTTTCCATCTCTTGTGTTGTTGTTGTTGTAAATTGATATTTCATGCTTAATATTTATATATTTAAGAATATACTGTATCTTCCGTTAAGCCTTTCCTTGCTTGGTTCAACTATGGTGAGTTGTAAGATACGGTCCTAGTGGAATCAATCAAGATAAGACTGCGACCTTTAAGGCGGCCACCTAAGTCAGCGAAAAAGTATCCATCACTGTCAGGCCACATGGCTTAAAATACAATGATACGATTCGTTTTCTGGAAGTACTTATCTATTATGTCTCAGCTTATACTCTCTTTCACCCTTCACCTACAGCCACACTTTGACATGTCAAAATAAAGAGGGGAAAGAGAACTACGAAACTTCTCATCGAGGTAATGAGGAAAGCTCAATACAAATTCTTAAATATCTTCATTTTCTGTTGTGAGTCTATTAAAAAATGACTATATTTGTTAGAGGAAGGCTAAATATAAAACCCTTTTTCATCAATCCTAGTCTCATAGCTATGTAAATATGATTAAAAATTCGTTTAAAATGCGCAATTGTCACCTTTGCACATATTTGTTTAAACTCAAACTATAGGGTCGTTAAGGAAAAAGAGCCCCGTTAGAATGTTTCACTTTTATTTTTGGCGTAAATCATATTTTGAAGAAAGGCATTGTATAATTAAAATGTGTCACGTTAGATCTGAACGTCTAGGTGGCAATTTCTCTCACCGAGGCGGCCCATTTGAGTAGCAAAGAGATTAAAGTAAAATGTTTCCAACATAAATTAATACGTACTTATAGTCTTATTCTCATATGGACATTCAGTAATTAATGTGTGATGGAGTGCGGTCTTAAAGAGAATATAATTATTAAATGTGAAAGAAGCGCCCTACGTTTGTTTGGGCATGTTGGGATTTTAAGTGTGGATAGAGTGATGAAGCAAATATATGAAGGTAGAGTGTGGAACCAAAGGAAGAAGTAGGCCATGTAAAACGTGGTTAAATGTTGTAGACTAATGTGTGAAAAAGAGAAACATTAAGAGTTTTAAGAATAAAAGAGCATGTATGACTCAGTGTATCGATGTTGTTGAAGCGAAGGAAGTATGCAAGGATAGGAAAGTATGGAGGAAGTTATTGAAGATGGATTAGGTACGGAGTTTTTTTTTTTTAGCTATATGCACTGTGTCTTGCCTACCTCGTAAGGGAACGTTGGGATTATGCATGTGTATATATGTATGTGTAAATTTGTGTGCATGTGTGTATGTATATGTGTATGTATGTATGTATGTATATATGTACGTATGTATGTATGTATGTATGTACGTATGTATGTATGTATGTATGTATGTGTATATGTACGTATGTATGTGTATATGTATGTACGTATGTATGTATGTATGTATGTATGTATGTATGTATGTATGTATGTATGTATGTATGTATGTATGTATGTATGTATGTATGTATGTATGTATGTATGTATGTATGTATGTATGTACGTATGTATGTATGTATGTGTATATGTACGTATGTATGCATGTATGTATGTATGTATGTATGTACGTATGTATGTATGTGTATATGTACGTATCTATGTGTATATGTATGTATGTATGTATGTATGTATTTATGTATCAGTGCTCGAAAATGGAATTTTTATAAAAATTAGGGCTTATATTCAAAGTCGTTTAATAGAAAGGTATACTTAATTAGAAAGAATTGAAATTTTTTATATGTTTCTTAATAATTAGAAATATATATTTTAAAAAATCGATATTGCTTGTTTTGCCTTTGTATTACTGTATATGTTCTGTTTTCACTATTAATTAAACGGAAAAAGAATGTAAATACAACTGTAATGTTTTCAATTTAACCATATGTAGCAACATGAGTTTCCAGTTTTCAAATAACGGGCTTCCTAATAAAATGAGATTGTAACTATAATCTAACTACCATGAAAAGGCCTTTTAGAAAATACAAACATAATTTTTTGCAGGTACGATAATTGATAATATTCACTATATTATAATTGCCATGCTTTGGGCATTGATAATAACTCTCAAATATCACAGCTTCAGATCACATGACTTGGCGGGGAAGTGAAAGTCGATCTAGTAACTTTTTTTAGTTCTTCTAAATAAGCCCAGACGGTAGTGTGTTTGTCTATTGAACTAAGGTCCCACGTTCAATTCCCGGCATGGCTGAAAAAGGGTATCATTGGTGAAATGTGGGTTACCCCTTTCTCAGTAATGAGTTAACGCACAGTTGTTGTGTCTGTTAGAGATTTAATTTATTTAACAAGTCACGTGTTGATAGAATCGGCCTGTTTAAAAAGTGCACGTAAATATCTCAGCAAAAAATACACTTTTATATCCGTCAGATAAGGCTCGTACTATGAAATTTTGATTACACATGCTCCTTTTTATTGTTTATCTTAGATTGCTTTTTTCTTTCTACTTGTTTAATTTATTTACCTACTTTTATTTATACGTTTCTCTTTCAATCCGTTTCTCTTTACCTTTACCTCTCTTTTTCAGCTGGTGTGTTGCCTCTGTCTTTATAAACTATATTTATCTCCTCCCATCTATGTTTCAGCCCTTTCCTTTCTATCTAGATCTTACCCTTCCTATTAGCATATTTATCTCTTTCTCTCTCCAACATCCACAGCCTCTGTATCCTCCATCTTCTTCCAGCGTTTGAACTTGTGGTGGTCGGTGCTCGAGTTCTCTGAGATGTTTCTTTGTTGTGCTGAACCGGTTAGAGTTGCAAGGGGTGAGGTAACTAGTGAAAGGGTGGTTCTTAGCAACCCTCTTGATATTTGAGTGTGGAAACATACCCGAGTTTGGAGATGTTTAAATAACTTTGGAACAACCGAGTGAGACCAAACATCGCCCGAAGGAGCATTATTTTGGCGTTAGGTAGGGCTACGAACTAGATTCAATGTTACACCAGTATTATTTAATTAGATTAAATATTTATATAAATTACCAATATTACATATTGATTGTTTATTATGTACAACCACTAATATGATTAAATATCATTCAAATAAATTTAATTAGATTATTTTTACTTTCGCACTATCTCACAGGTATATAAAGTATTGTGATGGTCAAAAAAATCGAAATCAAGATTTTGATGAATCTTGACGGTTCATGACCCCCCAAATCCTAAATATTGGTTTTTGAATTTCCATCTGTCTGTCTGTACCTCCAACTAGAGCCTAAACTATTTTACCAATCTGAATAAAACATGTTATATGGGGTTTTCATAGAGGTGCCCCGAGGGGTTTTGGAATTGGATATCTAACCCTAAAATTAAGGGTAGTTTACTGAAGGGAAAAAAGAGAAAAAATCAATTTTACCAAAATCGGATCTAACGATTTTGATTAAATTTCATTTCTAAACATTTATAAATATTCCAAGCAAAATGGTTTCTCTCAATATTTCGGCAAAATGACTTTAAGGGCTCCGGTCTGATGCGTAAATTTACATTTTTTATAATATCTCCTAAACTATTTGAGATATGAAACTACTTATCGTGAAAAATATGTAGGGCCCTTTATAATACAAATATTTTATAAGAAGCATATTTTTGTAAAACCAATAACTTTCAAGCTATACGTAAATGTATATATTTTCTAACTTTTAAAACACAAAAGGTAAAAGTATTGCGAACGCAAATGAAAATCTAACCCGAAATGTTGATGGATGTCAACGTCTCAAGATCCCCCAAACCCTAAAAAGTGGTCTTTGCAATGATGTCTGTCTGTGTGTCTATTTAAACCTAAAATTAAGAGTAGTTTAAGACACGGCTAAAAGATAATAAATCGATTTTTTTTAAATTGACTAACGATTTTGATTAAAATTCGTATCTAGGTGTTGATTAAGATTATAAATAAAATGGCTATTTTTATTTTATCATGAAAATGAATTTTAGGGTATTTTACAGAAGCAGAAACTTACGTATATCCGCAACTATTTGAGATATAAAATAACTTATCATTGCAAAATTGTAGTACTATTAAAAATAAAATACATATATGAAATATATTTTTATAAATTCAACAGTTTCTGAGATATTGGCAAATATATTAATACAATTTTGTGAGCTATAGTTGTAAAGAGATACTACTTAAGTTTTAGCGCAATAATTCTCCAATGCCATAGAGTAATTAAATATAAGTAAGTCTTTAAAAGTTTATATTGTTTTTCCTTAAACCTCTTATGAGAAATGTTTGTACAACAAAGATCTATATCCATTTTAGACTCATTAGTCAATATTTACATTTTTTATTAGTCAAAATGTATAAATGAGGAATTTAATAGCAATCACGATGGCATGAAGATTTGCAACACCTAATAAAATGTCGAACATTTTAACCGGAAGTTGAAATTTTAATACGAAGTATTGACCCTTGTGGACCCAACATTGATCTTTTTTATCGGTCCAAACATACAAATGAGGACATCAATTCTTTTAAACAAAATTATAAAATTTAAAACCTGGACTAAAAAAAAAGTTTTACATAAGTATAGTACAATTTATGCTTGGGTTTTCCAGTGTATATTATTATGTTTCACGTATATTACGAGTTTTGGGTAAATATTTCCATTTTTAAACAATAGAGTGAGAAAGTCCGTGCGTAGTTCTGTACCATTTATTTTTTCCTAGGTAGTGTCTCATTCTCATTTTACGCAAAGGAAAGTACATTTTTCAAAATCAATAATAATAATAATAATAATACTTAGCACCACGTCTTGCTATCCGTTCTGGTTATACGCTTAAGTAGTAACTACACTAATGGGTTAGGAATAGGGAAGGTCGAATATAGAGAAAGTGGCCCTGCATTTGCTTGGAGGAAGAGTGGAAAACCATTTAGGAAAACCACCCTATTTCACCTGACCCGAGATTTGAACCCCAATCTTCCCGTCTTCGGTGGTCTAGCTCAACACTAAGCTAGCGCGTTAGCTAACTAAGCCACTGAGATGTGCTTTCTCAAAATTCTACCTTCCTCATTTCTACCTCATTAATATAAACATTCGAAATAAATGGATAAACCGAAGGGGTAGTAGAACGTGATACACAAAACAACATTATAAAGATTAAATCTATTACAATTATTTTTAGACACATCCTAGGACCGAACCAAAGTTCTATGGTCTCGTAAAAGAAAATACCTCTCTAATTATTAGGTCATGAGTTTGGGCTAGTACTGCGCTATCATCTTCATCATTAAATATACGTTCATATTTTGATTCAATGATTCATCTATGGTCACACAGTTCAAGGTGAAATGTACTGGATTGCCCGTAACAGGGAGCTTGAGCCTCAAATCACAGCAGAGTGCACAAAAGGATTGAGAGTTTCCCACATGTTAGTCATCACCGTATTTTTCTACATCCTCTCTCCAGTGCCGTGTCGTGAAATGTTGCCAGGGTATAGGCTTAGTTGGTTTAAATCGTAACTGTGAAAAGTTCTCATAAATCATTAAAACACCCATTTACTAACGAAAATATATTCCCATGTGAGATATTTATATCAGATCTTATCTGAGATTGGTCCAACGGAACTGAGTGAAGGATAACATTTAAAGTTTTAGCAAGCACTGTTTAACTTAGCAACACCCCACTCCCTGACACTGCCCTTTTTCAAGCTAATGTGAATAATTTCCTCTAAATTTGCCCTACAAATATTTACCCCTTAAAAAAAAGTCATTAATAACTTTAGTGTCCAACGTAATAAAAGTGAAAATCAATGATTTGATAAACAGTTTTCAGTGATGCAAGTGACGTGGCATGTGAATCAGAGGAACGTCTGTCATATTTATATTCCGATTTAGACTCGAAATTCAATAAATTGGTTTTAATGTACTATTAAAAAAAAAGGATTAAGACGATTTGTAAAAGTGGGTACATGAAAAAAGAGAGACCCATGTTGATTTTATGCTACTATCGGAAGTTGCAGACAAAGAATTTAGGGGATCATATTGATTGAAAATAACTCAGTTTGATTAAGTTTTTCTTTTATTATTTGAAGTATACTGTGCAATTTCTGATTATATCAGGACACAAAAATGTCTATGAGCGAGAGTGAAAGGGCTTACCAATTTTGTTGGGAAAGGTATTTTCACATACCTTCAGAGATTCTTTAATATGCCACAATTGACATGAGATCGACGGCTTTACTTCCCCTCTGAAGGAGGTTTTGCTACGGATTTTTATCGCTCAAGAAAAATCCGTCAATCCTGGGCCTTTTTTTTTTGAGCCAACAAACATTGGGTCCTGAGGCAAGCACTTTACCCCAAGACCATCGAGGTCAACTTGATGAAGTTTATCAGCTGATTAAAAATAACATCACAGGGCATGAATGAAACGCACAGGAATTTATTGGAAGTGAAGAAACTGTGTGATTCTGGTGCAAAGGACACATGAAAAATGAACATCTACTACAACCAGACAAAGGCACAACAGAGGTTTTCCTATACAACACCTGTGATATGTTAAATATGCAGAAAAACTATTAAACACGTGTTTTACAGATTTCCCTCTGACACCTAGTCTCCCTCACTGTAGCGTATGCCCTGCGTGCATTGTGTGGTCGGCCAGATATAGTGGTTTCATTATCCCCTGGGACCAACTTCTGAATCACTAGTTATCCACCTCGGTGGCGTAGATGGCTAACGCACTAGTTTCATGTTGAGCTAGACTGCCGAAGACTGGGAGTTCTAAGTTAGAATCTCGGTTGGATGAACTAGGGGTGGTTTTCCAAAATAATTTTCCACTCTTCCTCCACGAAAATGCGGGTTCGCTCCCTATAATCTAAACCTTCATAATTCCTAACCCACTTGCGTAATTAGTACTTAGCGTATACATTGACCGGGTAGTAAGACGTGGTGCTAAGTATTGAATCACTAGTTAACACACCTGATTTCTTGCTACGTAAAGACTAAATTTTAGACCTGGACGAGATTCGATCCCAAACCTTGAACATAGCTTGAAACGGATCACTTTAAATATCTTACACACGTGTTGATACTTACTAGGAAATTGATTATTTATTTAAATAAATATTACAGGACACCGCAATTACTTTCCCATTACTTTGCCTAAAAAATGGAGATATTTACTCAAAAACTATAAAATATATGAAGCTAAATAATATAAATTGTTGCAGAAACACATTGAGTAAAAAATTAACATCTCATTTCACCAAAGAGTATGCCAATAAGGTTTCCCAAACCTCAATATGAAAATAGATTTGCCAATTTCTTAGAAACTATTGGTTTTATAAAAATATATTTCACATGAATGTTTTTTTTAATCTTTAATAGTGTTATAACTTTTCAATGAATCTCAAATAAATGTGGAGATGCTATCAAAATTGGAAAATTCTACTTCTGTAAACTACACTAAAGGTTATTTTCACGGAAAATTGAGAATTTTAATTTTGTTTGTGTTGATAAACAGTGCCTGGATACATAAAAGTTAATACAAATCGCTAGAGCATATTTTGAAGAGAAAAAAAAATCAATTTATTATTTTTCACCCTTAAGTAAATTACCCTTAATTTTGTAGTTGGAGGGATAGTCCCAACAAAAAAAAAAAGCCAGACAGTAGGCATAGGAAAAAAAATTATTATTTATGTTCATTGGGTCATGAAAACTCGGCATCTATCAAAATCTCAAATTTGATTTTTTTGGCGATCACAATATTTTCTCTGACCGAGGTGTGCGAGAAATTAAAAAAAACTAATACCCCACGTTACATATATGTAACATCGGGTATTCAAAGCTCTTTGAGTGCAATACAAACTGATTACTCTCTAAAACCCAGTG
>CABEEJ010000724.1:213645-226904 GCA_901482245.1 Timema douglasi | reverse complement strand
TGCTGGGACTAGAACCGAAACTATTTTACCAATCAGGTTAAAACTTTGTATCTAGGGCTTTCATAAGGTTTCCCAAAGGTGTTTTTGAAATTATCTATATAATCTAAAATTAAGGTGAAAGGAGTAGGAGTCATTTTTATCAAAATTGGTTGTAACGATTCTGATTTAATTTCTTATCTAGACACTGTTTAACATAACAAAAAAATGGTGCCTCTTAATTTCACAGAAAAAGCACTTTTAAGGTAACCAGCTTAATTTTTTTTAAATCCAGTTTTGATGATGTCTCTGCAAACTCTTTGAGGTACGGAATATCTTATAATTTAAGTTATAGGACGCTTACCAAACAATTTTTATTTGAAAGAATATTTTGTAAAATCCTTATTCTCTTGGTTGTAGGCAAATATATATTTTTAAATATAGTTTTGAGAAATGTAAAGTTGAAAATGCACGGAACAAATAATATGTTTCTGTACCCGTGTATTTCAGGTACAGTCTTTGGTCAAATATGATGATCTTTTTTTTTTCAAACCTGTTTCAGTGACAGCGTGGTCTAACACGCTAATGTCGCAGTAGACTAAACTGCTGGTAATGGGAAGATCAAGGTTCGAATCCCGGTTGGGTGTACTGAGGGTAGTTTCCTAATTCATTTTCCACTCTCTTCCCATGTGAATGTGGGTTTTCTATAAATATAGCTTACCTAATCCCTAATTTCACCAGCGTAATTAGTATATAAGCATATAGCCCTAAACGGGCAGTAAGACGCGCTGCTAAAAAAGAAAAGTACCCCATTATATTTCTAAAACAATGTATATTATTTCGTTTCCCATAGCTTATGAGCAGGGCTTGTAAATTGATGGCATTGCAATTTTTTTTTGTGAAGTCAAGCACAATGGTAACTTGTATACGAACACATTTTAAGACACCTTGATATTTAAAACATGATAATTTTATTATAGTGCATATTTTTGCGTATTTGAAAGATTTTATAGTATATCGCATTTTGAGGGAGAGGGGATTCATTTTTTCTAGTTTTTATTCCCTATCGTGCATTTTCAGCCCTTTTTAGAATCATTACCTAAGAAATGTAGCTTGGAATATTTAATTTTTTTAATACACAAATTCATTATTTCCATTTAATTGAAGCAGTTGTTTTCTCGTGTAATTATTATTACAGCCATACATGAGAAAAGACGAATGTTTTCTCAGGGTAAATGTGACTCGTTAGAAGCCATTGCAGAGGGCATACCACAAGGTGATATTCCATACTTTGTAATGATATTGGTTTGGATTACTATAAATTATATAAAAAGTCATGGATGAAGGTAATTTTTCTTTAAAGTAATATATGTATAATATTCTTTTATGATTCATCCATGAAGAAACACGCGCATTTTAGAAATAATGGGAAAAGGATTTCACCACTAAAATATATTTGTATACAATATTTCCTGTTAAAGGAACAACTACGCAGTATATGGCAAAGCCGCCAATTCCCTATACCAATAAGAAGCTAGCCTTTACAACACTTGTCGCCAGGACTCTTTCTATTAGTTAGTTTTTACACTGTTGATGAAGGGAGCAAGAGGCAAGGGGTGTGTCATATTTAAGCCATTTGTGCGTATGTTTAAGGCCAGCCACAGACAGCCACACACAGCCACATGCACAAGTCGTACAAGCAACGTCACACAAGTCAGTCAGGCACAAGCAACGCAGTTAGGGACTCACAATTCTAGCACTGGCTCTCGCAGTCACAGTCTGACACAGAATACAATAATTTACGTTATTAACACAAGTGTGCATTAATATAAAGCATTTAATTGGAGTATGTATAAGTAATTAACAGATGTCATTTAAATAAATCGTGTGTGAATAAACAACCATCAACAGTTCTCTTTCTTTAATTCAATTAAATATACCGATTTAATTAGTGCTCGATCACGGAGCAATTAACAGCTGGTTAAACGGTATATTTTCCGTACAGTGATGATAGGCGCTCGACCACGGAGCTATAGACAACCTAAACATCATCACAGCATTATTATATCTGGAATTAATCCGAAGTGTTTCAACCGACACCTAAAGTGGGGCGATTAAATCCATAGTGCTTACAACTTCACTTATGCTCAAATAGCATTCATGGATGTAGAGCATAGCTTCACCAGGTACAAAAACCTATTAACACCTGAGAATCTTAATATGACATTCGCTGTGTATTGCAATGCAGAATAAGGTAAATATAAAATGTAATTCTCTCTTTCTCATGTACGCAACTGTTCTGTCTGTTTTATTATTTTTAATAGGTCTATTGTTCACACAAACTATTATTTTATTTCTTCCTTTACAGGATTCCTCAACCATGGCCATAAACGGACAAGAAGAAGAATCGGATTTTAAATGTAATATTTGATTATTTTTTTAAAGAGCATCTTTTGTATTTTTGAGGTTATAAAAACAAGTATTTTAAGTGTAACTTTTTTGTCTATAAGGGCATTTTATAATACTTCAAGGGTGACCTGGTGATCTAGGGGTAAGGTGTCAGACTTCAGTGCTGGGCGTCCGGGGTTCAATCCTCGGTCCCGGCACAGATTAATCTGATTGCCAAACCCTTCCTTCACCTCTGACAAGACGCGTATTAATCACAAATTGTGAATGTGAGGAATGTCATGGCCTCCACCGTGGTTCGGATCCCACGTTAAACTGTAGGTCCTCCATTTCATCTCACAATCGCCCTACCATTACACATTAGCGTAACTGCGTATAATTCGAACGTGTAGTAAGACGCGGTGCTAATAATAATAATAATAATAATAATAATAATAATAATAAGACAAGCAAATATCAACTGTAGAGACGTCTGCTGCTGTGCACATCTGTGTGAAGGGGATAAGTGCAAGTCATCCTCGTCCATCTGCATTTCTCAAGGACAAACGCAAAAATATGTTATAGGACGTACCTCCAGTTATCGGCTAGCTGCGGGGCTTAACGAGCCAGATGTGGTCCGCGGGCCGCTAATTGAATAGCACTACCTTACACATTTCGTCCCTTCGTGGCTGGTTGTATAAAATTGTTTAAGCATGTAGAAAAGGTCTTAGCATCAAATATTGTTACTACCGAGACGTGTTAATTTTACGCCTGCGAGGTAGACTAAACGACAACGCTACGCATTCCTTAATAAGTATCCGGTGCGTGCGTGCGTCGAGAGGGTACACAGGCCCGATATTTCAGTCACACCCTGACAAGTATTTAAATTTCCCCAGATAGTACCAGGGTGAAGGGAAGTTAATAACCAGTCAAGATGTGAGCCGTATATTCCGCCCCACGACAAGGGCTCGTGACGGCGCTGAACTCTAGTTTCTTGGCCCGACAACAAATGAGGCGGCGATCTTACATATTAACATAATCTGAAACACGTTGCTTAATAGCTTAGTGATAATACCTATTAGGTTTTCCTACTTTACCATATAGAGAAATTATTGTAATCGTGAAAATGTTCTGCTTTGAAATTATGATTAATCTTGACGTTTTGTGTGTCCCCGAAGCAATGAAAACGGGTTTTATAATACTGTTTGTCCCCAAATATCTCTGACCACCAGTATACCTAAACCTAGGAACACAGTCAAAAAGTTTGATGTATTTCGTTCAAAAGTGATATTTAGACGTTATGTGTCGGTCATCCTGATCCATTTATTTTTTTATTCTAGCCGTCAAATTAAGGGTAGTTAACTAATGACTAATTTTTTAAATCGTCACAAAACTATAAGATATTATATGATAAAATATATACGATTGTGTTGTGTCATTTATTAAACTTTTACGTTCAACACAAGATCTAACCTAGAGGGTAGGTATGAGTAAAGTTGCTCACTGGTAGTACACACCCGTCAGCGTGGAGAGAGTATTGGAAAACCAGATTAATAAATCCGTCTAGGTAAAACCATCCCCCGAGTATCAGGCTGAGGTTAAATCACCCGACACTTGCGATACTGGCGTCTTAGACAGCGTTTCCACAGGTACGATAGGCACAAATTTTAAAATGTGTTTGCTTATATAGTCGTCTCACCATAGATAGACTCTAATAATTGACCGTTCAAAACGATACTAAACATAGGCCCTATTTTAATATACCCATATAGTAAGCCATGTATTTTGGAGCTGTCACTATTGACATATAACGTAAAATCCCGGTTGGTTGTACTGAAGGTAAGTTCTGGTACACTTCCTTTAGATTCATCCTTCCTCATCTTTACTCCATCAGTGTTACTACGCGTATTTCCTTTACGGGTAGTAGTAATACGCTATCACATCAGCCTTACCCCATGGTGATAGATTACTTCTTGACTATATATAGAAGTTAAACAGGTTTGACGGAAAATGTTATAGTCTATTACCGGGAGTTGAACCTAGCACTCGATATAGCAAGAACTAAAATGTAGGATTAAGTACCAAATTATTGTGTAACCAGTCACGCATCGCCGTCACCTTCTCCGGTCAGCTGATTTGATGATCAACCTCATCTTCTTTCGTTGTCTCGTCCACGGCAGTCAGTTCCGGTAGAACATCTCGGGGTTATGTCGGCATAATGGTGGGGGTAGAGGTATACAGTCGATTTAAAAAGATGTTGTTTATCGTAGCATTTGAATTAGAAGTTTTATTATAATAAATTTTTTACATATTATTACCAAGGATATTTTAATTTAGAAACATAAAATAATTAATACATAGCTAAAGATAGCTATTTAGCCACCTGGGCTACCTCTACTCTCTCCCATCTCGAGACCCTACACGTGTCGATAAGTGAAATTGAGAGTACACGACTTTACTCTTTACGTGCTAAACGGCTAATTTCCCGTCTCTACTTTTCGCGTCCTAAACAGCTAGTGCCCGCGTCTGACGCTTTCCTTACAGATAAGGTCAAACACAGACGCTAAACCAAAGGCACTGATTGGCCAGTAGTCCGCACCAAAACCTCCCCCTCCCCTGAAAGACTGCACGTGCAAGAACAGGTGCGTCTCCCAGCTTCCGGGTTCAGCTAAAGATACAAAGCACGATACTTATAAATGAAAAGTAAAAGTAATAAATTTGGATGACTCGAATATTCCAACAAAAACTTTAAATAATGAAAAACTATTGGCTTATAAATTTAAAGGCCTGAATGAATTGAAATTTAAAACATATATTGCTTACAACTTTGGTTATGATTTACATAACTTATAATTACCATAAAACCCCACACTTTCTTATAATTAACCATTTGATAGTAATAAAGATAATTAAATTAGGCCTAGATGAATGGAAAAGAACAAGGTATTTATCAGTTTAGTACTCTCAGTATCTTGAGTATATTAATATGTAAACTAAAGGAAAAACTAATATAATTTTATAAATGAAAAAGTTGAGAGCTAAGGGCCTAAAAATCCGGACCACTTTACAATTGGTGTGCGATGTTCACAGGCTAGGTTGTTTACATACACAAGCGTTAAATTATCAAACACGGAGAAAACAAAATATTTAACTGATCTTTGTGAACTGTGATTGGGCATACCTGGAGTGAGGAGATGATGGCTGGGGCGCCCCAATATGGTTTCTTGAAGAGTAATTTTATTATTTTTCACGGGAGAGTTCCATTTGTTTTGTGCACCGAGCCTAGAGATGCTTATCCATATGTCAACACGTTTTGATCAGAAAAACGTGGGATGAGCTAGTCTATTATTATTATTATTATTATTATTATTATTAGCACCGCGTCTTACTACCCGTTCGGGTTATACGCACTTACGCTAATGTGTAATGGTAGGGTGATTGTGAGATGAAATGGNAGGACCTACAGTTTAACGTGGAATCCGAACCACGGTGGAGGCCTGGCATTCCCCACATTCACAAGATGTCTTGTCAGAGGTGAAGGAAGGGTTTGGTAATCAGATAAATCTGTGCCAGGACTGAGGATTGAACCCCGGCCGCCAGCACAGAAGTCTGACACCTTACCCCTAGACTGCCAGGTCACCCTACGAGCTAGTCAATAGCCAATAGGGGTAAAGGGAGGAATTAAAGCAAATGACCAGAAATCATTGCGGTGCTGACACCTAGTGATAATTAGTCTAACTAATTAAAACAAAAGAATATAGCACACCTGGCTTAGTGGATATATTCATACTAGACAATTGGTGTTAAGGCTGTGTGTTAAGATAAAATGTTAAGTTAGTTGAATTTATTTGAACTATTTTTGTGTTATCTTACTATTGTATTTAGAAAGTATACATCATAAATATAAATGTTTTGTTTGGTTTTTTTTTTATCGCCCAGCATAAATATCCCTTTCAAACATTTTAAAGTTAAGTCTAGAACTGTCTCGTCGCATGACCTCACTACCTTCCCTCTCCATCTGTCACGAGTAACGACTCCTGAGACAAAGTCGATCAATTCTCCTGGGCGACCCCCTCCCTGCCAGCCCACGCGCCGGAGCTACCCGGGTCTCCCCTATATAAGGGGGTGATATTGGCACCTGGGGAGCCGTACCAAGTGACCGCCAGGCTAGAACACACACCAGATAAGATAGTCGTGGAGGGCGGAAGGGTGAGGGGTGGGTGGGGGGGGGGGTAGATACGTCTATGCTACCTCCGTAACACAAGACATTTACGACCGTAGCCCTGGATATACTGGTAACATTTTTTTTCCCCCCCTTAGGTTCATAATCTTATTTTATGCTATGTTACAGGGATGGATCCGGGAGTCTCATTTTGGATGGTTGCATAAACTTCATTCGGATAGTACAAGGTTCGTTTACCGGCCAAATAGATAGCACATTTTAAATAAATATATATATAAATTAAAATTTACCTTTGTGTTTAATCCATACAAGGTAATATAATAATGTGTGACCTTTAAGGTGATCCCAAACTTTTTTTAAGTTGAAATAAAAATGTAATGTTTTTTAATTTATCAAAATATTTGTAGATTTGGTGGATAGAAAAAAAAAATAGATTTTAAACAAACTGGAGACACTTTTCTCATATATTGGCGTCATATTTTCTTTATTTTTATGTTTTGTAAAAAAAAATGTATTTAGCACCTCGTCTTACCACCTTTACAATCTATATGCATATATTATAATTACGCTGATAAGCTAGGGATGAGATAGGATTAGTTCAGAGGAAGTGACCCGCATTTTCATGTAGGAAGCTTGGGTGGGACACGTGTCGTAGAGAGCCACACTCTTTCAAAAAATACATCTTATTTCAATGACCCGCCTCGGTGGCGTAGTTGGCTAACGCGCTTGTCGTGTGGAGCTCGACTGCTGAGGACGGGGAGATCGAGGTTCGAATCTCGGTCGGGTGAACTGAGGGCGGTTTTTCCTAAATGGTTTTCCACTCTCCCTCCACGCAAATGCGGGTTCACTTCCTCTAATTCAACCTTCACAATTCCTATTCCATTAGAGTAATTAGTACATACAGGGTATAACCCGAACGGGTAGTAAGACGTGGTGCTAAATATATAAATATATTATTTCAATGGTTGCGTTCAGGCTGAAGTTGCCATCTTGAGAACTTCATATAGTGTTAAACAGTTCCACTTTACTGTGGTGTTGACATAGCTATAGCTCGGCAATAAGGTCAAATGGATCCCTTGTTTGTATTAACTTTGTTCATTATTTTTGTGTTTCCTGCACACCGGTGAAAAGGGTCTCACAATTTACGACATACCTTATACATACACATTTATTTCAAAATTCTGAGTGTATCATTAAAATTATAATGCATCACCCACTAGACCATAAACGAGTTGATTAAAAGTCTAAAGGTGACCTGGCGGTCTAGGGGTAAGGTGTCAGACTTCTGTGCTGGCGGCCGGGTTTCAATTCTCGGTCGCGGCAAAGATTTATCTGATTACCAAACCCTTTCTTCACCTCTGACAAGACGTGTATTAATCTCAACTTGTGAATGTGGGGAATGCCAGGCCTCCACCGTAGTTTGGATCCCACATTAAACTGTAGGTCCTTCATTTCATCTCACAATCACCCTACCATTACACATTAGCGTAAGTGCGTTTAAACCGAACGGGTAGTAATACGCGGTGCTAATAAAAAAAAAATAATAAAAGTCTAAAACATAGGTTGACACGTTAAAAATAATGCTAAAAAAATTTTAAGATACAATATATTATGGTACAAAACTATGTTTTAGGTCCAAATATGTTGTGAAATAAAAGAGTAAGATTTAAGGTTAATACCTGTCAAACAAATGTAATGAAGTGATTAAGTAATTTGGAATGAACTAAGTCTTATCTGTTTTCTTGCCCCATTACTCCTTTGTGATATCCAATACCGCTAAATTCTTTGTAAAGCCTTGTGTTTGTCCTTCAATGTAGACTCGAATGAGAAGGGTTGTTAGGGGGTGCGGTGGGTAGTTATGCCCTTAACATGTTTGTGATCAGTAATCAAAAAATATAATTAGAGTCGAGCTTGGAATTGAAACCGGGACACTCAACATCATCAGTCAGCTGTGACGTCAATGATCGAAGACAATTAGACGGGAAATTTAATCACTAATAGCACCGCGCCTTACTACCCGTTCGGATTATACGCTTTAAGTACTAATTACGCTAATGGGTTAGGGATTGGGAAGGTTGAACTAGAGGAAGTGAACCCGCATTTGCGTGGAGGGGGGAGTGGAAAACCATTTAGGAAAAACCACCCCCAGTTCACCCGACCGAGAATCTAGCTTCAATCTCCCCGTCCTCAGCAGTCGAGCTCAACACGACTAGCGCGTTAGCCAACTACGCCACCTAGGCGGGTAATTTAATCACTTCCTATAGGAAAAAAAACTTAAGAACGTGACAATATAAGTACTGTTTTATATATATTAAATCCATAACAGACACAACACCCCTTCACACCAACCGTTAATTCATCCCTGTGAAAGGGGAATCCCATATTTCACCCATGATATTTTTTTCTATCATAACGCAGATTATAACACAGGGATCTTAGCTTAGTAAGAAAATATGTTACTGACTGAGCCAAGGTGTTCGAATACTACTAGATAAATAATTAAATAAATAAACACATATTTTATCGATCAAAATTAAGGTTTACTTTGACTAAAATCAACACGCTTATTATAAATAAGTTCAACCCTAGATCATCCAGAGCACCTAGTGTCCACACTAACACTCACTGAGAACTAGAAATACCTAGGTCGCCAATCAGTGAAAACGAGAAATACCTGGGTTGCCAATCACTGAGAACTAGAAATACCTGGGTTGCCAATCACTGAGAACGATAAATACCTAGGTCGCCAATCACTGAGAACGATAAATACCTAGGTCACCAATCAGTGAGAACGAGAAATACCTAGGTCGCCAATCACTGAAAACGAGAAATACCTAGGTCGCCAATCAGTGAAAACGAGAAATACCTGGGTTGCCAATCACTGAGAACTAGAAATACCTGGGTTGCCAATCACTGAGAACGATAAATACCTAGGTCGCCAATCACTGAGAACGATAAATACCTAGGTCACCAATCAGTGAGAACGAGAAATACCTAGGTCGCCAATCACTGAAAACGAGAAATACCTAGGTCGCCAATCAGTGAAAACGAGAAATACCTGGGTTGCCAATCACTGAGAACTAGAAATACCTGGGTTGCCAATCACTGAGAACGATAAATACCTAGGTCGCCAATCACTGAGAACGATAAATACCTAGGTCACCAATCAGTGAGAACGAGAAATACCTAGGTCGCCAATCACTGAAAACGAGAAATACCTAGGTCGCCAATCAGTGAAAACGAGAAATACCTGGGTTGCCAATCACTGAGAACTAGAAATACCTGGGTTGCCAATCACTGAGAACGATAAATACCTAGGTCGCCAATCACTGAGAACGATAAATACCTAGGTCACCAATCAGTGAGAACGAGAAATACCTAGGTCGCCAATCACTGAAAACGAGAAATACCTAGGTCGCCAATCACTGAAAACGAGAAATGCCTAGGTCGCCAATCAGTGAAAACGAGAAATACCTAGGTCACCAATCACTGAGAACGAGAAATACCTAGGTCGCCAATCACTGAAAACGAGAAATACCTAGGTCACCAATCAGTGAGAACGAGAAATACCTAGGTCGCCAATCACTGAGAACGATAAATACCCAGGTCCCCTAACAATCACCGAGAACAAGAGAATACTAGGTCCCCAAGGTGTTTTTTTAGCAACACCTGAACCGTGTCAGGGTATAGTATTGATTTTCAGTCATATTTTTATTTTTGTAAATTCTAAGTATTTTTTTAATATTATTTTTAGTGTAATTTTATAAGTCACTCTTTACTATGAACCATAGTTATATTACATAACGGCTTCATAGCTTCCTCGTCATCACTCCACCTCCTCCTTACCTATAGAATTTTTTTTTTTTCAGGCGAAGAAGAAATGAAGCCCGTGCAGCGACTTCTGCCTTTGTCGGTGTAAATAGTTTTAGGACAGTTTCTCTACTGCTAAGCTTGTGGGAAAAACTTTTATTTTTCCGGAACTTTTTCGTCCCATGACCTTCGTCTGCTTTGTAGTGATATATCATAGCGGCCAGAGGAGGAGGAGGGGGGGGGTTGGATCGGAAGCTCAGCGACCCTCCCTCGTTAAGTAGGATCATCCCTTCATTAGCGACGGAGTTTGATACAGAGGCGTCCCTTGATAACGTAGCGTGACAGTGCATCGTAAATTAATCCCTACAATGGGACTAGTGGAGCTGGCAGTGGGAGGGGGGGATTTTTTTCTAAATAGGGGGGAATTGGAATACTTTGGGATAAAATACTTTTTTTAATCTTTTTAGTGTGATTACAAAATGAATGGTCTCCATGATGCAATATAATTAATACTTTTTAATTAACATTTTTAAAGGGTCCTTGCATGGAAAATAAATGTTTCGGTGCACCACACAAATTTTACTTAAAAATATATCAATTTAATTTTTATTCAGAATATATGTGAAACAAAATAATATACATTGTTATAAAAAAACATAATTTAAAAAAATCACCACATTTAAATAGATATTATAAATTAATTAATAAACACTGCTACATAAACATCACAGTCGATCAAAAACGCCAGATCTCAGCTTAAAAAATATATATATATAAATTGGCTAAGAGTTCAGAGATTATTGATTTGATAAAAAATATATTTCAATTAAAGGTTTCTTATTTTTAAAAGTACTACAACTTTGTAGTGATAAGTTGTTTCGTATCTCAAAGAAATACGGAGATATGATCAAAATTAGAGATATCCGCTTATGTAGAGTCATTTTCACGGGTAAATGTGAGACACAATTTTGTGTGCAATGATAAACAGTACCTACATACGAATTTTAATCAAACTCGTTAGACCCCGTTTTGACAAAAACTCTTTTCGTACTTTAAGTGAACTAAATTTAATTTTAAGGCTAAATAAATAATTCTAAAAAATAGCCTCTGAGCAACCCTAAATACTAAATTCCAGTAAAATATGTATAATGGTTTCGGCTCATCAAATAACATACAGGCAGATAGATATACGTCTTTCTGGAAACCACTTTTTCCGGGTTCACGTTGACATTCAACAAAAAAAATTCTTTTTTTTTTACAATCACAATTCTGTTTATCTACGAAGTGTCGTGATAAAGTAAACATGTAGAGTAGTCTATGCTTCAGTATTATTATTATTATTATTATTGTTATTATTATTGTCGCCCGTTCGGGCTATACGCACTTACAATAATGTGTAGGCCTAATGGTAGGGTCATTGTGAGATGAAATGGAGGGCCTACAGTTTAACGTGTGGATCCGAACCACGGTGGAGGCCTGGCATTCCTCACATTCACAAGATGTCTTGTCAGAGGTGAAGGAAGGGTTTGGCAATCAGATTAATCAGTGCAGCGACCTAGGATTGAACCCCCGACCCCAAGCACAGAAGTCCGACACCTTACCCCTAGACCGCCAGGTCACCTTTATGCTTAAATAGTTTAAACGATGGTAAATGTTCTTATTTCCGCTTTAACTGACATGAATTTTTATTTTAGCACCGTGTCTTACTAACCGTTTGGGTTATACGCTTATGTACTAATTACTATAATGGTTTTAGGGATTAGATAGGTCATACTTACAGGAAGTGTACCCGTATTTTCATGGAGGGAGAGTGGAAAACCATTTCAGAAAAAACTCTGTACACCCGACCAAGATTCGAACCTCGATCTCCCCGTCATCGGCAGTCTAGTATACTGCGAGAGTAGCGCGTTATACCACGCGGCCACCAATCTGGACTATTTCTTTTCTTTTTTTTACCATTATAGTTGTTTATGATGGTTCCAGCCACATTTAAATTGAAAACTGACAGATTAGCACGGTCATTGAACTCAGGATCTTTTACTTCGTATGTCAATGTTCCAACCGTTAAGCTAGCCAGGAAGCATCTATCCATGTAACATCTAAATATTAAGTTCAAACAAAATCCATCAAACTGTCTCTCATCTAGGCCCAGGGCACAAACAAATAATATACCCAGACACTTAACCTCTTTGTTAAAATGGTTGCGCTCCTTTTGGCAGGTTGAATCTTTCACCACTAGGATCGCTACGGTTAGTCCTATCATCCCCCAGCAGCGACACTAGCGAAGCCCAGTTTTGAGGGACTCAAGCTGATAAAAGGAGCGCAGGAAAAACCCCGTAAGGTTGAGAGTCTGTTTCTTTCTTGTCTGTGGCCCAGGGACATGTAGAATATTAAAACCCACTCTTTTTTTTTTTGTTCCAGGTCACATAAAACGTAAAGATTCATCATAACCTCGAAGCCAAAAATGATCACGATTACAGTACCCTCTCTTTAAATGAGAAAGTAAAAATTATACTTTCCTTTTTTGTAATTATTTTATTTATTATAGTTTGTTTCTTTATCACCAAACAAACTTTCAAGTGAGACACATGAGTAAAAGAGAGGGTAGGAAAATGTGCACAAGCTATTCAAAATTTAGGGAACTTCTTCTCGGACCATAAATTGACGTGAAAAGGGAAGACGGTACCTACCAATATTGATGTGGGTTCTTCTAGTCCATGCATCGTATATAAGCGTCAGGACGCCTTACACGCTCCACTCGGTGGACAAAACATCTTCAAATTCATCCCACATGCATCTTGTGACCATTCATAAATAACTCAGAAAACAGAGTAAACACGAAAAGGGGGAAAGTTAAAACGGTCTCGAAAAAAAAAAAGCCGATCTTGTCCAAGAAATGTTTTAA
>CABEEJ010000724.1:185843-210964 GCA_901482245.1 Timema douglasi | reverse complement strand
CCCCCCCCCTTTTTTTCCTCGTCTTAGTCTCTTATTTTCTCTGAAACTCTTTTTTTTACTGAGATTTTGGTGAAAATATTTGCAAGGTGCACCTTTTTATCAAAGTGTATCCAGACACCTGAGAGGTTAAAACTCACCCCTTTCCAAATATCCATAATTTTGAAATTTTCAAAAACTATCATTTTTGCCAATTTAAATCAAGAGACGGATAAAGATGTATTCAATCAAAAACATGATAAATGTGTTAATGGTTTGGCAAACAAAAGAATATAAAATATAAATGTTACGAAACAATCATACAAACTTTTACATATATTTCATTATAGCTTGAAACAAAATTTTCAAAAAGAGGTTTTCAGTAAACCACCCCTAAGTAAATTTTCTCTAGGAAAATAAATTCATTATCTTGCTAAGCCCAATAAACACGTATCTTACGCTTTATATATAAATTTTAAACACAATTGTCCAAACCATTTTTAAAAAGTCTCAAATTTTCAAAAACTGGTTATTTATGAACAAACCTCAAGTTACTGTAGTTATATTTGATAATATAAAAAATATATTATTATTATTATTCATATAAAACAATTTCCAGATGCCCATTTTGAACTAAATCTAAAAGGCTGTTTTCAAAATATTTCAATTTTTTTTTCAAATGTGTAATAAGTAAACCACCCTTAAATGAATTTCTTTTAAGAATCAAAATTATTATTACTATTAATATTTTTATTATTATTAGCACAACGTCTTAGTACCCGTTCGGGTTATGCGCACCTACGCTAATGTGTAGTGGTAGGGTGATTGTATGATTAAATGGAGGACCTACTATTGGGGAATTTCATACAGGTGTCAGCTTTTGTGTCGTCGTGTTGGCGAGACTGCAGGGCAACCAACCTCTGTGTGTCTCAGTGTCAGTGTCAGCGGATTCTGTAGCAGCTAGTGCGTTCCTTGTTTGTGGTAGTTATTTATTGTCTTCCACTTTATATGTTCCTGAAATGGCAACACTATGAGGAACCCATCAGTTCCAAATACCAAGAAAAGAAAATCTGGCCAAACCATATTCCCATCCTTAAGGGAAAAAAAATTCTACACAATCAAAATAACAACCATAAATCAATTTTACGCCATCACCCACAAAGTGATCATTCCTACCATAATAATAATAATAATAATAATAATAATAATAATATTTAGCACCACGTCTTACTACCCGTTCGGGTTATACGCTTTAAGTACTAATTACTCTAATGGATTAGGAATTGGGAAGGTTGAATTAGAGGAAGTGAACCCGCATTTGCGTGGAAGGAGAGTGGAAAACCATTTAAGTAAAAACCACCCCCAGTCCACCCGACCGAGATTCGAACCTCGATCTCCCCGTCCTCAGCAGTAGAGCTCAACACGGCAAGCGCGCTAGCCAACTACGCCACCGAGGCGGGTCATTTCCTACCATACCAACCTACCTTATAATTTATAAACAAAAATCCTTCCAAACACCTAGACACAGCGACATCACTCATAATCACAACTATTACACTCACAGGGTACTAAATGGTCCCCCCTCATACCAAGAGGATAAGGGCTAGCGACTGCTGCCTGTAACTCACAAAGCAAAATCAGCCCTTTCTCTTGATGCACTAGGATGACGCTTCTGTCAACTTAGAGATTCAAGAGTCGTGCAACAGCCGAAAGGCGCACTATGAGGAAGATAGCGCACTACTCCCTCATGAGTGGTAGAAAAGAAGAGACTGGCAACCCTGGCTTATGTTTTATCAATTCCTCCCACCCTTTTCATGACGCGTAACATATGTTGCGTATATAAAAGCAAAAGCTCAGGACGCGCGTTCGAGAAACGCCTGCATAAAAGGGCCCTCATTCCCATGTGAGGTGTCTTGGGCAGTGTCTACGTGTGATTGGTCAAATGGGGGAAGTATGGGAGAGAACATTTTCATAAGTGCAGGGTTTTTTTAACAAACTCTGCTTACCCTGGAAACATTCCACGACACGGAACTGGTTATTAGATAGGGTTTTTTTGTACCAATTCTTACTGCCCATACGGGCTACAAGCATTTAATCACATTGGTTGATTATTATGATAATAATTATAATATCGTCTGTATTTGGGCGAAGTTAAGGCCAGCACCTTTTCTTAAACTTATGGTTGAGGATGGTGGAATTAATATCAAATATTTCCTCTCTTGTTGGAAAGTAATTTAGGAAATAATATTCTCCTTATACCTGGCTGAGATTCAAACCTTAACCTCCCCGTCACCAGCGAACCGTCTTGACATCTGGTCCGCGTACTAACCAGTGCCAAAAAAAATGGAATGTGTAAGCAAAAGGATTATTTAGCGACTTATTACATAGGGTATCACGCATTCTGACGCCTTATACTGCGTGACCAACGGTGTGAGTACCAAATATATCGAACATTGTGCCGATAAAAATCTTCCCCCCCCCTTCCCCTGACCACAAAGCTACCAGTGTACAGATAAAGGAAGGGGTACAGGGGTGTACAGAAAAAAAATCAGAGCTGACATTGAAATGTGATTTAATTTGTTTTTAATACATACTTAATTAACACAAGATATATTAACGACCGAATATAAGGATCAGGAATGAGTAAGGTTATTTAAGAGGAAGTGCTTTCGCATTAGCTTTGGAGGGTGAAATAGTTATATTGACGTCTAGTTAGACCACGTGACTACCGGTAAGAGCCAGTGAGGTTGATTAATAGTATATTCAGGATAGGTAGATTTTATTTTTAATAAGTACATTTGGGAGTCTTTCATTAATGTACGACCTTATGGTCAGTAAGGCCCAACATGTAATGAATCGATTACAGTGGCGGCTTGTGGAATGCTGCCAGGGGAAGCAAAGTTGGTCTAGCTAGACTGTACTAGTAAATTTTAACCTCCCTCCAGTATCAAACTCGACCCTCATCGGCGGTCGAATAGTCTAAGGCGTCGTTCTCGCGATATACTGGACTGCTGGTGACGAAGAGATTGGGGGTTAGAATCTCGGTTGGATGCAAAAAGTGTTGTTTCTCCTAAATGACTTCCCACTCTCCTTCCACGTAAATGCTGGTACACTTCCTCTAAATGTAATATTTTTCATCCCTAACACAGCGTAATTAGCACGCATGCGAAATATATGGTGAAAAGTGCGTGCTAAAATGAGTTTTTTTTAAAAAGGGACATGTTTATCAATATTGACCACAAGGAAAACTATTTCTATTTTGTAAATAAAAAAGATCCTTCCTATGGAAATTGTATTGTAGCGGAAGAAACAGCGCTGTTAAGTTTCTGTTTTAAGTTGAGCTTCACCTCGTCGGTTGCGGGTGATCCTTGTTCACCCAATCATGGGGTAGCAACCGGCGGTGGTAACGCCGCAGGTGTTATTTTTTCTCATCATTTTAACGTAACCATCCTCCCCCCAGTCGGTGCCCCAAGAGTTCTTCAACAGCCAATAATCTAGGCCGTTCTCCGTCCCGAACCCACACAGCGTGGCGGCGTGCGTCAAGGTATTGGGGTCGCAAACCTTGTAGTTGGTGTACACCCCTGAGTGATCATAGCAATTCATTGATGAGATCATGGCGTTAAATCCGTTTATCCAGGGAAGATAGCCGGCTTTACCTTGCTTGGTTCCACTATGGTTTATCTTGCACCATAATGTAACCAGTCAAGGTAAGACAGTTGCTACCTCTTAGGGCAAAAGGGATGAACATAAACTTTTTCAACAACAACCAAAATTGCCTCCTTGTTTTATCTTCAAAGCTTCATATTAACACTTTAAACTAATTATTATTAGGTGGAAATTATTTCTGTTCATGTATATTTATTTTCTCGTATGATCTCGAGATTATGATGAATAATGACATTTTGTGTGCCCCCGAATTTTTTTTTAATGTGTGTCTTACATTATTTCTAGTTATTCTAACTGTTTCCGTGCTTTTTTTATGTCTGTCTATATACCCCTGAGGCTACAGCCCAAATAGTTTTAAGGATTTTATTCAAACTTGATATTCTTAATGTTAACTGTTCATAATAAGAAGTGAAATTGTGATTTTTTTTTATCTTAACTCTGGAATTAAGAGTAGTTCATAATAATGTATTTTTTAACTAAAAATTTGTTCAAAAATTGCTATTAAAAATATTGTTCAAAAATGCTATTTAGGTAGTGTGTTTTTTTTTCTAAGAAATATTCCTTCAAGCGTAGTTTCCTTTTAAAAATAATTATTATTATTTTCATTATTATTATTATTATTATTATTATTTGAGTTATTTAACGTGCGCTTTTTGAGCCAATCTATTATACCAGCACACGACTTATAAACTAACCTAAATTTATAGATAATTGTTTAGCCATGCCAGGATTCAGTACCAGGACCTTTAGCTCAGTGGACAGACACGCTACAGAACGAGCCAAGCCGTCGTACCACCAAGCCGGTATGAAATCAGGAAGGAGCTTGTAGGTGTGGAGGTCTATACTTCATTCACGGTAGGAATTACTCTCTGGAAGGTCTTTTTTCCTACCAATATCCCACTATATAATAGATTTCTGGTAAGGAAAAAAAGCCTTTAAGAAAACAATTCCTAAGCTGAATAGACTTTCCCTACTGTACTGTACTGTACTGTACCTTCACTGTAATGATGAAAGTCATCTGGGCTTCCGTTGAGTGCGACGCAGATGGGCCCTTCGGTATACACGGCATGCATCAGCATGGTCTCGTTATACGGTTCAATCATGCAGACGCCCTTAATGGTCGTATTCACGTTGTTCGAGAAATTTCGGCATGTTTCATCTTCCTGGAAATACAGTATTATCGATATATGCTAATAAAGTATGTGCCAAGTCCGCCTTTTCAATTTGAAGCTCGCTCGAGTCGAGTATATGAAATATTCTCTAAGACTATTTGAAGTTCAAAATTATTTTTTTTTTAATTATTACATTGCACAATTGTTTGTAATATTTTGTTTCAGTCTGATAAAGCAAGTTATTATCACAGCATTCAATTTATTTATTTTAGAGGTTTTCACTATGAATATTAATTGGTGATGTACAAAACAGTTCAGAATGTCAGTAACAAGGCCGTAGCAAGGGGGAGGGGGTTGGGAGTTTTAAAAAAACGTGAAATATTATGAACCATATATATATGGCTTTATTTATGGTTCAAACCATATCCAAATTAAGATAAATAAAAATTAGAGGGTTGTTTTACCATAAAAAGCATTTCAGAGAGCTTCTAGAGGTGTTAAACATTTAGAAATTTTCCTAGCCTTCGGCATTTTGGGGTTTATTTTACCGTTAAAAAAACACTTCACAGAGCTTCAAAAAGTTTAATATTTAGAAATTTTCCAAGCCTTCTGCAGCTAGGGAGTTATTTTACCATGAACAAACCTCACTTCAGAGAGCTTCTAGAACTGTTTATCATTTCGAATTTTATCTAGCTTCCATCAATTGGGAGATGTGCCCACCAAACCCCCCCCTGAAATTATTGGCCGGCTATGGCCTAGGTCAGTAATTCACCATAAATTGAGTATTTTAGTTGTCAATATTTTTGTTGGAAAAGCTTTGAAGCCGTGATTTGTTTCGAGGCAAAGTCGAAACTGACGTTTGTTTTGATGCCAAGTTGAAGTTTCCAAGCTTCACACACCCCTAGATTCTAGTTCCAATAGTTATATTCTCGAGAGAGAGTTTCGATAGTTTGAATCTCAAAAGTTTGAGTTTTAATAGTTCGATTTACAATAGTCCAACCCTCAAGAATGTTGGTAGTTCTAATCTCGATAGTCCGAGTTTGATAGTTCTAGTTTCGATGATTCAAGCTTTGATCATTCAAATATTTATAGTTCTAGATTTTATCGTTTCAGTCTTAATAGTTCAATTACAATAGTTCTAGTCTTTACAGTTCAAGTTTCATTAATTCTACCCATGTTAGTTCTAATCTCTATAATGTGAGTTTCAATAGTTCGAGTTTTGATAGATAAATTCTTGATTATTTGAGTTTTGATAACTTGAGTCTCAATTGTTCTAAACTCAATAGTTTGAATCTAGATAGTTCAAGTTTTGAACATTTGAATCTCATTAGTTCGAGTCTCGAAAATTCTAAGCTGTGTTTTGTTTCGTAATAAATTAAGGAGAAATCTTAAGACTAAACGTTCCAAAAAAAGGAAGGTTTCTCCATTTTTCCTGACGGTTTAGGTGCACTTACCGCGGCTGTGTACTGATATAATTCATCTTCTACGATCGCTCCCTTCTGCTTCATGAAGTCATAGGCCGACCCCATCCAACCCCCGCTGCAGTTCATATCGGAGCAATCTATCAACCATTGTTCACTCAGATGCTTCACCGGTCGGTTTTTTTTCAAGATGTGGCTTTCCAGTACTGACATCTAGCGGAAGAAATATATTTTTTAAACAGAGTAAACCCTCGTCAATCCGAATTATTAGGAGTTGAGGCCATCATCCTTACTAAAGGAAAATACGGATTAGTGAAGCAAAAGATAAACTTTTTTTTTAAAAAATACATATTTTTATAATCGGAGCACAATTAAAACCGATCAAATCAATTTTATTTTAAATCATTATGAGACTCTATGTAAATACTTCAAAAAGACAATAAATGTATTCATTGATCGAATTGAAGTTGTACTTAATATACAACACGATAATATAAATGTATTTCAATCCTTATTTAATGTAACGGGATTAGCGAGGATTTACTGTAGTTTTATAGGTTATTGATGTGAAGCGCGAGTTTTTTAGGAGACACACAAAAGCAGGGTGAATGAACGAGTTATCAAAGAAATGATTGTGGAAAAACACGTATGGACAGTCAGTAACGAAGGAGAGCGGTTTGAAAGGGAATCCAAAAGGACAATGTGAAATAAACGTCTTACGTTGGCTTGGGCATGTTGAGAGGATGAGTGTGGATTGAGTGACGAAACAAATATATGAAGGTAGAGTGTGTGGATCAAAAGGAATGGGTAAGCCATGTAAGACGTGGCTAAATGTGGTAAACGAATGTGTGTAAAAGAAATACACAAATAGTTTTAAGAATAAAAGATCATACACGACTCGGTGTATATATGTTGTTGAAGCGAAGAGAGTATGCAAGGGTAGGGAAGTTTGGAGAAAATTAGTGAGGATAGTTTAAGTACGGGGTTGTTTTTTGAGCTCTATAGACAGTTTCTTTCTAATGTATGTATGTATTTATGTATGTATGTATGTATGTATGTATGTATGTATGTATCTATGTGTATGTATCTATGTGTATGTATCTATGTGTATGTATCTATGTGTGTGTATGTATGTATCTATGTATGTATTTATGTATCTATGTGTGTGTATGTATCTATGAGTGTATGTATGTATGTATGTATGTATGTATGTATGTATGTATGTATGTATGTATGTATGTATGTATGTATGTATCTATGTATGTATGTATGTATGTATGTATGTATGTATGTATGTATGTATGTATGTATGTATGTATGTATGTGTGTATGTATGTATGTATTTATGTTAGCGAACATGACAAGTATTAGTGTTTACCTTTCCTACGTTGATTTGATTTATTTTTTACCATAGTTCAGACTTTGTTCATATGAATTGTCTATAAATGCCAAATGGTATTGAATTCTTCTTTTTTGTATAATCTCGATTTTGAGGGGTAGAGGTAGTGGTTGTGGAACCTGCAGAGGGAAAGGGGTATCAGATAGGGCATGACCACCACCGGAATAGATTGTACACCTACAGTGCCCCCTTCCCTCTACTGGTTCCACTACCTCCCCCTCCTGGGGTACCCCTTCCCCTCTACTGGTTCCACTACCTCCATCCTCCTCTGGTACCCCTTCCCCTCTACTGGTTCCACTACCTCCACCTCCTCTGGTAGCTCTTCCCCTATACTGGTTCCACTACCTCCACCTCCTCTGGTAGCTCTTCCCCTCTATTGGTTCCACTACCTCCACCTCCTCTGGTACTCCTTCCCCTCTACTGGTTCCACCACCTCCCCCCTCTGCTAATTGAACTCACCGCGCTGAAGGCCCAGCATGCACCGCAATCCCCCTGATCTCGGACAGGAGTGACGTAGCCGTAATCTCGCCAGTCGAAGTTAGTGGGAAGTTCGTTCGTGGATCTTAATGTGTAGTTCACCTTCTTTATCTCGAGTGAATCCAGGTCCCCCCGCTTATACCCGCAGTACTTGGAGTGCACCTCTTCCTTGGTCTGTGGAACAGATGAAGATCATTGCGGCGAACATTCGAACAAGCATTCACCTGAATGTTATGGCAGGCTCACACAGAACGCTAAACTAAGCTATGCTATGCCTTGCTACACCACCGCGCTGTGTCTTTTGCCGATCGCTGGCCGGGCAATTTTTCCATCTTCCATCTTGAGCCATCTTACGTTGCGCATGCGCATAAAACAGCTTGGGCCACGTATAGAACAGATGCAGTGCTGGATTGTTGAAACTAACCAAAGAACTGTTGGAGGGTTTGTTTTTTTTCCTCCTACATTTTCTTCCTCCTCCGAAACATCTGCTTATCTTCCTCGGGACATTTTGGAGAATGCCATAACTAAACTTTACTGGAGCAGACCAGAAAGAGATCACAGTGAATTCAGGAGGGAAAAGAGGGACCATAGCTTAGCTTAGCAATGAGTGTGAAACCAAACTGATAAAATCTTAGCCCAGAATAGTATAGCTTAGAGTTCTGTGTGAACCAGCCTTAAATGTATCCCTTTAGTACGTGGAGTTGCACCTCAATAGTGCCTCGTGATAAGCCTATTATATTCCTAGCCCCTTCCCGCTAGTTCTAGAAAAAATAAGATGCCAAGGGTGTTTTATTAGCAGTGAATCTAAAAAAAAAAAACTTTCTGGAAGAAGACTAAGACATTGAACTTCAACAACAACAAAAAATCCCGCCTCTTAATCATAAGTGCGTCGTTGTTTCAAAGAGCGACGCTTCTAATGCCTTGAATGTAGACTAATTAACTGAGTGAATTGGCCTACTCAAATATTGGCCAATGTACTGCGCAAATTGTATACTGTCCTGCTTGAATGTTGGCTAGTGTGATGTGTGAATTGGATACAATCCTGCTTGAATGTTGTCCAGTGTGATGTGTGAATTGGATACAATCCTGCTTGAATGTTGGCCAGGGTGATGTGTGAATTGGATACAATCCTTCTTGAATGTTGGCCAAAGTACTGCGCGAATTGGATACAATCCTACTTTAATGTTGACCAATGTACTCTGTGAATTGGATACATTACAATCCTTCTTGAATGTTGGCCAATGTACTGCGCGAATTGGATACAATCCTACTTTAATGTTGACCAATGTACTCTGTGAATTGGATACAATCCTTCTTGAATGTTGGCCAAAGTACTAGGCGAATTGGATACAATCCTTCTTTAATGTTGGCCAATGTGCTGTGTGAATTGGATACATTACAATCCTTCTTGAATGTTGGCCAATGTACTGCGCGAATTGGATACAATCCTTCTTGAATGTTGGCCAAAGTACTGCGCGAATTTAATACAATCCTTCTTTAATGTTGGCCAATGTACTGCGCGAATTGGATACAATCCTTCTTGAATGTTGGCCAATGTGCTCTGTAAATTGGATACAATCCTTCTTGAATGTTGGCCAAAGTACTGCGCGAATTGGATACAAGCCTGCTGGAATGTTGGCCAATGTACTGCGTGAATTGGATACAAGCCTGTTGGAATGTTGGTTGCTTTTCACTTTTCACTGTCACAGATTATAAGCACTACATGAATAACACACTAACCAAACTAACAAGAGACAGGAACGTCTAGTATCTTTGCATGTATTATAGTGAGATTTCAGCCACGCGTGGTCATAATCATGGATTACTCACTTATTATTGTTATTTCTTTGTTTACCACCAAAAAATGTCAGAAAATTTCTATCCCTGAAAAAAAGATTAGTAAAAGGATGATCAAAATTCAAGTTTGCTGCCAGAATATTAAATGTGTGCTCTACATTTGGTTAAGGTGGTGTGGAAGGGATCGCGAAACTAGGTTCGTACTTTAGCAGATTTTATAGCGAAAATAATGAATGCTACGACACAATCTCATCGCGCAAACTTTATAATGTTGTGTATTGTAGCTTAAAAGAAAATTTTAAAAAGGTTTTTTTTAATAAACTACCCTTTAGTAAGTTTTCCTTATAAAAACAAATACGTCGTCTTTTTATTTATAAATAAACTCTCTTTACACATTTTACATATTTTAAACTAACTTGTTTAAATATTTTTGACAAATTAAAAAAAATGTACAAATATATTTGTAAAACACCCCAAAACTATTTTTAATTTTTTAAAATGAAAACATATTCTTATTAATCAGTGAAACTATTACCAAATACCCATTTTGAACTCAATATTAAGGTCAATTTTTGAAATATTCCATATTTTATAAAATTTGTTTTAAGTAAAGTAGGCTTAACTTTATTTATTTTTGGAAATCCAAGAAACCTTATTAATAATCATGTAAAATAGTCTACAAATATCAATTTCGGACAAAATCGTTTGAGCTATTTTCAAAAATTTGCTATTATTATTTTTTTTTTTTCAAAAATCAATTATCAGTAAACTACTATTAAATGCATTTTCTTAAGAAAATTAAAACTATATATATATAAATAATTATTTATATATATATAAATATATATAAATAATTATTTATAATCTAACAAACTTTATAGATACTCATTTTGATCCAAGTAGCCAGAGCCATATTTGATCTCTTTTTTTGTAATTTTTAATCAGTCATCAGTAAACCACCCTTGATTGAATTTTTCCCCTAAAATAAATAATATATCTTTATTGGTCTTATCAAACAATCCCAAAATATACATTTTAAACAAAATGGTTAAAAGGATTTAGAAATATTTCTAACTTTTGAAAATCGTCAATAAATAAAATGCCCTTTTAACAAATTTTTACCCCAAAACCAAGCATGCAATATTATTTTACAGGTCACACACTCCATATTGATACAAAACAAAATCGTTAAATCTGGTTTCAAATTATTTGTAATTCAAAAAATCACTCATAAGTAAACTACCCTTAATTTAACTGATAAGGTCAAAATTTTAAAAATATTTCCTGAGGTATTGTCCTTTAACATCTGAATATCATGTTTGAATAAACTCCATCAAACTGTTTTGGATCTGTGCCCAGGAACAGAATGTAAAAATTTTAAAACCTACTTTTTTGGGATTCATCATAACCCCGAGGTTGAAAATGTTCACTAGTACAATATTTTTTCTTAATATAAGAAAGTAAAAATGTATTTGGCCTCAATAAATTAAATATTGCCCCAGTAGATACGTTAAATTTAATTTATGAGGGTGACCTGGTGGTCTAGGGGTAAGGGGTCAGTCTTCTGAGCTGGGGGTCCGGGGTTCAATCCTCGGTCCTGGCACAGATTTATCTGATTGCCAAACCCTTCCTTCACCTCTGACAAGACGTGTATTTATCACAGCTTGTGAATGTGGGGAATGCCAAGCCTCCCACCGTGGTTCGGATCCCACGTTAAACTTTGAATATAAACTAATACAATTTAAACTGTAGGTCCTCCATTTCATCTCACAATCACCCTACCATTACACATTAGCGTAAGTGCGTATAACCCGAACGGGTAGTAATACGTAGTGCTAATAATAATAATAATAATAATAATAATAATAATATTGTTCATGGGCTTTAAGGAATTTGAACCAGATTTATTCTCTTCATTTGAAAAGTTTCTGTTCAAACGCCATTAATATTCCTGTGGCCAATATGCAAGAACTTTTTGAGACTATCACGTGTATAAAATTAATCTAATTTCAAACGTATACACTGAAAGAATATTTGATTTATTTTGGCCTTAAAAAAAAGTATTCTGGTTATAAAAATTTTAAAAACACAGGCCTTAACTCCCGTTTACTTCATATCGTTCTTAGTGACGTTGCCTACTTGGCAAATTTAAAACTATTTGCTATGTAAGTTGCATCTTAACTTGACACACTTAGCAAGGACGTTAAGCACTATCACACTAAGACTCAAATGTACTAAATCTGTGAGGTCTCTAATATACCTGCGAATAACACTTCCCCTCTTCCCCTGACGAGTATAAACACTCACCTAATCACTATTTGCGTCTGGACATCATCGACTTGCAATTTAAAGTGGCATTTCCCTCGTTTCCTTTTCTGGTTAGACATTTGCTTCCACAGACCTTTTTTTTAATCTACATCCTGCCATAAATATTCCTACAGGCCATTTCCAAGAATAAAACACATAACCAAAGCTGAAGATGATTTTTTTTAATGCCTTTAAAAACAAAACAAACAAAAAACTACTTAAAGATTTTTTTTTAAATTGTGTGAAAATTTAAGACTATTTTTAGAATTAGTTTAGGGAGTGTATGTTTTTGTTTCAATTTTATATCTTAAAACTCACCGAATAAAACGTAAATACATTAACATTAACATGGGATATCATATATCGACTTGCCGTTACTGATACGTCACAGGTAGGCAGCATCCTTAAGATCCATCGATTATTTGAAATGCTATAAGTTACAAAATCGTAATATCAATGTTTTATTTTAAAACATAGATTAAAAAAACTAAATAAAATGTTTCATAACTTACATGGTCAGCAAATTTATTTATATTCAATTTGTGATGAACTTCGCCCTTTGAGTGGAGATGGTTGTGTTTTTCGATGTAGTCCAATTTATCGAAGAAATTTCTCATACGATAGTCGTGCTCTTCTTCATCAGTGTAGTTTTTATTATGTTTGGACTGGGGGAAAAAAGCTTAATTTTATACTAAGTATTAAGTAAGAAACTCTTGAAAAAATAAGATTCATTTTATACTAAGTATTAAGTAAGAAACTCTTGAAAAAATAAGCTTCATTTTATACTAAGTATTAAGTAAGAAACTCTTGAAAAGATAAGCTTCATTTTATACTAAGTATTAAGTATAAAACTCTTGGGGGAAAAAAGCTTCATTTTATACTAAGTATTAAGTAAAAAAACTCTTGGAAAAATAAGATTCATTTTATACTAAGTATTAAGTATGAAACTCTTGGGAAAAAAAAGCTTTATTTTATACTAAGTATTGAGTAAGAAACTCTTGAAAAAATAAGCTTCATTTTATACTAACAAATTAAGTAAGAAAATCTTGGAAAAAAAAGCTTAATTATATATTAAGTATTAAGTATGGAACTCTTGAGGGAAAAAAAGCTTAATTTTATACTAATTATTAAGTAAGAAACTCTTGAAAAATACGTAAAAAGGTTTGCGGTCAACATTGATGTTATTTTTAGGGTCGTATTCTAAAATTTTAATTAATACGAGTCCAGTTTTACTAGTTGACTGAACCTTCCAAAGGAAATATCAAAACTCAAAAATTTCTAATAACTAAAATTTTCTATTTTTATTTTGAAAATTTTGAGTTTAATTAATTTGAGCCAATGTTTGAGATATCATTTTATAGAAAACTTTTTTTCCTTGACATTATTTTTTTTTATCTGATTAAAATAATTACTTTTTATCACTAAAAAATGCCAAGCTTAAACATGTATAGTTGTGATTTTGGTTTATCGACGGATCTATTATAGAAATTCAACATGAAATACCACCTTCTAGTGCAAATCTTTCTCTATATTGCTCTAACTCTAATAAAACTTGAGGCTTTCATAATCGGAACTCAACTTAAGATGAAAAATACCCATATGCAGACCTCTATTTGTTTTACTATACTATTAGTGTTATTTGAGAGGTATTGATATTTCTATCAAAGGTGACAGCTACAGATCACATGACTTGAAGTATAAGTGTATAGAAATTGTTTTATTGACTTTTTTAACTGCCCAAAAATATGTTTCTATCAGAATAGAGCTGTAATTGTGAATATTGAAATATTTCAAAAACATTTTTTTAACCCAAACAAGTGAGCGGTTCAGTGAGAATTCACTAACACGAAAATAGGGTAGACTTCCAATGACGGAGATTTTCAATTTTTTTTTAAATAATAATCGGCATATTCGGAAAAATTATAAGATTTATTTAAGAATTTTCTTAAATAAAAATTGAAAAAAAATTCATAATAAAATATAAATCAAACAATAAAATAGAATTAAAATTTCATTTTTTTAAACCAGTGCTATTTGAAAAAATATATACTTTATTAAATCTCAGAATTTATTTAATTTTATTAATTAAACTTACGAACCAATTATTTAAAAGTAAATAATTAAATTAGAAAATAAAGTAATTTTATTTAATTTGTGCCTGATTAAAGGGTTATTTTGATAGTAAAGTTAATTTACCGTCATTATATTTAATAGAATTAAACTATCTCATATAATATCAAAAATTCTGGTGCTTTATAAACTAAAATATTTTTAAAAATAAGCTAAATTTAAGCTTATTCGATCCCAGTCAGGTGCACTGAGGGTGTTTTCTCCCTAAATGATTTCCCATTCTCTCTATCTCTCTTTCTCTCTCTCTATCCCCCAGTCAAATGTGAGTACAATTAATCTAAATTCAACCTTCCTCATCACTATTCCACTAGCTTAGTTAGTACATAGGCGAAAGCCTAAAAAAGTAGTATAAAAAAAAACCACGGACTCTTTACCTATTTAAAATTATGTTTAACTATAGCTATAGTTTAGTGCAGAGGTTCCAAAGCCTGGGTATGGAGGGGGGGGGAGAGAGAACTTCAAAAGAGGGACGTGGAAAAGTTAGTAAATAACGTTAAAAAATCATCTAGGAATTAAAGAAAAAAATTTATTTCAATCCTTTTTTTCCAAAGTAATTAAGATTTTTTTTTTCCCCTTGAGGTACTGGCAACAATTCTTACTTGTTGGAGTAAATTTTGTGACCAGCCCAAAGTGTGCATGCAAATGATTATTCTTCCTCCAACTCTCCTCTCTGTTCTCCCCCTATTAGGCTGGTTACACACCAACGAGTCTCGAGTCGAGTCGAGTCTCATGGAGTCGAGTCCAAAATGATAGGGCCAGTTGCATAGTCAAATTTAGTACACCTCAAGTGCGTGCGCTACACTAAGTACATGACGACACCTACCTAAACTCGAATGGAGTGGGCCGTTCTCGCATAGGAAACTGGCCCATTCCATTCTGGTCTAGGTAAGTGTCGTCTTGTATTTAGTGTAGCGCCGCACTTGAGGCGTACTAAATTTGACAATGAAACTGGCCCATTGAGTCCACTAGTTTGATCAAAGAGCTCGTGCAAGATGGATGCAGTCCTAGTGGTTTCTATAAATACAATTGTATGGAGGCGCCGGCGTAGACGTCTAGAAAGACGTCGCTTAATGTGGATTTACCCATTTAATGTGAAACGATGCACCTTTGGTAGTTTATCACATTTGTTTCCAAATAGCATAAACTGCATTTCTATCCCGATGTTCGTGATGGGACGGGTTATAAATCGAAGGATGCTCTTGAACGAGAACAACGAGGTAGCCAGTGTCCAGGCTGTTACCCTCGGAAAGCACGTGGAAATAATACACTTGACTCGGCTGGACTGATGAAATCTGTAATCTGCCGCATCATGGACTCAGACTCGTCTAAGCTCGGCAAGACTCGGGGTGACTCGTCTAGACTCGTCTAGACTCGTCTAGACTCGGCTAGACTTGGGGTGGCTCGACTCACCGGTGTGAAAGATATTGGTCAAATAAAGAGTAAGAAACATTTTTAAGAGAGAAAAAAATTAATTGCAGCCATCCAGGACTCGAACCTCAACCTCCCGTCACCATCAAAACATATCAGACGAGCTTCACAACTTAGTCTGCTGGACCACCGATGTAGGCTAGTTAACTCTAGGATTACTAACTATTTATGTGTGGAGTAGAGATGATGAAGGCCAATATTAAGTAAATGAATCCGCATTAGAGTTGGGAGGGGATGGAAAAATGTAAAATTCTTTTATTTCAAACATTCCCCTGTGTATCCAGCTAAGATTCAAACCTCGGTCTCTTCGTTACCTATAACCCAGTACATTGGAAGACCGGTAATTTATACAGTAACCAATGGTGCTGTTTCTTTCTTTTTTTAACACAACTATAATATGTAAATGTTTGACTTACAGTTTCAATGATTGGTTTTTACAGTCTCACATATTTTCTACAGTTCAATTTTCATAAGAACGTCCTTCCTTATTTGACATCTAGAAAAAATACTAGATCTACTTTCACATATTCATACATCAAGTCACATAACTGTCACTTTTGATAGATATTACCAATATCTATAAAATAACACTATTAATAGATTAAAATGTTATCAAATTTGGCCACGAAAAAACAGATACGTTTGAATCTTCTAAAAGGCTTTTTCTATGAAAATTAGACTGTATAAAGTGCCTAGTTTTTAATTTGTAAATATGTTGAATTAATGTTTATATTGTTTAACAATGAAGAGACTTACATGATTTTATCCCGTGATCCTTAGTGAGAATAGCAATGCTTATATTGTTTAACATGAAGAGCTTTACATGATCTTATCCCGTGATCCTTAGTGAGAATAGCAATGTTTATATTGTTTTAACAATGAAGAGCTTTACATGATCTTATCCCGTGATCCTTAGTGAGAATAGCAATGTTTATATTGTTTAACAATGAAGAGCTTTATATTATCTTATCCCGTGATCCTTAATGAGAATAGCAATCAATTTGGATTACCTTGAAATCCTCCCATTTCAGATGGTGACTGTGAATGTGTACAAGGTATGGAAGTACGTAGGTGTTAAACGTTGCGGCCAACAAGCACGCAGTAACATTAGCCATTCGAGTCTCTGGAAAGAAAAACAAAGTCATCATTAGGGAATCTGAATACTACTAATTAGCTTCGTTTTTGGATTCATACAAGAGCGGAGTGGAGAATGGTCGTCTGGTGTGCTCCAAAACATTATTATTATTAGCGCCGCGTCTTACTACCCATTCGGGTTACACGCACTTACGTTAATGTGTAATGGTAGGGTGACTGTGAGATGAAATGGAGGAACTACAGTTTTAACGTGGAATCCGAACCACGGTGGAGGCCTGGCATTCCACACATTAACAAGTTGTGATTAATACAAGTCTTGTCAGAGGTGAAGGAAGTGTTTGGTAATCAGATAGATCTGTGCCGGGACCGAGGATTGAACCCTGGAACCCCCAGCACAGAAGTCCGAAACCTTACCCCTAGACCACCAGGTCACCTCCCGAAACAATAGCAATGTTCTATCCTTCATCAGCGCTGTCCGTTTGGTAAGGCTTGAAACAGTTTCAGCTTTATAGGTTATTAGTGGACCATGAAAATCAATATACTCAATCAAAGTGAGATACTAACAGACAGCTGCGTCTACTGTCGTGATTTGAAGTAACTAGTAAAGGTGGGAGTGTAGGAAACCCGAGATAAGAGCATCGATTTTTGCAAGTTTTATATCGATTTTTTTTTTTTGCTGAAATTATTCAAATATTGCTCCAGTAGTAACATAGAGTTTAATTTTCTTCAAATTGTGATATTAACAGTTGTAGAATATTTGTAAAGGTGTCCTGGAATTTAATGAAACTTTTTCTTTTAATATAAACATTTTTTCATCTAATACCGCTATGCTTATGACAGATATTATTATTATTATTATTATTATTATTATTATTAGCACCGCGTCTTACTACTCTTTCGGGTTATACGCACTTACGCTAATGTGTAATGGTAGGGTGATTGTGAGATGAAATGAAGGACCTACAGTTTAACGTGGAATCCGAACCACGGTGGAGGCCTGGCATTCCCCACATTCACAAGATGTCTTGTCAGAGGTGAAGGAAGGGTTTGATAATCAGATAAATCTGTGCCGGGACCGAGGATTGAACCCCGGTCGCCAGCACAGACGTCTGACACCCTACCCCTAGACCGCCAGGTCACCGATATGACAGATATTAAACAACTGTTGATATCATCGTGTGAAGAAGATAAAACTCTGTATTTATATGGCAGTAATTTATCTATTTTCGCCATAAAAAGTTTTTCAATTAAAACTGACAAAAAAAAACATGGCCCTTACCTCGCGTTTCTTACATCCCCACCTTAAAACGGGCCATTTAAAAGTACGTCTAAAAATTATTTGAAATGTAGATTTTTAAACTTTTTACCAAACAAAGAGATCGATATATTATTCCAATATTCACAATTTAAAAAAAAAAAAATCATTTACCTTTACAAATGAAATGCCTCACATGTAATAAGGATCAACCCATAGAAGAGAGAACTAAGCGAACGACAACTAATCGGCCCGTTTATATACGTCACAAAGTACAATTGCTCGGGCCGTATCAACGCACGGTGCGCGTGACTGCTATTCGACTGTTTTATCGGCGTGTGATGAGAGATTAACAAGAGAGTGACTAACAAGAAGAGTCCAGTAAGGTGACTCGCTTTGTTTTGTGTCATCTCTATTAGAGTTTAACGGTATTACGTGAGATGGATGGCAAGGGATAGTTCTGTGTGAGTAATGGACCAAGCACGCGTCATGAGGGATATATATATATATTTTTTTTTTAACCTGACGGGGAAGTTTCAGCACTGTGTCGCCATTTTTTAATATCGCTCTCTAAGTAGACTAGACTACCAATGACGGAGGAGATTGAGTTTCGAATCTAGGTCGGGTGTACTGAAGGTTTTTTTTTTTCCGAAATTGTTTTTCACCCTCGTTCCACGAAAAAGTGGATACACTTCCTATAAATATAGCCTTCCTAATCCTTAAAAACATTAGCGTAATTAGTTCACGAGCGTATAAATCAAACGGGTAGTAATACATGGTGCTAAAAAAATATATATATATATTGACATGGTTCGTATATATATATATATATNTATATATATATATATATATAAAGGGTGGTGCAAAAATCAGTTTCCCCTTACATAATAAATAACAATAGCAAGGGAAAATGACTTTTGTGCCAATATATTTATATATATAAAACTTCTCTTATTGGAAAATGTCAACCTCAGTGATCTTGAGGTAAAGTGCTCGCTCCAGCATCCGATGTTCGTGGCTTCAAACCCAGCTGAGGTTGACGGATTTTTCTTTAGCGATAAGAATCCGTAGCACAACTTCTATCGGAAGGAAAGTAAAGCCGTTGGTACCTTATCGATTATGGTATGTAAAAGAACACTGGAAAATTTGTGAAAACTACCTTTTCCGGCCAAATTAGTAGGACCTTTCGTTCTCGCTCTTGGAAATTCAGCGTGGAGAGCAACGTCACACAGAATAGAAGTTATATGGTTGTACTTCAAGGCTGAAATATAAACATAGTTCTTGCTCTAGAATTAAAGAGTATATAACTCATTAGACATGAGTGAGATTTGAAGCTTCAAATATTCGTCAGGCTTGCAATAAATTGGATTGTCTGTGACGGCAATGTCAAAGATCAAATTTAAAATGTAACGAAAAGCCTTTAAAACTTAACTATCTTATCTTACTATTAATCTACAAATATTTTACCCCCTCCCAACGGAACCCTCTCCAGCCTTGTTACATTCTCAACAGGAATGTGTATTTTACAAACAAACAAGCAAAGAGGATACAAAGTTCATTGACTGCATTATCTTCTCATTCAGACAATTGTATGCTGGGAAAATAATTACGTTTGAGAATTTTTGAATTTATAAATAAATGATACGTTGGACCACACATACCTTCTCTTTAATCTTAAAAATAAGACATCTACTTAAAAACTCGTAGCATTTTCGAAACTAAATAAAATAGACGCGCGGAAACACTCCACCAAAATTCATAAATGTAATAATATATATTATTACAGAAACATTGATAAAAGAGGAGCATATCAATCAATTTAATGTTAAGTACCACATAGGGGGTAAAGTGTCAGACTTCTGTGCTAGGGGTACGGGGTTCAATCCTCGCTGCCAGCACAGATTTATCTGATTACCAAGCCCTTCCTTCACCTCTGACAAGACATCTTGTGAATGTGGGGAATACCAGACCTCCACCGTGGTTCGGATACCACGTTAAACTGTAGGTCCTCCATTTCATCTCACAATCACCCTACCATTACACACTAGCGTAAGGGCGTATAACCCAAACGGGTAGTAAGACAGTAATAATAATAAGTACCACATAAAAGATGTATGTATGAAAAAATATATTATGTGTTTGCTTATAGCATAGAAAATATTAATTTTATAAGAATATATTCCAGAGTAAAATATGTTTAATTTTAATTTTACTGCAACCTTACAATGATAAAGTTATCTCGAATAGTTGAGAATATATGTTCAAAATTGGAAATGTCTGCTTCTCTAAAGTAATTTTCACGAGAAGTCGAGAATATCCATTTTGTTTGTAATGTTAAAAAGTGTCTAGATACTAAATTTAATCAAAATTGTTACAATGAATTTTGAGAAGATTGATGTTTTCTCTTTTTGCCATTCAGTAAACTACCCTTAATTTTAGGGTCAGATGTCTAATTCCAAAAAAAACCTTGAAGGGACCTTATGAAAACACTAGATAGCAAGTTTAACCCGATCAGTAAAATGGTTTTGGCTTTATTCCGAGATACATACGGCATCGCAAAAAAAACAACTTTTTTCTGTTTTAGGAGGTCATGCATAAAATGTCGACATTTATCAAAATCTCGCGCCCATTTTTTTTTTTTACTACCACAATACTTCTTTCTTCAAGGGGTGCTCAAAAATATAATTATTCAACATGTACGCCTTAAAATTACTCAAAAATGTCTAAAAAAAATACTCAAAAATGAAGAAAACCAGGTAAATATTAGCTTAAATTTTAGAATGACAAAAAATAACCTATAAAATCTACATTTCTAATACCAGGGGAACATGAACAGAGTTTATATACTTATGAGCATTGTTTTTGAAGAACGAAACAAAAATGGACATATCATCAAAATCCGGGCCCTGGACTGATTTATCGTTGTGGTTTTTCCATCTAGCTTTCTTACAGACCTACCTTGTCAAATAACTTCCAATATAGTGCAGTGGCGTGGCGTGTAGTGTTTCCAAGGAAAGCAGAATTAGTTCAAACTGTACCCAGAAGATATTCTCAACCACTTTGTTCTCTGGGAACGTATGTTCGTATACATTTGACCAATGAGAGTGGTCGAATGGTCTGATACGTCACTCTCATGTGATACTGGATTTTATGTGACGGGGAGACTGGAGTTTGATTCCCAATCAGGTGTATTGAGTGAAAGTCTTCCTAAAATGTTTACCAATCTTCATACATGTAAGTTTGGGTAGGCCTACATTTCCTATAAAAGTATTCCTACCTATTCCCTATTCAACTAGCGTAATTAATGTGTCCGTATTACCAGGACAGTACAAGGCGTGGTGTAAAAAAATTAGTAGTTTTTATTTCAAACTAGGTACATAAAACCTACCTAAGTTAAGTGTTATCCAATATCTTAAGTAATTAATTCTTGATTTTTTGTTTCAAATATTCCTCATTATTTCCTTCTATCTCATCATTATTAGTAAGATCCATAATACGCGAGCTACCAAGACTCGAACTACGAAGACTCGAACTACCAAGACTCGAACTACCAAGACTCGAACTACCAAGACTCGATCTATCAAGACTCAATTTTCCGAGAATCTAACTTTCAAGACTCGAACTACCAAGACTCGATCTATCAAGACCCAATCTTCCGAGAATCGAACTTTCAAGACTCGAACTACCAAGACTTGATCTATCAAGACCCAATCTTCCGAGAATCGAACTATCATGACTCAATCTTCCGAGAATCGAACTTTCAAGACTCGAACTACCAAGACTCGAACTACCAAGACTCGAACTACCAAGACTCGAACTACCAAGACTCGAACTACCAAGACTCGAACTACCAAGACTCGAACTACCAAGACTCGAACTACCAAGACTCGAACTACCAAGACTCGAACTACCAAGACTCGAACTACCAAGACTCGAACTACCAAGACTCGAACTACCAAGACTCGAACTACCAAGACTCGAACTACCAAGACTCGAACTACCAAGACTCGAACTACCAAGACTCGAACTACCAAGACTCGAACTACCAAGACTCGAACTACCAAGACTCGAACTACCAAGACTCGAACTACCAAGACTCGAACTACCAAGACTCGATCTATCAAGACTCAATTTTCCGAGAATCGAACTTTCAAGGCTCGAACTACCAAGACTTGATCTATCAAGACCCAATCTTCCGAGAATCGAACTACCAAGACTCGAACTACCAAGACTCGATCTATCAAGACTCAATTTTCCGAGAATCGAACTTTCAAGACTCGAACTACCAAGACTTGATCTATCAAGACCCAATTTTCCGAGAATTCGAACTACCAAGACTCGATCTATCAAGACTCAATTTTCCGAGAATCTAACTTTCAAGACTCGAACTACCAAGACTCGATCTATCAAGACCCAATCTTCCGAGAATCGAACTTTCAAGACTCGAACTACCAAGACTTGATCTATCAAGACCCAATCTTCCGAGAATCGAACTTTCAAGACTCGAACTACCAAGACTCGATCTATCACGACTCAATCTTCCAAGACTCAAACTACCAAGACTCAAATTACCAAGACTCGAATTATCAAGATTCGAGCTATCAATAATCGTTCTACCAAGATTAGAACTACCAACACTCGAACTACCTATACTTTACTGTAAAGGTTCCTAGCCAGTGATCTGGGTCAATACTGCTGAGGAGGTTTCCGTTTTGGTCCAATTTTGTCATCAGCTTAATTTCCTCGTCATGGTACCCACCCACCAACCACCATCCAGCTGTGGACCTTTCAATCTTTTGACATTGCTGTCGTAGCTAATGCCATCCTCTAATAGTTTACTGTCATTCTTTTTTTCCCCCTCTTTCTTTTGCTTCAGTCTTACTTCTCTCTTTCTTGCCAAGGCCGTGCTCAGCGAGATTCGGCGAAGAACCGTCAATACAGAGAAATCAGAAACCAAGCTAGAAATGCTGACCATGCACCATCTAAACTTTTCTCTTTTTATTCTCTTTATGTCTCTCTTTCTAGAAGTCCGTCCGAGATCGATTACCTATTAGATGCTACGTTTGATATGTTGCAATGTCGGGATGTAGGGCATTGTTTCAATAAAACCCCAGCGGTTGCAGAGCGTAACTTTTTTTTCTCTTCCTAATAACAAAGATCAATTTAATTTAAATACTTAATTTTAAATCAGATTGTATATTTATCGAATAAAACGAGTATCATCATAAACTATAAATGTGAAAGCACCCTCTTTCTCCAGCCCTACCAAAAATAGCTGAAAGGTTTTCAGTGGGTGGCCAAATTATTTGACTCAATTACATTTTATATTTATGTTTTATATAGTCAAGTTAAAATAATATAAAAATATCAGAAAAGAGAAACATTTTTGTAGACCAAAAAGCATAAGAATCAAATTCCGTTTTCAAAGACCTGAATTAAAAAGTATACATGTTTGGTTATAGCTCAGAAACTATTGGTTTTATAAAAATATATATCAAATAAAAGATTAGTATCTTTAATAGTAGGTGACCTGGCGGTCTAGGGGTAAGGTGTCAGACTTCTATGCTGGCGGCCGGGGTTCAATCCTCGGTCCCGGCACCGATTTATCTGATTACCAAACCCTTCCTTCAACTCTGACAAGACATCCTGTGAATGTGGGGAATGCCAGGTCTCCACCGTGGTTCGGATTCCACGTTAAACTGTAGGTCCTTCATTTCATCTCACAATCACCCTACCATTACACATTAGCGTAAGTGCGTATAACCCGAACGGGTAGTAAGACGCGGTGCTAATAATAATAATAATAATAATATTTAATAGTACTACAACTTTACAATGATAGAAATGATGAAATTTGGAAAACTTCTCCAATGTAAAGCACACGTAAAGACACTCCTATGAGAAAATGAAAATCAACTTCTTGTTTAGAATGATAAATAGTGTTAAGATATAAAATTTAAACAAAATCGTTAGAGCAAATTTCGAGAAAATATATTTCTTCTATTTTTTGCTTATTCAATAAATTACCCTTAAATATATGGTAGGGTAGGGTTCAAAAACTCATCGAGGGGACTTTATGAAAACCCCAGATACCAAGTTTTAGCCCAATCAGTAAAATAGTTTCCGGCTCTAGACCAAGGTACAGACAGACAAATGTGATTGCGAAAACCACTTGTTTGGTTTCAGAGGGTGATGATATATCGACATTTATCAATATCTCGAGTTTAATTTTTTGTTTATCGATCACAATACTCTATCTCCGAGGTGTGAAGAGAAAGTAAAAAATATAAACGTGTCTAAGTCCACCTCCAGAAACCAAACTGGTAGGGCACTCCCTGACTTTCAGCCCCTTTAAATTAAACTAACTTCTCTTATCCACCCTGAGACTTTTTTATATACTCTGTTCCCGTCATGCAACGCAGTTCCATAAGAGCATTCTCCTGGCCTTCTCCAATCACCGAGACCCAGTGGTGGCTTGTTGGTCATATTATACAGTAGGGAGACGGTAGAATGCGCGATGAGAGGGTCTGAGGGGTGGAAAGCCGGACACCTTGAATGTACCCCCTAACGAGGGTGCAAGACTCAGCAAAGTTGGGATGGAAGGAAGGCGAGGGTGTGCTTCAAGAAAGGGGCGAATATAACAACATGCTGACAGGACACGACGAGACATCCTGAAACATCCGACCATCCTTCTACCTTCGCCCTGTCCTCCACCTCAATACTCCATCTTGTACAAGTTGAGAGCACGAAGAGAAATAAAAAACATGATGACAAGACATCCGACCATCCTACTACCTTCACCCAATTTGATAACTATATAGGGTGGGGCTGAAACAATTATACGATTAATAACTTGAAAATTAACTTCTTAATTTAAAATTAAATACTCACTATCTAAATAAAAGCAAACTACATACTAAACTCTCACTTTATGAAGATAATGTCATTCAGATGAGCTCCACCGGACGTCAGACAAACCTCAGAGCACGTTGTCCATCACTTTCCTCAGCATGGAGATAGCTGTTTCCATCTCATCCTGAATGACCCCCCCCCCCCCC